>CM043699.1:131014535-131614535 GCA_023935145.1 Bretschneidera sinensis
TAAAGCAAAACTTGTTGTCCAGGTAGAAACACTTTCTTTGGTACAACTTGAACAGGACTAACCCATAAGCTATCAGAAATTGGGTAAGTCACTCCGACATCAACCACTTTAAGATCTCTTTACACACCACTTCCTTTATTGTCGGATTAAGTCTTCTTTGGTGCTCTATCATCGTCTTGCACTCTTCTTCCAACAAAATTCAGTGCAAACAAATAGAATGGCTAATTCCCTTGATACCCACAAGTGTCCACCCAGTAGTTGCCTTATGTTTTCTAAGTACTCTCAACAACTTTTCTTCTTCTTCAGCAGAAAGCTTAGATGAAATAATTACCGAAAGAGTAGATGATTCGCAAAGATAAATATACCAAAGGTGTTCCGGTAAAGGCTTGAGCTCCAATATAGGTGGCTTTTCAATAGATGTAAGGGGCTGTGAGGGTCCTTGTCCCAAATCTTCAAAATATTTCCTGTTGTTAGGACCAAAGGAATCCATCCAGGAGGCGTATTCTAACACTTCAGGATCCTCTACCATAGTCAGATTAGGACTAACCAAACAAGCTTCCAACGACTCATTTTGTTGATTAAACACTTCAGTGATCAAAGAATCAATCGCTTGGATGCTAAAACAACTTTCACTTGTATCTCGATACTTGATGGCATTAAAAACATTAAAGGTTACCTCATCCTCTTGTACTCTCAACCGTAATTCTCCCCTTTGGACATCAATAAGAGCTCGGCCAGTAGCTAAGAATGGTTTGCTAAGAATGATGGGGGTTTCCCAATCCTCCTCATGTCTAGAATGATGAAGTCAGCTAGAAAAATAAACTTGTCTACATTGACAAACACATCTTCAATAATTCCCCGTGGGTGTTTTATTGAGCGGTCCGCTAATTGCAATGAAGCTGTAGTAGGTCTCGCCTCACCTAATCCAAGCTTCCTGAAAATAGATAAAGGTGTTAGATTAATACTTGCACCTAAGTCACATAAAGGTCTTTCAAACACAGAATTTTCAATTGAACATGGGATAGTGAAGCTCCTTGGATCTTTAAGCTTTGGAGGCAATTTCTTTTGTAGAATTGCACTGCGCTCTTTAGTAAGGGCTACAATTTCATACTTTTCCAATTTCCTCTTATTTGACTAGATATCCTTCATAAATTTTACATAGCTTGGCATTTGTTTGAGGGCATATGCAAAAGGAATGTTAATATGCAATTTTTTAAACAGATCTAGAAATTTAGAAAATTGCTTATCAAACTTATCTTTTTTAAGTCGTTGAGGGAATGGAACTCTTAGTGTCGGATCCTGTGGTGAGATTGGTTGACTTTCAAAAATCTCCTTGAATGGTGTTGTGTGAAGTTGCACCTCTTGATCTTTTTTTTTTGAACTTCTCACATCCTTTTGGAGTTTCTAACTCTTTCCCGCTTCTTAAAGTGATCGCCTTGCATTGCTCATTTGGATTCATTTCAATCGTGCTAGGCAAATTACCTTGTTGTCTCCTAGTAAGTATATTGGCCAATTGACCAACTTGGACTTCTAAATTCCGAATCGAAGCTGCTTGATTACGAAAATTAGTCTTATTCTCTGTTATGAATCGATTGGTGTTATTTGCCAATTGTGCCATTGCTTCTTCAAGTGCCGATTTCTCTTTTGGTGGGTCACTAGATGATGGACCAGGTGGCTGCTTCAATACATTTTGATTATTCCGTGAAAAATTTGGATGATTCCTCCATCCGGAATTGTATGTTGCACTATATGGATTGTTCTGCCGGTTGTAATTTGCAACAAAGTGTGATTGCTCCGCTTGGGATTGAAAGAAGGGGTTTCCTACTTGTTATTCTTCACTCAGATGGTTTCTGCTGGTCCAAAATATATTATGGCAATACCCAAGAGGGGGTGAATTGGGTATTAAAAAAACTTAAATACTTTTTGCAATCTCAAATATCAAAATATATGCGGAATTAAATCAAATTAATCTTTCTAAATTACTACCACAAAGATGAGAGAGTTTATTGCTTAATATAGAAATGATAATTGAATTATAAAATAATTAAGCAATCAATCTCATTTACTTGAATAATAAATAATTATAAGAATGTAATTATGAAAGTAATTAAGGAGATATAGTTAGAGAGATGCAAACTCGATTTATAGTGGTTCGGCAATATCGGAATCCTTCCGACCCTACGTCCACTCTCTTCAAGGATCCTCCTTGAAGCCTTTCACTAAAACAAGCAACTTCACGGGTGTTGCTCAAACCGAATACAAACAAGCAATTTCACGAGTGTTGCTCAAACTGAGTACAAACAAGCAATTTCACAGGTGCTACTCAAATCGAATACAAACAAACAACTTTAAGGGTGTTGCTTCAACCTTTTTCCCAAGAATCCTAAGTTTGTTACCCAAGTGTATATGCCCAACACTCACTAGCTCACTTACAAACTCTCATAAGAGTTACATCAACTCTTTTAACAAGATAATAAAAGGAAAGTTTGAAACAAACAAACAAGAGAAAGATTTCTCAATGAAGATTACAACTTAATATTTTCTCTCTTAAAAGCTTATAACTTAATGATTGAGTTTTTGGCTCAAGAAGAAGAGAATAAAGATTTTGCTTTAATTCTTTGTAGTAGAATGTTTCTCTTTTTTTCCAAATGACCTTTGAGGCTTTATTTATAGTGTCTTGAAGTCTTCTAGCTGTTGGAGACAATATAGAGCCGTTAGAGAAAAGCTTATAGCCTTTTAAATTAAAAAATATAGCTGTTGTAACTCGCCCAGTCGATTGTCCATTTATGGCAGTCGATTTTCCTTTATAACTGATGCAAAAACTGACTTTTCGAGCACCTAGTCGACTGGTACTATTCACCCAGTCGACTGGGTCAGTTTTTGTGCGCTGCTACAGTGTTTTCAGCATCAATTTTCTTCACATTTCTTTATTCTTTTTGGAATTTTTAGTTCCAAAATCTCCTAATTGAATCAAACTTTCTTGTACATTAAACACACAAGTTAAACACTTCAAAAGTGTTTTGTTATCATCAAAATTAATTTAATCAATTTCTTGATTGAGGCATTTTGATGATGACAAAACATATTACAAATTTAAGCTTAATGTGTGTGCAAGATATATGAAGAAAGATATATAACAAATGCTCAAATAATTTTCTATGTCAACATAAATTCTTCTTAAGTTCAATTAGAGCATGTTAAGTATTGAGCCCAAAGAATTTATTTGCTTTTAACAAAATCACGTGGAGATTTTATATCTTTAATTAATTAAGGCTATATAATAAAATGCAATGCAAATTTAATTAGCTCCTAAAAATTGAAATGCTAACAAAGTGTGTCTTAGGATTCAATCCTATAATTTATCTCTTTTGTCTTTGAAGTTGCATTTAAATTATTCTCCTTGAATTTGATCTTTTGGAGAGCTTATTGACTTTTGAGATCATCAACTTTGATTCACTAATTTCTACAATCTTGATCTCCTTTGATGTACAAGTACTATTAACAATCTGTATCACTTAAGTAATATTCATTAGTACTTAATTAAGATTTTTGTCACTATCAAAATCATTCAGGGTCAATAGACACTTGATCAACAATCTCCCTCTTTTTGATGGTGACAAAAATCTTAATTAGAGATTAAAGAAGATAAATTAAAAAGAAATGAAGGGATTAGAATTTTGCAAAAAAAATCTAACATAATCTCCTTGTATTTTTATTTATTGACCTCCAGCAGAAAATCAACCACAACATAATTACTTTTCAAAGCAATTTATCTCAATTTCAATCTTCCTTCAATAAATGCATATATGTATCAATGCATTTTCCATATGAGTTCAAGATATGTTAAGTTAAGAATAAGGTTTAACAAGATCTCTAAGTTTCTTATTTTTCTCCCCCTTTTTGTCATCATAAAAAAGGGTGGATTTCAAATAAGTGCTCCCCCTCAAAATATGCTACTGAAAATATTTTGCTGAAACATATTGAGAAAAGAATTATTTTACAAGATATCAAGAAATATAAAGCTTTTGAAAGAGTTGGGTTCAGAGAGACTTAAGTGCTAAAATTTTATAGAAAATATGACAAGGTTTCCTTTATTTTTCCTTTTGCACATAGAGATAAAATAAGTATAGCCAACTTCCCACAAAAGAATGGATTCAAGCCACACATGATCTAAAATAATTCTCAAGCATTATAAATCTTCAATATTCAAAATAACCTCAATGCTTATAGTATCTTACACTTAATCAATAAAGGATAAGAGTTTGAACTCATTGCTTGATTTACCAATAGGTCGAAAAATAATAAATTCTCAAGATATAATAACCAAATTTAAAATATATCAAAAAGAGTTTATCAAGTATTTAAACTCATTTGAGTAAAATAATTTTACTAAAGGTTTTATCTTTTACCAATAAATCATATGTTCTCCCCCTTTCAAAAAGTCTAAAATAATTATTTTTAACTTTTAAGCGAAAAAAATTGGATAAAACTTAACAAACCTTATTGGTAGTTGATTGATTGAATAATCAAGACAGAGGGCTCATCAATTACTCAAAAAGATGTTCAAATTGGAAAGATCTATAAGTACTTAAAAAAGGTTACTTCCCCTGAATATATACATCGAAATATAATTTTCAATTATCAATTAAATATCATTTTCAAGATATGTTAGATTCAATAAATAGATGATTATCAATTCAATGCAAAGATAATCATTATTTTCAAACTCAAGCATATATAATAGAAAGTTTCATATTTAGCTCATGCTTGATAAATAAATAACTCAAAAGTAATTCTCAAATCTAAATTCAAGCTCATCACTTGATTTACCCAATGCCAAATCAAAGAGAATTTATCAAAGTTATATTTAAAAAATAAAGGAGTATGAGATAGAGATTTGTACCATACTTTCTCCTTTAATATATGTTATGAGCATAAATGTTTTATTAATCTTCTCCTTTCTATTTTTCATCAAAAATCAATTAATATTTGAGTATTAAATGGGTAGTGAGTTACCAGTCGACTAGATTGACTCAACTAGTCGACTGGGTAACTGGACAGAGAGATACCAGTCGACTGGGTATTTCACAACACATAAAATTTTGAGCTAAAACTTGGAATTTTAGCAAGAAATGATATATATGCCATCTTGAGTGAGAGATATATCAAATGGGAGTTAATACTCATTCACTAGATGTCAAATATGCATATGATGAAATGTAGATGCAATCAAACATACATAATTTCATAATTTGTTAATCTCATTAATAGTCTAATCTTGCTAAAACTATCTTCTTTCAAGGGCTTAGTAAGAATGTCAGCTATTTGATCTTCTGAAGGTATGAATTCTAGTCTTATATCACCTTTTTGAGCATGATCTCTTAAGAAATAATGTCTAATTTCTACGTGTTTGGTTCTAGGGTGCTGAATAGGGTTTTTGGTTAAGTTGATATCACTGGTATTATCACAGTGTATTGAGATACTTTTAAAGTTTATGCCATAGTCTTCTAGTTTTTGTTTCATCCACAATACTTGGGCACAACAACTTCCAGCTGCAATGTATTCCGCCTCGGTGGTTGATAGTGCAACAGAGTTTTGTTTCTTGAAAAACCAAGAGGTTAACATTACACCTAAGAATTTGCATGTTTCACTTGTGCTTTTTTTGTCTAACCCACACCCTGCAAAGTTAGCATCTGAATATCCTACAAGCTCAAAAGATGAATCTCTATAGTACCATAATTCTAGGGTTTGAGTTCTTTGTAGATATCTAAGGATTCTTTTCACTGCAATTACATGTGATTCCTTTGGATTAGTCTGAAATCTAGAACATATGCATACACTTAACATTATATCAGGTCTACTTGCAGTTAAATAAAGTAAAGCTCTTATCATGCTTCTATAATATTTAGTGTCTACATACTTACCTCCTTCATCAAGATCAGGTTTTGTAGATGTGCTCATATGAGTACTAAGTGGCTTTGAGCTTTTCATCCCGAACCTCTTTAGTAGGTCCTTGGTGTATTTTGATTGATTGATGAAGATACCTCATTTCAATTGTTTGATTTGAAGTCCAAGGAAGTAGGTAAGCTCTCCCATCATACTCATTTCAAATTCAGCTTGCATGCACTTGGCAAACTCTTGACACATAGATTTATTAGTAGCACCAAATATAATATCATCAACATATATTTGGACTAGTAGAGTGTCATTATTGTGAGTTTTTGTAAAGAAGGTTGTGTTAATTTTTCCTCTTGTAAAATTGTTTTCAATAAAAAATTTACTTAAGTTTTTCATACCATGCTCTTAGAGCTTGCTTTAACCGATATAGAGCCTTAGAGAGCTTGTAGACATGATTTGGAAGACTAGGATTCTTAAATCCAAGAGGTTGCTCAACATAAACCTCTTCTTCTATAAAGCCATTTAAAAATGCACTTTTTACATCCACTTGAAATAATTTAAACTTGTTAAAGCATACAAAGGCTAATAACATTCGATTAGCTTTTAATCTTACTATAGGAGCATAGGTCTCATCAAAGTTTATTCCTTCTTCTTGATTATATCCCTTAGCAACTAGTCTAGCCTTGTTTCTAGTCACTCTTCCATTCTCATCCATCTTATTTCTAAATACCCATTTAGTTCCTATTATTGTATGATTTTTTGGTCTAGGAACTAGATTCCATACATTGTTTCTTTCAAATTGATTTATTTCTTCTTGCATGGCATTTATCCAATCAATATCCTTCTCGGCTTCTACAAATGTTTTAGGTTCTATATGAGATAAATAGGCTACATAGTTGCAAATATTTCAAATAGAAGAACAAGTTATTACCTCTTGTGAAGGATCACTAATCACTTGATTGATTGGGTGATGATTTACATACCTCCAATCTTTAGGAAGACCATCTTTTTGTTGACTTGTAGATGGTTGATCCAATTTGAGAGCTTCTATCTCTTGATTTGTTTGAGGTGGGCTCTCTTTTGGGTCAACAATGAGAGTAGGTGTTTCCGTTTTATTGGGAAATCATCTCAAGATGCCCAGGTGGTGATCTTCCAAACACTCAAGTCTAGAGTGACTTATAATGAGTCGGAAACAGAAACAGAAATCAAAGAAAAAAAGAACGCAACAATTATTATCAAGGTTCGGCAATAGCCTTTGTCCCTGTGAGTTCCTCTGAACTCTATGCACTAAATCAATGAGTTCTTACAGATTTCAGCAACACCCCCTTCAAGAATCTCAAGTTCTTGAAGAACCAAAGAAGAGAAGAAAGAAAGTGATAAGAACTATTACAAAGCTCTCCACCTAATCTATGCTACTCTCTCTTTACAACCAGCCTCTCTTTTGAGATCTATTCTAGTGCCTCTTCTGTGTTTTATGTCTTTGCACTCTCACACTTGCACTTGAATACTCTTGTATGATGATCACTTGTATGTCACAATTATCTCTTTTGTTGTGTTGAGATTGAAGCTAGGTGACCCTTTATATAGTGCACTACTTCTTGAGCCAATCTCCACCCTTAGATCTTGAGGACCATTCAATCATAGCCCTTCATCAATCCTTAGTGATCTTGTGCGTTTTGGTTTATATCCCACACACCTTTCAAAAGGTTAAAAAAACTAGTCTCAGTGTGCCTAGCACTGCGGCCCAGAACAGAGCAGGCTGCGGCTCAAGCCAGGGCACACATGCATCACTCTCTGGGCACCGCGGCCTGGAGGAGGCTGAGCTGCGGTGCACACCTCCTCCAGGTCTCCTTCATGCTGGGCGCCGTGACCTGGGAAGGTTGGGCCGTAGCTTGACTTGATGCTGCACTCTTTTTGACTTGTTGTGTGCTGAGGCTCCAAGGTCTTATGAAGAACATTTTCAAACCATGTTTAAACCTTAGACAAACATCAACATGTTCTTGTAATGAAATCTGCATCATCATTAAAAGAAATTCTCTACTACTAATTAGGTTAGACTCATTAAGAGTTATATGTACAGATTCTTCTACCACTAGAGTTCTCTTGTTGAAGATTCTATAAGCTTTACTAGAGGTTGAATATTCTAAGAATATCTCCTCATCGGTCATGTGCTTTGAGCATCCACTATCAAGATAGCAACAGTTACCTTTATCTTTGGTGTGGAGACATATCTACATCACACAAGGATACGCGATTGCACTTTTAAGTACCTAAAATTTCTTGGGTCCTTTAGGGTTAGTCCTAGAAAATACAGTTCCTTTTGGGACCCATACTTTCTTAACAACATAAGGTGTTATATATTTGTATACATGTTTATGATGCACAATCCTAGGGTATAGTTATTGAAATTTCTAGGATGACTTAGTTGTGCATATCTATAATTCTTTGGATAAGAATTCCTAGGATACATGTTTCTATTGTGAGAAATATGAATATGCATGTCATTTCTAGAAAATGTATGATGATGATTTCTAGGATACATGCTTACATTATTATGAATACACATATTATTTTTAGGATAACCATGATGGTAATTCTTAGGATATGCATGTGCAGTGTGCAAGTTTTGATTATACATATTGTTTCTAGGATGCACATGATGGTTATTCTTAGGATGTGTATAAGTATTTCTTGAATGAGCATACATATAAGTATGAGTATTTCTAGGATGCTTCATTCTTGTATATACATTAGAATTAGTATTTCTAAACCTATTAGCATTCATTAAGGGAATGCTTTTGACCTTGCTAGTGATCTTTGAAGTAGAGGCTTCATTCACACATGATGCTTTCATGAATAAACTCTCTTTTACTTGCCTAATGGAGAATAATCTAACTAGAATTTTTCTCCATTTAATCTTTGGCAAGATAGTACTTCATCTAGCTTTTCTTTTCCAAGCATAAGTATAGATATCGTGCCATTCAATTCTATTATCTTCTTCTTTAAGTTTTCATTTTCATCTTTAAGAAAATCTTGAGAAGAATCATAAAACAATGAAGATAGTTTATCTTTTTCTTCTTTTAGACATACCATCTCTTTAGAAAGAGATGACACCTCCTTTTTAAGAATGGTGTTCCTAGAATCAAATTTCTTCAATTCTTCATATATTTCATTTATGACTTCTATCAATTCTTCATTACTACTAACAATGTTATTTTTTGAAGAGGAATAAGTCGATATCTCATTTTCATCGTCGATTTCCATAAGACATAGGTTGGCAATTTTCTCGTATCCGATTTCTTTATCCGAGGAGTCTTCTTCTTCGTCATCACCATCACTATTAACATCTTCAATTTCTATAAGAGGTAAGGATGTCGTGGAACCATCAATTTTGTAATCCAAGTAGCTTTCATGCTTCTTGAGGGATTCCATAAACTCTTCTAAGCTTTCACTTGTAGAATGCTTTGTCAAAATAACTTTCCATTGATTTGACAAGGACCTAAGAAATATTCTCACAAGTTCAAGGTTAGAATAAATTTTACCCATGAAAGATAAAATTGTAACAAGTATGGTAAAACGAGTTTGCGAATCAAAAATTGATTCATTTTCATTCATTTTAAAATGCTCTAAGTCATGAACAAAGTTTTTCAATTTGAAATTCTTTTCTTGCTGATTTCCTCCATGTATGACCTCCATTAAATCTCAAATTTTTTTTGCAGTCTTACATAAAGAAATTTGGTCAACTTCGTTTTGATCAAGAGAACTATAAAACATGTTCATAACTTTAGCATTTAGCTGAATGAATTTACAATCATTTGCATCAAAATCATTTTCATTTTCAAGAATGAAATACCAAGCATAATAATCATGAGTTTGAATAAAAATCTTCATTTGAGCTTTCCAATGGGTGAAATTTGTTCCATAGAGAAGAGGAGGACTAGTAGGATCTCTTCCTTCTAAAAATATAGTTACCATAGGATTAACTCAAGGATTTTAAGTCTGAAATTGAGAACGAGGCTCTGATACCAATTGTTGGTCCAAAATATACTGTGATAATACCCAAGAGGGGGTAAATTGGGTATTAAAAAAATTTAAATACTTTTTTCAATCTCAAGTATCAAAATATATGTGGAATTACATCAAATTAATCTTTCTAAATTACTACCACAAAGATGAGAGAGTTTATTGCTTAATATAGAAATGATAATTGAATTATAAAATAATTAAGCAATCAATCTCATTTACTTGAATAATAAATAATTATAAGCAAGTAATTATGAAAGTAATTAAGGAGATAGAGTTAGAGAGATGCAAACTCGATTTATAGTGGTTCGGCAATATCGGAATCCTTCCGACCCTACGTCCACTCTCTTTAAGGATCCTCCTTGAAGCCTTTCACTAACACAAGCAACTTTGCGGGTATTGCTCAAATCAAATACAAACAAGCAACTTCACGGGTGTTGCTTAAACCGAATACAAACAAGAAATTTCATGGGTGTTACTCAAACCGAATAAACAAGCAACTTTAAAGGTGTTGCTTCAACCATTTTCACAAGAATCCTAAGTTTGCTACCAAAGTGTATATGCCTAGCACTCACTAGCTCACTTACAAATTCTTATAAGAGTTACACCAACTCTTTTAACAAGATAATGAAAGAAAAGTTTGAAACAAACAAATAAGAGAGAAATTTCTCAATGAAGATTACAACTTAATATTTTCTCTCTCAAAAGCATATAGCTTGATATTGAGTTTTTGGCTCAAGAAGAAGAGAATAAAGATTTTGCTTTAATCATTTGTTGTAAAATGTTTCTCTTTTTTTCCAAATGACATTTGAGGCTCTATTTATAGTGTCTTGAAGTCTTCTAGCCGTTGGAGACAAAATAGAGCCGTTAGAGACAAGTTTATAGTTTTTTAAATTAAAAAATATAGTTGTTGTAACTCGCCCAGTCGACTGTCCATTTATAGCAGTCGACTGTCCTTTATAACTGATGTGAAAACTGACTTTTCGAGCACCCAGTCGACTAGTACTATTCACCCAGTCGACTTTTACTATTCACCTAGTCGACTGGGTCAGTTTTTGTGCACTGTTACAGTGTTTTCAGGATGAACAGTGTTTTCAGCATCAATTTTCTTCTTATTTCTTTATTCTTTTTGGATTTTTGAGTTCCAAAAAATCTCCTAATTGAATCAAACTTTCTTGCACATTAAACACACAAGTTAAACACTTCAAAAGTGTTTTGTTATCATCAAAATTAATTTAATCAATTTCTTGATTGAGGCATTTTGATGATGAACATATTACAAATTTAAGCTTAATGTGTGTGCAAGATATATGAAGATAGATATATTACAAATGCTCAAATAGTTTTATATGTTAACATAAATTCTTCTTAAGTTCAATTAGAGCATTTTAAGTATTCAGCCCAAAGAATTTATTTGCATTTAATAAAATCACGTGGAGATTTTATATCTTTAATTAATTAAGGCTATATAATAAAATGCAATGCAAATTTAATTAGCTCCTAAAAATTGAAATGCTTACAAAATATATCTTAGGATTCAAACCTATAATTTATCCCTTTTGTCTTTGAAGTTGCATTTGAATAATTCTCCTTGAATTTGATCTTTTGGAGAGCTTATTGACTTTTGAGATCATCAACTTTGATTCACCAATTTCTATAATCTTGATCTCTTTTAATCTATAAGCACTATTAACAATCTGTATCACTTAAGTAATATTCACTAGTGCTTAATTAAGATTTTTGTCACTATCAAAATCATTCAGGGTCAATAGACACTTGATCAACAGTTTCCATGGTAAAAATCACAAACCAGTGGTGTCAAGTGAATGGCATTTGCCGTCAGTTGGTTAGCCTTCAATTGTTGAGTGAGAGTGTGGACTTGAGCTGCCAAAGTAGTGATAGCTTCAATCTCATGTAATCCCACTGCCTTCTTCGGTAAAATCCTCTCACTCGGCCATTGATAGTTTTTCATGGCCATCTCCTCCAACAGATCATATGCATCATCCTGGTTTTTTCCCATAAACGCTCTTCCTGAAGGTGCATCTATCAGAGTTCTTGTAGAACCAACAAGTCCATTATAGAAGTTTTGAACTTGCATCCACTTCGACAATCCATGGTGAGGGCATCACCTAAGTAGGTCTTTATATCGCTCCCAAGCCTCATAAAGTGATTCGCCTTCAATTTGTGCAAAATTTGAAATTTGATTGCACATCTTCGCTGTCTTGGACGGTGGAAAAAAAATTAGCAAGAAAATTCTAAGGTAAATCCTCCAAAAACTTGTGATTGAATCTGCGGGCAATGAATTTAGCCAATTCTTCGCTCTGTCTCGAAGAGAGAATGGAAATAGTCAGAGGCGAATAACATCATCAGTAACGCCATTGTGCTTGAAAGTGTCGCAAATTTCCAAAAAACTTGCTATACGAGCATTAGGGTCATCACTTGGCAAGCCATGGAACTGAATTGATGTCTGGATCATCTGTAGGATAGCCGGCTTAATCTCAAAGTTATTGGTTTCAATAGTAGGCTTCCATATAACTGAATGGATTCCTGTGACCTGTGGTAGTGCAAAATCCCTTAGTGCTCGTGTGTCACGTCTTGGATTTTTGTTGCCTGCCATAGTGTTGGAACGTTTCTAAGCTTCTCACTTCTTTTTCCTTAGGCCCTTTTGCAGTTTTCTCGATTTCGGGATCGTAAGGTAGTAGCTCCAAACTCTTGCGTCGTCTCATACACTAAACAAACACCTGAAAATAAAAGATAAAATAAATCAAATTAGACCAAGTGTAACTAGTATTGATATTATCAATAATTTTATCTAAATCCCCGGCAACGGCACCAAAAACTTGTTGGTTGAAATCGCAAGTGCACGAATCGTAACAAGTAATAAAGTGAATGAGTAAGAGTATCGTCCCACGAGGATTGAAAAATTACTAATAAGTACCAAAATTTATTAAACTATAATCTATTTGATAATTCGAATGAGAGTGAATTGTTGAACTAGAGTGTTTAAAATAACGAAATTAAATAAGCAAGTTGAGATCAAGGAAACAAGATTATAGGGCTTTTGATTCACCATAACTGATCCTATGTGAATTTCCTACTTGAACTAATTGCAATTATTTCCTATTGTTGATAATTGGGTCTCTAATTTATTCATTAATCTTTTTCAAGCATTAATAAAATATCCCAACAAGCAAATTTTCTACATCTCTGTGAAAACTCTAAACCTGTCAAAATTCATTAAGAACAAGAAACCCACATAAAGATTACACAAGTCCATAGATATCTCTATCCTACAGATTCCTTGTGGTATCTCAAACATATGCTGAAACAATTACCACTTCTCAGTCTTAAATTGAATCCCAAATCATGCAAATGTTGATCAATCATTCACAAGCATTAAATCTAGAATGAAATACTCAACAATATGAAACAACTACTAAATTAGTTCAATTAAAGGAAGATTCACATAATTATAGTTAGGCTACATCTTAACCCTAGAAAATTAAGATTAGTTCATGATAAACTTGAATAAAAACATAATCAAAGGGTTTAACATTAAGAAATTGAAAGAAATTCGGAATAAAGAAAAAAAACTCAAAAACCAGTCTCATCTTTGATGTTCGACTTCTTTTGATTGCTCCAGAAAATGAATCTAAAAAAAAAAACCATGAAAAAACCAAACATGTGTCTGGTTCTCTCCCAAGTGATAGACTCCTCTCCCCCTTTGTTCTGGAACCAACCTCCCAAGGAAAGAAAATAATTCCCCTTTCCAAATCGTAGATTTTTCAGATTTTCGATCTCAGATTGCGGGGCTGTTTCCGCCTTAAAACGTCCGAATCCCAAAACTTCTATTTAAGGAACAATTATAGCCCTTTGACCTAGCTTTCGAATGCTTCTTGAATCAGCTCAATACAATGTCGTACAGGTAAGATATGATCAGATTACTTAAGACTGTCCAGAGACATTTCCAATTCGAGATTACATTAAACCCACCATGTCTTCCATTTGTTTGATCCCTTCCATTCAGCTTTCATTTCTTTTGATTGGGTTGGGTCAAGCCCACTTAAATTGAGCTCTATCTTTTGGGCCTTGGACATTATTATTTTTAGTTTCATCTTACTAAGATAGCAAGCTTGACTCGATTTGAATTGCAGGCTAAGGGACGTTTCAGAACGTCAACAGTGCAGGTGCAACAACTTCAACCCCGGTTTCGACCTTGATGCATCTAGTATCTCTCAAAACTCAAACAATGAAAGTTGTAGAGCGTTTTCTTGGCGTTCTATAGCATCTTGAATCATCTCAATCAGAGCTCGTATGGGAGAGTTATGCCTAGATTACGAAGCGATGTCGAAACTATCTAAAATCGCCTAATTAGCTTCGTTTTGCACTTAACGTCTCCATTAGCATCTTAAATCAAAATATAAGAATAATGAATACATTTAGGCACCAAATGAGTATAAAAAACTAAACATGAAAGGAGAAAAATATGATACTTTGCATTCTAATCACTAATGCATGTAATAAATCATTATAATATTATTAACACGTTTATAACATGAAGATTCACTGCTTAAAATTTGAATAATCGATTATCACTATAGGCAAGTTCCTATGATCCTTCGCACAGGTGAACAAGGCCCTAAGACCAAGAAAATTTTCGGTAAATTTTATGCAGCGCTGCCACTCACGCGCAGGTGAACAAGGCCCCAAGACCAAGAAAATTTGCAGTAAAAAATGAAGTTGATTACTTTTATAGTGAGTACAGATCTGGGGACAAATGAAATGCTGGTAGATGGGAATGGGTGACATGACATCACACAAAATTCAATTCAGTTGTTCTTTTTGATCAAGGAAACGTGGTGTGGACTTGTTAAAGGGACAGTCTCTCTTTCATTAGATACTCTGTGCCAGTACAGCTCATATACCCCATTGGTTTTTCTGCTCAAGAAACGACACCCATCAACATCTACAACAATTAAAAGGGAGATGGAGAACTACTTACCACCGACATGTCCATATCTTAACACCCATCAAGAGATAAAAGCTCTAAGAGCAAAAAAGCAAAGGGAAAGAAAACTAGAACAGAGTGAGCTTTATAGAGAGAGAGAGAGAGAGAGAGAGAGAGAGAGAGAGAGTTTGCTTATCTCTTTTTTTTTTCTTCAAGTTTTCTTTTTTCGTTTTGAATGCCATCGCATTTGTGTGAGATAGAAATAGAGAGAGAGAGAGATGGGAGTTAATAAGAACACTGTATGTTGTTTCATGTTGGTGATGCTGCCAGTGGCTTGCACCATTGGGGAAGATCCTTGCAGGTTCTGTACATGGAATGTTACATATGGTGATATCTCTACCCGCTTGGAGTAAAACAACAGGTAATTAACTATTTGTTATTATTATTATTTTCTAGTATATATTTTGTGAATTTTTAATTTGATGAGAAATGAATGGTGGGTTGTTTGATATGAAGTTGTGTTACAATGGCAGGGCATATTGATAAACGGGCAATTCCGAGGGCCACAAATTGAGTCGGTCACTCGGTCACCAATGACAACGTCATTATCAATGTCTTCAATAGCTTGGATGAACCTTTCCTTATCTCCTGGTCTGTACCTCTTTTAGATTCTACTATTAGATTTATGAGATATTTCAAAATGATTGTGTCAGTCCATTATCATATGATGTTACACTTGAATTTTAGGTAAATTTAGTTGAAGAATTAGTAGAAATCCTCTGTTTACGTAAATGGTAGGATGCTGGCAGCCATTTTTTTCTTCATTTATGTGACAAGGATAGGCCCATGCGGTTAGGTGCTGATTTCGAAGCCTGACCAAGTTGTCTCATCAAAAATAGGAAGTGAGTTTTTGAGCACCATAGGTCCAATGCCTCTTTCTCTTCTTCTTTTTCTAGATTTTGTTTCAACTTTCAACTCCCAGTGTCCCACATGGACCAAGAAAACTCATAGAACTTTGTACATTGATCTCATTCCTATTTACTAACTAGAGTTGTAACTGAATTAACCGTAGACTAAATATCATGTCCTGTTAATTTTTCTTCTTTTAGGAATGGTGTACAATAGAGAAGGAGTTCATGGCAGGATGGAGTGTACGGAACCAACTGCCCCATCCCTCCTGAGAAGAACTTCACTTATGTGCTTCAAGTGAAGGATCAGATTGGTAGCTATTTCTACTTACCGTCTTTGGGCATGCACAAGGCTGCAGGAGGTTTTGGTGGCTTAAAAATTGCCAGTCACTCTGTTATTCCTGTACCTTTCCCTCCGCCAGCTGGTGATTTCGCCATTCTAGCTGGTGACTGGTACAAGAAGAATCACACTATAAGTTGCTTGCTTTGCTTGGAACAACTTCTAGTTATCCAATTTAGATTTCCCTAAATTCAGACTATGATCGATAAAGAGGAAAAGTTAAAAAAAATGAAGAGAAAGACAATAAAAATAAATAAAGAAAACTTTTCTATTGTTTAGTAAGGAAGATAAGTGAAAGTAAAAAAAAATCCAAGGATTAATATTTTTTTATTACATGCACAAATAACATTCCTTCTAGTCTCAGCGAAAGTTAAAATAAACTTTTTCTTTTCTTTTCTCAGTTCTTCCAGATTTTTTCATCCTTCCCCTCTTCCTTCCTCTAACTTTCGTTCTCTAACAACCAGAGAAGCAATGAGTGATGGGGTTTCTGTTGTTTGATAGAGGCGTGGCTTAGAGGGGGAGCAATTCATATGCATCAAGTTGTTGACTTCTCTTGGGTTTTGCAGGATCTGAAAGTTATCTTAGACAATGGAAGTGATCTTCCCTTCCCCGATGGGCTTCTTATCAATGGCCGTGGTTCAAATGGGTACACATTCACAGTTGATCAAGGTAATTAGGTAACCTATTAAGATCATCAGTTGAATTTTAACCCATTTAAGCATTTGGTAATGGTATTTTATGTGGTGTGATTTTGTGTTGGACTTGTTTGGTAGGCAAGACTTACAGGTTCCGGATATCAAATGTGAGGCTTACCACTTCAATTAATTTCAGAATCCAGGGGCACAAATGCTCCTGGTAGAGGTGGAAGGAACTCATACGCTTCAAAACACTTACGATTCCCTTGACATTCATTTGGGACAACAGTCTTACTCTGTATTGGTTACGGCTGATCAGCCACCACAAGATTACTACATTGTTGTCTCGATACGTTTCTCCTCCCAAGTGCTCACGGCAACTTCCGTTCTTCACTACAGTAACTCAGCAGGAAGTGTTTCCGGTCCTCCCCCTGGTGGACCAACAACTCAAATGGATTGGTCTCTTGGACAAGCTCGATCTATCAGGCATCTCAAATTAACACCTGATAGGGCCTAAAAAACACTGGCCCAAACAGACACCAAGGCCCAAATAAACACCAGGCTCGGCAGGCTTGTTCTGGCCCAAGCAAACGCCAGACCCGTCTCAAACCTGCGGCCCAGATAAGTTCGGACCCCCGGAAGGGTGACCCAGCCCTGCTGACTCAAAGAACACCTCGGCCCGGACAAACAATCAAGTATGCTCCACGGCCCATCAAGAATCCCCAAACCCGCGAAGAATGACCCAGCCGACCCACACCAAGATCTCCCTATCAACACTAGCCACCCTACAGGGACTAGCCAATTCACAACCCTATGGCTGCCCGCCACCCTACGGCCGCCCTACGACGTCCCCTCTCCTAGGCTCGCAATCATATCCTCTCCACCAACAGACGACTATAAATAGTCCAAGGTATGGACATAACAAGGAGATGAAGGTTGACGCACGCACACACCCCACTTAATTTTCTAAAGAGTCCTCGGTTCCTCTCTCGAACCTGCGACTCCTCCCTTGAATTCATGCTAACTTAAGCATCGGAGCGCCTTCGGAGGTCTCCCCCTCCCCTCCTTCCGAGGGCCTTCAATTTGTACTTGTCACTTGTGCAGGACCTAGGCCGAATCACCCTCCGGGCCGAGCCCAGCTCACAAACCACGCGGATCCCAGCCCACACCAGCCACGTCAGCACCAAACAATATACGGCATCAACAGATTGGCACCGTCCGTGGGGAACCACAATCTCTCGCTACAATAGAAGCGAAGAAGTGAAAGAACTCATCTGTCACGATGCCGCCAAGGAACGGTGCTAGGAGAGCCAACAAAGAAGCCCTGGCTGCGTGCTCGGCTCCCATCCAAGGCGAAGTTCACGGTAATCGATCCATATCTGGATTTCTGGCAATCCCAAAGCACGCCACCCCCGCCAGGGAACAGCGTCCCCAGCTTGCTGAAACTGACTCCCCGGACAACGAGGGAGCCCCTGCCTACCTCTAAGCTCCGGCGACCCAAGCTCAGTTCCTGAACTGTCCAGAATGATAACCAATCTGGCGGCTCAAGTCCAGGAAGGGGGCCGACAGCCTTTATATCCTCCTCACCAAGCTCCAGGAGAGGCCGAGTCGTCAGACAGGAATGACCCAACACATGACCAGCCCCGTGCTGAGCCCTCACCGCGCCATAGCAGGCCCAAAGAAAGTTCCACCTCAAAGGGCAACCCCAGCCTCGACAGACGATTTGAGGAAATGCAGGAAAGAATAAACTCGGCTCTGAGATACAAGAATCTCAATATTATGGACGAACTCTGGGTCCAAAACCCCCCTTTCATGGAAGGCGTCCTAGAAACCCCACTCCCGCCAAACTTCAGGATGCCCCAGGTCAGAATGTATGACGGGTCTACGGATCCAATGGACCACCTCCAACACTATAAAACGACGATGGTGCTGCATCGGCACTCAGATCAGATCATGTGCCACGCCTTTCCCTTGACTCTTGAAAAGGTGGCAGGCACTTGATACTCGCGCTTAAAGCCAAGAACCATTAGTAATTTCAAAGAACTCAGCTATGCTTTCGCTTCCCACTTCCTCAGCAGCAAGGGGCCCAAGAAAACCCTCGAAAAGCCTCTTCAACATTATTCAGCATAAGAGAGAAAGGCTTCGGGCTTACATTTCCAGGTTCAACACAGCAGCTTGGGAAATTCCAGACCTTGATCTCAACATCCAGGTGATGGCCTTCAAGAACGGATTAAGGTCGGGAATCTTTAGCTCCAAGCTAACTCGGCGCCCGCCCCGAGACATGAACGAAATCCTGGCCCGGGTAGAAAAGTACATGCTGGCGGAGGACGATCAAGCCTTCAGAAGAGAAAGAGAAAGAGAAACCGAAAGAAAAAGGAAAGACCCTGCTCCTCAGAAGGAAGTGGCCAAAAAACCTTACCAAGAGAACAGGTATAGGCCCCACCCTTGGGTCAACAACTTCACTCCCCTCAACACTACTAGGACTGACGTCCTCATGCAGCTTCAAGACAAGTCTGTCCTACAGTGGCCACCCAAGAAGCCCATTGGGGGAGACCCCAAGAAGTGGTGCCGGTTCCACCAAAGCCGTGGCCACTACACGGAGGAGTGCCACGACCTGAAAGAACAGATTGAGAAACTCATTAACCGAGGGCACCTGAAGGAGTTCACTGGGCCTCGAAGGCATGAAAACCCAGTGTCATCAAGGAGGGATGACAGACGCCCTTATCAACACTAGCAAGAGAGGCCGAATCCTAGGAGAGACCCTAGGGCGGAACAGGAAAGGTCCCGCCAGAAGAAGACGGAGGTACCCGCAACCACCCGAATCATCAAAACAATTTGCAGAGGGCCGGCCGCTGGAGGTAATTCGGGGCAGAGCGGTAAAGCATATGCCAGGGCCGTGGCCTCAGTCAGCGGCCCCCACAAGAAAAGGAAAACGGAGCCGGTGATCTCCTTCACAGAGGATGACCTGGAGGACTTGCAGATTCCCCATGATGACTCTGTAGTAGTCGCGCTCCTAGTGGCCAACTGCGAGATACGGCGGGTTCTGATCGATAATGGGAGCTCCACTGACATACTGTTTCACGATACCTATCAGCGCATGGAACTGAAGGAAGGACGTCTAGAGCCTGCCCCTTCCCCCCTTTACGGCTTCGGAGGATCCCCAGTCTTCCCAGAAGGAAGCATAGTCCTCCCGGTAACAACCGGGACAGTACCAAGAACATCCACTGTACAGACTACGTTAATTGTGGTAAAACAACCTTCCTCCTATAAGATGATAATTGGGCGTCCCACCCTCAACAAGCTAAAGGCCGTCGTCTCGACCTATCACCTGAAGGTCAAGTTCCCTACTAGCAAAGGTGTAGGGGTGATAAAGGGGGATCAGAGAGCCTCCCAGTCCTGCTACCTGAGCGCCATCAGAGAAGAGAAAAAGACAGAGGCCCTACCACTTGAAGTTGAGGATTTGCGGGACGAAATGAAGGCACCCAGAGGCCGACCCACCGAGGAACTAACCGCGGTACTCCTAGGAGAAGACCCCACCAAGACCATACAAGTAGGAGAAAACCTCTCAAAAGAGGCCAGAGAAGAGCTCCTCTGCCTCCTTCGGAGGAACCAAGATCTGTTCGCCTGGTCAGCATCAGACATGCCAGGGGTCAATCCTAAAACCATTGAGCACCACCTAAACGTAGACCCTGAATACAAACCAGTCATTCAGAAGAAGAGGTCCTTTGCCCCAGAACGTCAAGTGGCCATCAACGCCGAGGTTGACAAGCTGCTGGAAGCCGGTTTCATTAAAGAAGCAAGGTATCCCGAGTGGGTATCTAATATGGTTATGGTCAAGAAAGCCAGTGGAAAGTGGCGCATCTGCATTGATTTCACCAACTTAAACAAAACTTGCCCCAAGGACAGCTTCCCTCTTCCCCGGATCGATCAAATGGTGGATGCCACCTCAGGGCATGAACTCCTCTCTTTCATGGACGCCTACTCTGGTTACAATCAGATCTTCATGCATAAGTCCGATCAAGAAAAAACTGCCTTTGTCACCGAGCGAGGGTTATACTGCTACAAGGTAATGTCTTTTGGGCTGAAGAATGCTGGAGCAACCTACCAGAGGTTGGTGAACAGAATATTCCAAAGACAGATTGGGAAGAATATGGAAGTCTATGTGGACGATATGCTGGTTAAAACCCCTGAGGCACGAAACCACCATTCCGATCTGGAGGAGGCCTTCGGAGTCCTGCGCAAGCATAATATGAGGTTGAATCCGTCCAAGTGTGCCTTTGGGGTAACCGGAGGCAAGTTCCTAGGATTCATGGTCACTCAGAGAGGGATAGAGGTCAACACAGAGAAGATAGAAGCTATCCTCAACATGACCCCTCCCAAGTCAGTGAAAGAAGTTCAGCGACTCACTGGACGAATTGCAGCCCTGAGCCGTTTCATGTCTAAATCGACGAAAAGATGCCTCCCTTTCTTTCAGGTTATCAAAAAGGCAAAAAACTTCACCTGGTCCGAGAGCTGCCAAGAGGCGTTTGAAGACTTAAAAAAGTACCTGAGTTCGCCACCCCTTCTAACCAAACCACTCATGAACGAAGAGCTCTTCCTTTACCTGTCCGTCGGACCAAGCACTGTGGCCACTATCCTGGTACGAGAAGAAGAGGGTATCCAGAAGCCCATCTACTACGTCAGTCGAATTCTCCATAAGGCTGAGACGAGGTACCCTCCTATTGAAAAAAGGGCTTACGCTATGGTAATAGCCGTCCGAAAACTCCGACCTTATTTTCAAGAGCACACTATCGTCCTTTTGACGGACCAACCCTTGAGCCAAGTCTTCCATAATCCGAGCGCTTCAGGAAGAATGGTAAAATAGGTAGTCAAGCTAGGGGATTTTGATATCCACTATCGTCCCAAGCAATCTATCAAGGCCCAAGCCCTGGCCGACTTTATCGTGGAGACAACTTTGCCCATAATTTCGGATGAACCAGAAGCACATCTAAACGACGGTCACCCTCTGGGATGGAGTCTTCATGTGGATGGATCATCGAATTCACTAGGGAGCAGGGCAGGACTCATCCTCTGCAGCCCGGAGGGTTTCGCCATTGAATATGCATTGAGGTTCGGATTCAAGGCCTCCAATAATGAAGCAGAATATGAAGCCCTTCTGGCCGGACTGAGGTTAGCCAAGGCACTAGCAGTAGAAGCACTAGAGGTGTTCAGCGACTCTCAGCTAGTGGTAAACCAGGTACAGGGAGAATTCGAGGCCAGGGGCGAGAAGCTCTCCCGATATGTCCAAAAAGTGAAGGAGTCGGTTACTCTGTTCAAAACATTTCGGATAACTCAGATTCCCCGAGCCGAAAACTCTAAGGTAGATGCCCTGGCTAATTTGGCCTCCTCCCAACAACTGGTGCCTAGTCGAGCTGTTTATCAGGAAACTCTCTCTGCCCCAAGTATAGATGAAGCCCCGGTCCTGCCAGTGGAAGAAGGACCCTCGTGGATGGACCCGATTCTCAAGTATCTAAAAGACGGCACCGTGCCTGAACCCAAGGATCAAGCCAGAAAGGTGATATCCCGTGCCTCGCGTTACACCCTTATGGAAGGGCAATTATACAAAAGGGGTCTAACTACACCGTATCTACGATGCCTCGGACCCAGAGAGGCAGACTATGCACTCCAAGAGGTCCACGAAGGGATATGGGGAAACCACCTTGGGGCTCGAGCCTTAGCCTTCAAAATCCTCCGCCAGGGGTACTACTGGCCCACGGTAAAAGATGACGCGGCAAGTTTGGTCAAGAAATATGAAAATTGTCAGCGATGGTCTCCGACATCGCATCGACCTGCTAACCCCCTCGTCTCCATCACTAGTCCTCTCCCCTTCGCCATGTGGGGGATGGATCTCCTGGGCCCATTCCCAACGTCCGTTGGGCAGAAGAAGCACCTCATCGTGGCCATTGACTACTTCACCAAATAGGTCGAGGCCAAGCCATTGGCAAGCATCACGGATCACCAAACCAGGAACTTCGTTTGGAAGTTGATAGTATGCCGCTTCGGGATCCCTCGCGTGCTGATCACCGATAATAGAAAACAGTTTGACAGCTCCCGATTCAGAACATTTTGTGATGACCACCATATTGACCATCGGTTCTCCTCCGTGGGGTACCCGCAAGCCAATGGCCAGGCTGAAGTGACCAACAGGACGCTCCTCCAAGGAATCAGGAAGAGACTCAACGAGACGAACAATCGTTGGGTAGAACAGCTCCACAACATCCTTTGGGCCTATCGAACAACGGCCCGGAAGCCAACAGGCGAAACCCTCTTTTTCATGACATACTGCTCAGAAGCCATCATTCCTCTCGAAATCGGGGTCCCATCACTCCGAGTACAGTGTTTTGAGCCAAGCAGCAACGAAGAAGGGTTAAAAATGAACTTAAATCTAGTTGAAGAAGCCAGAGATAAAGCCCAAGTTCGCCTCGCAAACTATCAGCAAAGGGCCGCTCGGTACTATAACTCCCGGATACGGAACAAACACTTCAAACTTAATGACCTCGTCCTCCGGAAGAGTGAAGTCTCACGCCCCCGACACAAGGGTAAGTTGGTCTCGAATTAGGAAGGACCTTACAGGGTTCGAAGGGTCTGCAGGATAGGCATCTATGAGCTAGAAGACATGGAAGGGAAGCCCGTTCCCCGCACCTGGAACGCGGAGAACCTCCGTAGATTCTACCAATAAAATGTAAAAGCATGAAAATCAATAAAGAATTTGAAATTCCGAAACTTCTTTACTTCATTCATAGGAAGAGATGTACAAAGAGAAGGCACTGTTGGCCTTTGATACAAAGAACTATTTGGGCACAATCGAGGCCCCAAAAAACCTCGTTGTTAGCTTAGGACTGGGCCTCGCTTTCCCCTCCAGCTTGCGCTTCCCCCACCTCGCCACTTGGGGCAGGCAAGGCTTCACCTGGGCCATCCTGACCCCCAGCCTGAACAGCTACATCACCTTCTCCTCCTGAAGAATCCGCACTAGAGGCTTCGGAGTCGCTCGCCAGATCGAGACCTGAGAAATCCAACCCCGAGAAAAGGAGCATTACCCTCCTCTTAGCTTCCTCGAAACCTTTGAGGTACTGAACTGCCCTTTCCTTCGTCAAAGAAACCTCATTTTCCGCGGAACAACGTCGAACTTCATCTAGCTCATCTCTCAGGACCTCTTCAGTCCGACGGTGATGATCCCTGTCAAAAATTACCTCTTCCCTCTCCCTCTCCGATATCTCAAGGGAAATGGTCAAGTCATGGGCAATGTCCTCAGACTCCTTCAGCTTAAGCTCGGTCTTGGACAAGCGGTCTGCCATCTCTAAGGCACGCCGGGAAAGCATCCCATGAAGAACCCCGGCTTGAGAGGAAGCAACCTCCGCCGCTGAACAGAGCAACTCAAAGGGTTTCGACAGAATCTCCGCCTTATCGCGATGAGGGATCCCTAGCACCAAATGCTCTCGAGCGACCTTGGTGCTGGCAAACACCGAGTCATCTAGCCTCAGAGCCTACCGAGGAGTGAAAAGAAGAGCCATCTCAGATCATTCCCGAGGCAAGGGAGCCACTGAAGGAGAAGGATCCACCGAAGGCCTGGGAGGGCTATCCACCGGAATCGGAGCCATGATCGGAACCTTAGCCCTCTTTTTTTGCCCAGAACCGTTAGCTTCGGCTGCCCTCTTCTTCTCGCGAGCCAGCTGCTTGGCCATCGCCGCCATATCCATGTCTGCACAAAAAGAAAGGGCATTAAAAACTTGAAAAAAGTAAATAAAAATTCCTATAAGTCGATGAGCCAGCGACTACCATGGAAGAGGCGCGAGGGAAGAAGAGGAGGGCACAGGCCGCACTTGTGGAGTTCCTCATTGTCTCCAAGAACATCGATCTCCAAGGGCACGGCCAGCATTGCCCTCAGAGTTTCCTCCTCACGAAGGGAGAGGTGTGGCCTCTTGCATTTGCCAACACGCTCCAGGCCCCAAGTGAGGGGAACGTCGAAACTTTCGGCAGATTGGACAAAGAAGAAGTCCCCCTTCCATCCCTTGATTGAGGAAGGCTTCTCCTTTAGAATGCTCTTCCCCTGCCTCGAACTGACGATAACCCAGCCCGAGTGACCTAACCGGGCTAGCTGAAAATGGGCTTTGAACACGTTTATGTTCATCGCCCCCTACCTCCTGGCACACGGCAATGAATGCCAAAATCGGTCGAACCGAATTGGGCACCAACTGGCTTAATGCAATACCGAAGTATCTAAGTATTAAGCAGAGGAACGGGTGGAGAGGAAACCTGAGCCCCGCCTTAAGTTGATGCTCGTAGAGGCACAACTCATACGATTGCTGGCTAGACAGGACATCGCAAGCTCTCTCTCCACCCTCGGGGGCCCTCCTGTTAAAACCCATGGGGATCCTATATTTAACCCTCATCCTTAAAAGGTTGGATCCCTCCACAGTGCTAGGAACGGTGTTCGCTTCGAACACCCATTCCTCTCTCTCTGTGTCTCGGGCCTCATCCCTGATAGATGCAAGGGCTAGGTCCTCATCTCCCCTTGATGATTCGGACCCTTGCTCCTCCCCTCTGTCTCTCGCGTACGGGACTAAGGCCCGGCCTCCACCCCCAGAAGTCGCTTTACGAGAAGCAACCCTTTCGCTGACGAAACACCCATGGCTTCACCCAACTCCCTGGACAGGGCTCCGCTAGACTCACTACCGACAGACATTACTCACCAAGAAAATGAGGAAACTTTTAGTGAAAAACTCCAAAGCAATGCCGAGCGCTCTCAGACTCACTAGGAGAACCAAAACCCTCAAAATCTCTCAAAAATGCGAAGTGAAAACTGAAGGGAGGGGGTACCGCATTCTATAGGGGTTATGGCAGCAAAAACGAGGTAATCAAGTCACATGTCAGTTGAACGGACGCGTCCTTTGCAGTTTCTTAGGGGCCATTTCAGGTTTTCCAGGAGCCGTCTCCAGTAATGTAGGTGCCAGCTGTCACTAGGGCGCGACCTCTACTTAAACTAGCAGGCCGCCATTCTTTGTCAAGCGTTGCCATTCATTGCATCTACTTAATGGACTCAAAATGGGCCAAAAGGCCTCCAAACGAAGAAGGAAGACGCGATCATCTGGCAGACCTAAATGGGCCAAAAGGCCCACACACATAGAAGAAAGTCGTGACCATCTGGCAGACCTAAAATGGACCAAAAGGCCCACACACACAGAAGAAAGTCGTGACCATCTGGCAGGCCTAAAGTGACTAAAAACCCTTGCGCCAGGACTATTAGGAAATTCGAGCCCTGTTAACGCTCGGTCGAATCTCCAAATAAGTCCGAGCGTATGAGTCGTTCTGCTCATGCTCGGTGAATTTTTTTCAAGAAATCAGAACCCCGTCAATGCTCGGTCGAATCTCCAAATAAGTCCGAGCGTATGAGCCGTTCTGCTCACGCTCGACGAATTTCTCCAGGAAATCGGAGCCCTGTAAATGCTCGGTCGAATCTCCAAATAAGTCCGAGCGTATGAGCTGCTCTGCTCACGCTCGGTAAAGTTCTCCAAGAAATCTGAGCCCCGTCAACGCTCGGTCGAATCTCCAAATAAGTCCGAGCGTATGAGCTGCTCTGCTCACGCTCGGTAAATTTCTCCAAGAAATCCGAGCCCCGTCAACGCTCGATCGAATCTCCAAATATGTCCGAGCGTATGAGCTGCTCTGCTCAAGCTCGGTAAATTTCTCCAAGAAATCTGAGAGCCCGTCAACACTCGGTCGAATCTCCAAATAAGTCCGAGCGTATGAGCCGCTCTGCTCACACTCGACGAATTTTTCCAGGAAATCCGAGCCCTGTCAACGCTCGGTCGAATCTCCAAAAAAGTCCGAGCGTATGAGCTGCTCTGCTCACGCTCGACAAATTTCTCTATGAAATCCGAGCCCCGTCAACGCTCGGTCGAATCTCCAAATAAGTCCGAGCGTATGAGCCGCTCTGCTCACACTCGGCGAATTTCTCCAGGAAATCCGAGCCCCGTCAACACTCGATCGAATCTCCAAATATGTCCGAGCCTATGAGCTGCTCTGCTCACACTCGGTAAATTTTTCCAGGAAATCCGAGCCCCGTCAACGCTCGGTCGAATCTCCAAATAAGTCCGAGTGTATGAGCTGCTCTGCTCACGTTCGGTAAATTTCTCCAAGAAATCCGAGCCCCGTCAACGCTCGGTCGAATCTCCAAATAAGTCCGAGCGTATGAGCTGCTCTGCTCACGCTCGGTAAATTTCTCCAAGAAATCCGAGCCCCGTTAATGCTCGGTCAAATCTCCAAATATGTCTGAGCGTATGAGCTGCTCTGCTCACGCTCGGCAAATTTCTCCAAGAAATCCGAACCCCGTCAACCCTCGGTCGAATCTCCAAATATATCCGAGCGTATGAGCCACTCTGCTCACGCTCGACAAATTTCTCCAAGAAATCCGAGCCCCGTCAACGCTCGGTCGAATCTCTGAATAAGTCCGAGCATATGAGCTGCTCTGCTCACGCTTAGTAAATTTCTCCAGAAAATTCGAGCCCCGTCAACGCTCGGTCGAATCTCCAAATATGTCCGAGCGTATGAGCTGCTCTGCTCACGCTCGGCAAATTTGTCCAGGAAATCCGAGCTCCGTCAACGCTCGGTCGAATCTCCAAATACAGGGGCTTTGGACCCCCTCTTTTCGTTCCGTTAAGTTTGCCATCAAATTTAAACAAGTATCAGGAGAAAGAAGTTCATACGAAAACACGAATATTTAAAAAGGGGTAATTTATTGATGTTAATGGATTACAACCATTTACAACTAACGACCTCGAAGTACAAATAAAAGAGGACCCTAACGGCCTCGAAGTACAAAGAAGATAATGAAAACCAAAAAGTTTCAGGCAGCGCCGGTCACGAACTTCTTCACCCACTTCAGACTGAAGAGCTCCCGGCGCGAACCCTAAAACTTCGTGGGCCGAACCTGAGACTGAAAGTGCGGTCTATGATCAGCCCCAGATTCAAGAAAACCCTCGCCAGCTTGCAAGAAAAGAGTGACAGCATTTCCCCTTATCTTGCTATCACCAGAAGAACCGCCGGAAGAGAAGCTGCAGCCTTACTCTCAACTTTCTAGGAGTTTGCAGCCACGCCCTTCTTCTTCTTTCGTTCCTCGTAAGCCAGGGCATGAGGGACTCCCACCATCCGGAGACACGGTACTCTCCTCTCTCCATTCCCTTCGGAGTCTGGAAGAAGCCCGTGTCCCTATTCGGAGTCAGGAAGAAACCCGAACCTCAATTAAAGTGCCGTGATGGCTATTCTTAGAAAATGCTTTTCTCTCTTCATTTCAGAAACCACACTTTTCTGTTTGAAACAAAGAGTGCCAGAGGACCCTATTTATAAGGTGAGGAAACACACTTCGCGAAACAATAAATACTAGAAACGGAAAACGAAACAAACCCACGATTTTCGAGAAGACTCTTCGCTTCTCCAGGCAGTTTCCTACCTTCCGAGAATGATGGTCCGATTCTCAAGGAGCACCACTTAAACCACTGATTGACCTCGCGATCCGGAGAAGGCTCTTCGTCATCCCCTGAAACTTTCCGCCTCCCATAAAATGACGATCCACAGGCGAGCTCACTCAACTTCCATTAGCAGCCCGGCCTAAGAAATACTTCCCGGAACACATAAATGAACTCCAGGAAGTGGGGGGCCTATGATAGGGCCTAAAAAACACTGGCCCAAACAGACACCAAGGCCCAAACAAACACCAGGCTCGGCAGGCTTGTTTTGGCCCAAGCAAATGCCAGACTCGTCTCAAACCTACGGCCCAGATAAGTTCGAACCCCCGGAAGGGTGACCCAGCCCAGCTGACTCAAAAAACATCCCGGCCCGGACAAACAATCAAGTATGCTCCACGGCCCATCAAGAATCCCCAAACCCGCGAAGAATGACCCAGCCGACCCACACCAAGATCTCCCTATCAACACTAGCCACCCTATAGGGACTAGCCACTCCACAACCCTATGGTCGCCCGCCACCCTACGGCCGCCCTACGACGTCCCCTCTTCTAAGCTCGCAATCATATCCTCTCCACCAGCAGACGACTATAAATAGGCCAAGGTATGGACATAACAAGGAGATGAAGGTTGACGCACGCACACACCCCACTTAATTTTCTAAAGAGTCATCGGTTCCTCTCTCGAACCCGCGACTCCTCCCTTGAATTCATGCTAACTTAAGCATCGGAGCGCCTTCGGAGGTCTCCCCCTCGCCTCCTTCCGAGGGCCTTCAATTTGTACTTGTCACTTGTGCAGGACCCAGGCCGAATCACCCTCTGGGCCGAGCCCAGCTCACAAGCCACGCAGATCCTAGCCCACACCAGCTCACAAGCCACACGGATCCCAGCCCACACCAGCTCACCAGCTACGTCAGCACCAAACAATATACGGCATCAACAACACCATTTTGTTTTCTATCAAGCAAGGCAACTCATCTGTAACTGAAGGCTCTTATTAAATTTTTGTTGTGTATTACCAGGCGGAATCTGACAGCAAGTGGGCCGAGACCTAATCGTCAAGGCTCATACCATTATGGATTGATCAATGTAACCCATACAATTAGACTTGAAAATTCTGCTCCACTTATCAATGGCAAGCAGCGGTATGCAGTCAATAGTGTGTCCTTCATCCAGGTAGACACACCACTGAAACTTACCGACTACTTCAAGATCTCCGGAGTGTTCAGTCTTGGAAGCATCCCAGACAACCCCACTGGTGGTGGTGCGTTCCTCTAGACTTCTGTCATGGCTACAAATTTCCGAGGTTATGCTGAGGTTGTGTTTGAGAATCCGGAAGACGTTGTGCAGTCATGGCGCATTGAGGGCCATAGCTTCTTCGTTGTAGGGTAAGTGCATTCAGCTTTGTGAGATTACTCCATTTCACAGCTGGTTTTTCTTCATCCGTAAAGATAATAATGTTTGATAATCAAGTTGTCAAAAAATTATCGTGGAAAAACAAAATCAGATGTGGAATTACATTTGCTTCAATATTTTAGGTTCTAAATTTTGAGTATTTTCACATGGGCAGGATGGATGGAGGACAGTGGTTACCTGAAAGCAGTTACAATTTAAGAGAGACATATTCTCGTTGCACGAATAATCTTGTGTTTGAACGATTTGAGACCTGTCAATAATATAAATTATAAACAGAAAGAAAAAAAGACAAGATTTATCAAAGTTCATCCAAAAATAGGACTGTATCTTACCAGAAGTTTCTTATTATCAACCTCACAAATCTTTTTATGTATACTCAGTATATAAAGAGTATTTATAAGCAATTTAAGACATTTTAAGTAGGGTCTAATTAGGATTTCCACCATGCTGTAGAACTACTGTTATTCATAGACCCAAACCCAAACCACCAAGCAAAAACCAAACCTAACTCATGTACAGGACCTGAAAGTTTTGGGGGCGCTGCCCCCTAACTCCCGCCCGCTCACCAGTGAGCGTGACCTCATGATCGTTCGGAATTCTACAAATCTGATCCAGTGAAATATACATCATCTCTAACAATGTTAACTTTTGAAAATAAAGTATTTGAATGATACCTAATATTCAGAGAGGGGTTCTTTTTCCCGATAAAACAATTGCACGATTCTTCAAAATCTTGAAAATGATTCTTTTCCCCTTCTTTTAAAAGCTACCCAACGGATGACATTTTCATAAAACAAGCTAGTATCAGTTTCATGTAGCATCCTTTGTTAAGATAAGAAAATTCTTTGTTATCTGCCATTTTTCCAGATGACACAACCGAACTAGTCTATAAAACATAATTTCTTAAGATTCTAGAGCAACAACCCAATGCTTTTCTTTTACTAGCATACATTGCTTCTGTTCTTTGAATATCATGAAAATGGCATTGTCGTTTTTTGCCCCTTAATTATGAAACTCTGATTATGCTAGAAGAGATTCACCTTTAAATTTTTGCTATTTTTCATATATATGCAGGCGTATCCCTGGACTGCAGTTTACATGCCATTGGACAATGTGGGAATGTAAAATGTGAGATCTGAGAACTGGGCTCGCCAATGCTTAGGCCAGCAATTCTATCTACACGTCTATTCCCCTGCAAATTCATGGAAAGATGAATATCCGATCCCAATATATGCTCTTCTCTGTGGCTGAGCAGTTGGGTTGGGCAGCCTCTATAAAGCAGCATGATCATAAGGAGGTTGTCACGAGTGGGTGACAGATTTTCATTAAGAGATCAGTTTTCTATATAGATGTTTCATGGCTTAACTGGAGCCAATTTTACCCTTAATTGACATTCTTCCAACCAGGATTTCAAATGAAATTGGGATTGCATCCTTAAGTGAAAGTAAACATGATCATATCATAGGATTGTAGTAATTCAACTCGTAAGATTATATACTTCTGTGGAGAAAAATGCTTCATGCTTATTTCCTGCTTTGATCTCAAATAATATTTTCCATTTCCACAAGTGCTTCCTCCAATTCATTACTGTTACCATTTTTTCCAGCAGATCAATATGGAAGTTTTTGAGTTAATCCTCTATTAAATATTTATCTTCCAATCTTCATAAAATATTCCATGTATTTTTTTTTTTATTCAGTTAGATAATCCTTCTTGCCCTAATTGACCTTCGTTTACTAGAGCAAAAATGTCGTGAGAACTTGAGGATTCCAACTTTTATGGTGCCCGACGACAACACTCGGTGAATCGTAAATATGTCAGGCCTTTTGAGGCATGTAAAATTTTCCACTCAACCGTTTTGTAAAGTTTCAAAAATGACTTATGTTTCCAAAAAAAATATAAGTTAGGCAAAACACTTAAAATAAACAATTTCTAAGAAAAATCCAAAGCTAAAAATACAGAGTTTAAAAAGTTGAATTTGTTTCACGCGTAGAAACTTCACATTTGTTTTACTAAAAGCTAAACAATTTGTAGTTAAAACTGTTTTAACCCTTTTGACAACCAAAAATTAAAACTAGTAGCTAAACCAAACAGTACCCACTCCTGAATCTCTCTGTAACCATGTCTTGGATTCTAACTTTACCTGCCTGGATGTTTTTAGCAACGTGATAATCTCTACCATCTCTTCAATTGATGTGAAGAAACTATCAACAAGCCTGCATCAATGAAATTTGGTTAGATGGATAGGGCACCTAAATGATGGCCCAAAGACATTGATCTTGCCGAATGCAGATCAGTCAAAGACCATAAAGACAGACTATCAAAATTTCAAAGCCTATCTACTGCATTAATGCAGTTTGTTATACTGGAGATGGACAAGTTCAAGTCTCAAGAGTTGGCTAGATCTGTTGACCAGCTTCTATCTATTTATGGGCATGTGTTGGCACAACTTATTATTTATTTGCCAGCTAATTGGCTTTCTTAATTACTACACCCAAAAAAACAGAATAGTTATATGAGTAGCTAATTTCCTATTTGTTATAGTCATAACAAAGGTTCCAATGATGAAAATAGCATATATAAATAGTACTAATATTTAACCAAATTTTGAGTACCATTAGAAACCATGGAAGATATTTAACATATTTGTTAGAATTAAATGGCTAAATGAAATCTCATAATACTTGATAAAAGAATTTTTGGAGCTAATTAACATGTCATGGTAGCCTTTTTTCTTGGATGAATGAAGAAATTTATAAAACCAAAAACAAACCAGAGTCAACTGCTACAAGCAAAACAAGCTGAGCCTCAGACCAAGTTCTAATACTGGCAGCCTTAAGCTTAAGATGTGCACCAAGACGTCCATGCAATTACCATGCAACTTGCAAGTCTTCTTTTGACTTAGTTTCCCATTTAATGTTCCCGTCCATCCCCCAACAGTCCAATGGGTCACACCAACATGCATCTATTAATGAATGTTTAGTAGAGCAGTGAAGGGGCTAATGGGTAAGGCCTATTTAAAGACAATTTTTAAGCAAAGAAGAGCAAGCTAAGTGATTTGAGTGTTTTCCTCTACTCGACAACAAAAGGAATGGCTGTCTCTTCAAAATGGTTTTCTTTCTTTCTTTTCCTCTACATTGTCCTCCATTTGAGTGCTATCACTCTTGGTGATGACAAGGTTGACAAAACAAGATTCCATGATGATGATGATTGTCAATGGGGTCGACGAAATTGTGGTGGTCGGTTTGGTGGTCGTGGGCCTCGTTTTGGTGGGAGAGGACCAAGAGGTGGCGGCATCGGTGGTGGCGGAGGAGGAGGGTTTGGTGGAGGGGGAGGCAGTGGTGTTGGAGGCGGTTCAGGTAAAGGTGGAGGCTTTGGAGCTGGTGGTGGTGGTGGTGGTGGTGCAGGTGGCGGTGCTGGAGGAGGTGTAGGTGGTGGTGGTGGCTTTGGTGGCGGAGGTGGTGTTGGTGGTGGCTCTAGTCATGGTGGAGGTTTCGGAGTAGGAGGAGGTGTAGGTGGTGGAGCTGGAGGTGTTGGTGCGGGTGGTGGGGGCGGTGGTGGTGGTGGTGGTGGAGGAGGGGTTGGTGGTGGTTCAGGACATGGTGGGGGTTTTGGAGCTGGAGGTGGTGTAGGTGGAGGTGGTGCAGGAGGAGGTGGAGGTGGCGGTGGTGGTGGAGGCGGTGGTGTAGGAGGAGGATCTGGCCATGGTGGTTGATTTGGTGCAGGTGGTGGGATAGGAGGTGGAGCTGGTGGAGGCATTGGTGGTGGAGGTGGAGCTGGAGGTGGTGGCGGTGTTGGTGGAGGGTCGGGTCATGGTGGTGGTTTTGGTGCAGGTGGTGGGATAGGAGGTGGAGCTGGTGGAGGCATTGGTGGTGGAGGTGGAGCTGGAGGTGGTGGTGTTGGTGGAGGGTCAGGCCATGGTGGTGGTTTTGGTGCAGGTGGGGGTGGGGGTGTCGGAGGCTGAGGTGGTGCTGGTGGTGGTCATGGAGCTGGTAGTGGTGGAGGATTTGGTATTGGAATTGGGATAGGAATTGGTGTTGGAGGTGGTCGTGGATCAGGTAGTGGTTCTGGCAGCGGTGGTGGTGGTGGCATGCCGTGAAAGCGTTTTGTCTCAAAGTATAACATGGCATCTGGATTTATGCTAGACTACAAGAAATCAATGTCATTAATAGATTGAAAGTGTGAAACATTATTGTAATGCAAGTTCTTTTTGGTGTTGTTGCAACATGGCAAGATATGGTCACTCAATAACCTGATTTGTCTATTGTATTCTAAATGATGAAATTCAAAAACCAAAATTCAGACAAATATTTTACAGTCTCTACTATCAACTAGTTTTTTTAGCCTAAGAAAAAGATGATGACAACTAAGGGTTTGAAGACCAAATCTCCATAAGAGAATAGTTTCATTTTCTATTCCATCTTCAGAAAACCAATACAGTGACAGCATTAGAGAAGTGGTAGTAGTGTTTTTATATTCCATCTCACAATAGGATTTATATATGCTCCATCTACCCTACAACTGCTAACTGATATCTTAGACTGTGTACTCTATGAGCTATAGCATAATTGAGAAATAAAAAGAATATAATTCACATACCTGAAATTCTAAAAAGCGCTGGATCATTTAGTTCCTTGCTCCATTGCTCCCAGATAAGCGCAAGCAGACGGAACATTTATAAGCACACTCTCATTAAGCTCCATTTTCTCTCTCATCATCTCCTGAAAAAGCTCGAAGCCATCCTTGAGGCTGCTCTCTTTCATATACCCAATTATCATGACACTTCATGAAACCACATTCTTCTTCAGCATAACCTCAAACGCTTCACGCATGGCCCTAAAATCCCCACACTTCAAATACCCAACAACAGTGATATTCTATGACGCATTATCATAGACGGTCATTCCATCAAACACAAGCTCTGCAGACTTGGCACACCCACAAGAGCCATACATTTGAACCAAGAAATTCAAAACAGACAGCTCACTTGCCAATCCTAACTTGCACAAGTGACAATGGATTGCCTTACCCAATTTAATCGACGGGATTTCGCAATTAACACGACTTGAGGAGTAAAGGAAAAGTTTGAAGATCGGAAAACACAACGCACGAATCAAGCAGATGGATATAGAACACCATGGCATCAATTGGGTTTGGGCTAAAAGTTCAATTAAGCGCGTAGGAAAATGTTTGTCATGAAGACATCGGGTTTGCCGATATTAAAGAAGAGTCAGGGCGTAGGGGATGGTGCTTCGAGGGAAGAAGGCGGCGAGGGATAGGATTCGAGAGGCGACAGTTGGGAACCATGGTGGAGGTGATGAGTTTTGCTTTTGGAGTTGGAGTTTGGATGGAGAAGTGACGGTCAAAAAGTTGTGGTGGCTGTGGCCACCGGGGTTTGAACTTTGCAGGTAAATCAGAACGAGCTGGAGTCGGTTCAATTTTTGACTCCTTTGTACCCTTCAAGAGCAAATTTTGAATATAATTTTTTTCAATTAAAATTCTTCAATTGAGTTTGAGCAAAGTTAATCAGTTTGATAAAACTTAAGCATTTTAGGACATTTTTGGATAATAATTTTTTATTTTTAATTTTTAAAAACTGTTTTTAAAAATGAAAGCTGAAAACAGATTTATGATGTGAAGAAAACACGTTTAAATAATTGTAACTCAAAAACTATTTCAAAAATATAAAACAATAAATTATTGTTTGGATAATTTTATTTTGAAAACTGTTTTGATACACTTTGTAATTTTTTTTGAGTTTTGAGTTTAAATTTAAAATCTATATTAATTTTACTTCTCATATTTACTAAATACTTAAAAACAATTAATATTATTTTATTTTCAAAATTTTAATATTTTTTATATACGAAGAATGAAACATAGAAGTGGATACTGATTTAAAAGTTATTTTTCGAAAATTATTTCAGAAAATACCAATTTGGAGTTTTCAGAAAAAAATTTTGAAAACTGGTTTTTTGAAAACTGTTTTCAAAAATTACATTTGAAAACTATTTGCCAAACATAGAAAACAGTTTTCGAAAACCAGAAACAAACATGCCCTTAATTTTTAAATTCATTAGTTTTAAGTCAAACAATAAATTCAATTCGTCTCGGCTTAGATTTGAATTAATATATGAATATAATTATATTTATATTCACTGTAATATTTAATAAAAATAGTATAATCAATACAATGATGGATTTTGAGATTTTTAATATGATTATAAATATTTATTATTTAAATAAGCATATGTATGGTTTTAATTATTTATCTTTTAAACAAATAATTATATTCATAAATTGATATTTTAGCTTTGATACAATGTGATTTATTTTAATAATTTCTTATTGAGGTATCTATTTGGTATCGAAACATTTATTAAATTAAATTAATTATAGAACACTTTTAATTTAATTTAAATATTAACTAACTTGAGAAAGATTAAACTCAAACTTGAGTTTAGGTTAATTCGCTCAAAAAGCTTATAAACCAAAGTCGAGCATAATTTTTTAAAAATCAACCCACTTCAAATTTATTTAAATATTTCAAACAGTATGGAGCTTCACCACTGTCTCAACTCCTTCACAGCCCTAACTTACCTCATCTAATAATCTAATTTTAAGAGAGTAATTTTAAGAGAGTATTTTATTTGAAGGGTTTTATCACACCTCACGCCTTCAATTGATATAATTCTCACCTTACAGAGGCACTTTCCCACCGCTCAATCCACACAACTCCAAAAGCTACTCTCACTCTTTCCCAGAACCCAGCCTTTGACTTGGACGTTAAAACCCTCTATCATCTCCTCTCTTCCAACAGAAATATCAAAACCCTAATTATTGAAATTTTGGGTTCATATATGTTATAACATTGTACATATAGATCCGTTATTTAATAAAAGACCCAATTAAATGATATAATTTTATGGGTCTCCAAAGTATCAAGGTTCTTTAATATGGGCCACCTTATGTGTATAAGCCTGATGTGGTATGAGTCTTTGTTAATGGACCAAAGACTCAATGCACATGTGTGAGGTAACTGAAAGGATTATGGTCCCTAAGGCATAGGGAAATAAAAAGACATCAGGGGAGGGTGTTTAACGTGTGTGTTAAATTTTATTGAAACACTCTCTCCTCTCTAACATTCAGTTTATTGGTTCCCATACCAAAGGTGGTTCTCCCTGTAGTCTTAGAAGATCAACTCAAGGAGGCTTGTTTGCAATGGATTCCGGTTTGTGTTTCTAACTCATCTTCTCATATATATATATATATATATATATATATATATATATATATATATATATATATATATGATTCTTGACAAGTTTAATATGAAACGATCTTGGTTGTATCATTGATGATTTGTGTATTAGTATCAAGATTTATAACAATTGGTATCAGAGCCTTTCATGTTAAATTGTTGAGATTCATATGAAAATTGAGTTTCTTGAATTTTCTCCCATAAAGCATATTTAGGGTAGAAATTTGTTTTGAAAAAATTGCTATAAATCCATGTTTGTTGATGAGATTGTATGATTACTCTGTGAATTGCATCTCAAAATATGATTTTTTTTTAGTATAAAAATATTCAATTTTGGTGATTTTTGCGATTGGTTAAATTGCCGTTTATCGAACCAGCGCTGTGGCGCTGGCTTTGGGTTTTGTTTTGTGGCTTAATGTGTAATGTCAAAATGATTTACACAGTTTTCACTTCTCTAAATATTTTGTGCATATAACAAGTGGATTGGGTAGAAAAGTTAATAGTGATCGCATATTACTTTTAAATTTACATGTCAGAGTATCATTATGTGCATCTCCACATGTTCTGTGCAAGTTCTTGATCTTTCACTCATTACCTTTCAATTATAAAATGCATGAAAACTTAATAGTAGAGTGATTTAATAGCTGATGCAAACAAAATCATTTTGCTTAGCTAAAGGCCAAAAGCACAAAAGACAAAAGAATGATACAAATTGTAATTTGCAAGAAACAAATCAAAGATGCATTACTGATCTTCGGTTTCTATAGTAAATCGACCGCTTGCCAATTGCAAACATAGCAATTTGGTATTCCCTTAGCGCCAACTATCTGTCCCTCGGGTAGATTGCTTGTGCCGCGGCGCCAATCAAGATAAAGGGCAACTTTTTTTTTTAAGGATTTTGTTCCGAATTTTATGTTTAATGTTTTTGATGAATGAATTGAAGTATTATGTTGCCAAAGCAATCTCTAATATGTAAATTTATTTATTTTAAGACATGTAAACATGCTATTAATATATAAAAATAATCAGCCCAAAGAAAGGTTATTTTTGTATTGTTAATAGATTAAAATAGTTGTGAATATGTGACAAATAAAGGTTGTCATGCGAATAATATATAGGTCCAAAAAAAGACACATTATTTGGCAGGTTGGGTTGTCATTATTCATGAACTATATTTGAGATACCACTTACAAGTTGATATTTCTGTCCAAAGACTAAGTATTAATGTTGTGCTAGGTATCTTGTTATGGGCTCACATGCATGTGTATATGTATACAATTTTGTTTTGATTCATATATATATGAATTGTTACTAATTGTGAGCTTTTGTTCTTGTTTATAGCAACATCGATTTCTGCTAACATCAACAACATTCTCGTGCTTAACGGCACAAATTTCAAGAAGTGGCAAGATCATGTTATGATCTTGCTGGGGTGCATAGAATTAGATTATGCATTGAGGGTTGATCGCCCCACACCTTTGACCAGCGATAGTACCGCTGATCAAAAGGTTGTATATGAAAAGTGGGAGCGAATAAACCGCATGAGCCTAAAGATTATGAAGCACTCGATTCCGGATACCATCAGGGGTTCTATTCTTGATGAAAATGATGCTAATAAATTCCTCTCCCAAATAGCAGACCGATTCACCGCAAACGAAAAGGTCGAGACAAGCACCATCTTGACTAAGCTTGTCTCAATGTGGTACAAGGGGAAAGGGAATATAAGAGAGTACATCATGGAGATGTCAAACCTTGTGACAAGACTAAAGGCATTCAAGCTGAAATTGCCAGAAGACATTCTGGTACACTTAGTCTTGATCTCTCTTCCTACACAATTCAATCCTTTCAAAATTAGTTACAATACTTAAAAAGAGAAATGGACTTTGAATGAGCTGATTGCTCAATGTGTCCAAGAGGAAGAGAGACTTAATCATGAAAATGTTGAAAGTGCTCATTTAGCATCAACTTATCAGGACCCCAGTTCCAGTAAGAGAAGAAAAAGGAACATTAAAGGAAAGGAAACTGCAGGGTCTGAAAATTCACACCACAAGGGACAACAAAAACAAGATAAAGGTATAACTTGTTTCTTTTGCCACAAAGTTGGTAATGTGAAGAAAGACTGCACAAAATACGCCAAGTATGTGACCTGGTGTGAGAAGAAGGGTAAACTTCTAAACTTTGTTTGTTCAGAAGTTAATTTGGCCTTAGTACCTAAGAACACTTAGTGGATAGATACAGGTGCAACTACTCACATAAGTGTTTCTATGCAGGGGTGCATAAGGAGCCGAACGCCAACTGATGCTGAAAGATTCATCTATGTAGGAAATGGTGAAAGAGCTCCCATGGAGGCAGTTTGTTTATTTAGATTACAATTGGAATCTGGTTGTAATTTGGATTTGGATGAGACTTTTTATGTACCATCTTTTAGATAGAATTTGGTTTCTATTTCATGTTTGGACAAATCAAGTTTTTCTTGTTCATTTGGAAATAGAAAGTTTAGTCTTTTTCAGAATTCAAATTTGTTTGGTACTGGTTCTTTAATTGATAATTTATATAAACTGGATATAATTGCCTCCAAAGAAAACGAATCCTTGCATTCCAGTAATGTTGGTATTAAGCGCAGATTAACAAATAAGAATTCATTAATGTTATGGCACAAGCATTTAGGACATTTTTCTAAACAAATGATTCAAAGACTTGTGTCAAAAAGAATTCTTGATCCCTTAAATTTGTCAAATTTTGAAGTCTGCATTGAGTGCATTAAGGGAAAATAAACAAATGTTAAAAATGAAGGTGCTAATAGGAGTAATAGTGTCTTAGAATTGATACATACGGATATTTGTGGTCCGTTCCCTACAGCTTCTTGGAATGGACAACAATATTTTATCACTTTCATAGATGACTACTCCAGGTATGGCTATCTTTATTTAATTCATGAGAAGTCTCAATCTATAGACGTGTTCAAGAATTTCAAAGCTGAAGTTGAAAATCAATTAGGCAAAAATATTAAGGCTGTCAAATCTGACCGTGGAGGTGAATACTATAGTAGATATGATGGATCAGGTGAACGTCTCGGACCCTTCGCCAAATTTTTTATGGAATGTGGGATCGTTCCTCAATACACCATGCCATGGACTCCTAGTCAAAATGGTGTAGTTGAGAGACGAAACTGAACCTTAAAGGATATGGTAAGAAGTATGATTAGTCATTCTTCTTTGCCAGAATTGCTTTGGGGTGAAGCCATCAAGACTGCAGTTTACATCCTGAACAGAGTTTCAAGTAAAGCAGTAGCTAAAACCCCATACGAGTTATGGACAGGCAAAAAGCCTAACATTAGGCATTTGCATGTTTGGGGATGTCCAGCTGAGGCTCAGCCGTATAAGTCAAATGAGAAGAAGCTAGACTCAATGACCGTTAGTTGCTATTTTGTTGGATACTCTGAAAGATCAAGGGGTTTCAAATTTTATAATTCCTCTAACAGATCCTTTTTCGAAACGGGCAATGCTAAGTTCACTAAGGATGTTGAGTTTAGTGGGAGAGACCAACTCAGGCAAGTCAATTTTGAAAAGGAATGTGTTTACATTCCTGTTGTTGTAACTGAAAACGTTCAGGTATCCATACCTGATGTTATTCAAAATGCAAATCCGGAGATTCAAGGCGTTGATGACGAACCTGAATTGCCGGCTGCTCAAAATCAGGAACCGCCTGAGGTACCTCAACAACCTCAAGTGGAAGTGCCAAATAGATCCACTAGAGAAAGGAGAAACGCGATTTCGACTGATTATGTCGTGTATATCCAGGAACATGAGTTTGATATGGGTCTGAAAGATGATCTGACTTCTTTTAGTCAAGTCACACAATGTCCTAATTCTTAAAAGTGGATTGAAGCCATGAAGGATGAGATCAAATCAATGGATGACAATGGTGTTTGGGACTTAGTAGAGTTGCCCAAAGGTGCGAAACCGATTGGTTGCAAATGGATATTTAAAACCAAACGAGATTCAAAAGGCAACATTGAAAGGTATAAGGCCCGCCTAGTCGCCAAAGATTTCACTCAAAATGAAGGCATTGATTATAAAGAGACTTTTCGCCGGTTTCAACGAAAGATTCCTTTAGAATCATTATGGCACTTGTAGCTCACTATGATTTGGAGCTATATCAAATGGACATTAAAATAGCGTTTCTCAATAGAAACATTGAAGAAACAATATACATGGTGCAACCGGAGAACTTTGAGTCCAAAGATTCAAAGTGTCTTGTATGCAAGCTTAAAAAGTCCATTTATGGCTTAAAACAAGCACCCGACAATGGTATCGAAAATTTGATCACGTGATTACATCCTTTGGATTTAAGAAAAACACAGTTGATCAGTGCATATATTTCAAGTTCAGTGGGAGCAAATTTATTATCCTGGTGCTATATGTAGATGACATTCTACTGGCAAGCAGCAATATAGGCCTATTGCATAAAACCAAGAGATTTCTATCAAGTAAATTTGAAATGAAAGATCTTGGTGATGTGTCCTTTGTTTTGGGTATACAGATCCATAGAGATCGTTCCAGAGGTATACTTGAACTGTCATAGAAGGCTTATATTGATAAAGTGCTACGTAGATTTAGCATGAGTGGTTGTGCACCAGGAAACACACTCGTGGCAAAGGGTGATAAGTTCAGTTTGCTCCAATGTCCGAAAAATGAACTTGAGAAGAAGGAAATGGAGAAATATCCCTATGCTTTGGCCGTTGGAAGTCTCATGTATGCACTAGTGTGTATACAACCGGACATTGCGTACATTATTGGAATGCTAGGCAGATATTTGAGTAACCCGAGCGTGGATCATTGGAAAGCAATTAAACGGGTTATGAGATATCTACAGAGAACGAAGGATTATATGCTCACATATCGGAGATCGGATCTTTTGGAGATCGTTGGGTATTCAGACTCTGATTTTGCTGGGTGTCTCGATAGCAGGAGATCCACTTCTAGCTATGTCTTTATGTTAGCTGGAGGAACTATATCATGGAAGAGTGTGAAACAGTCACTCATAGCTACTTCCACCATAGAGGCAGAGTTCATAGCTTGCCATGAGGCATCAAATCAGGGAATATGGCTGCGAAATTTTATCACTGGGCTGTGCACGGTTGATGGTATTGATAGACCATTAACGATTTATTATGATAATAAGGCTGCTGAGTTGTACTCCAAGAACAACTGAAGCTCATCGAGGTCAAAGCATATTGATATCAAGTTTCTAGTTGTCAAAGAGAGAGTTCAGAATTCTCAAGTGTCAATTGAGCATATCAATACAAACTCTATGATTGCGGATCCGCTTATTAAGGGTTTGCCACCTATAGTGTTTCATGAGCATGTTGCTCACATGGGTGTTGTTCTTTTGGACCATATGGCCGTATAGTGGAAGTTTGTATTTAACCTTTTACTTTTGCTTAATTGACATGGTTATGTTGTTCTGAACAGACTTTGGACTATGTATTTTTGATTACTCTATGATGACTTTCATTGCAGTTTTGCATTTAATGTTTGAAAGTATTTTATATGATTCTTTTGAGTCATATGGAAGACCGGTTGAAAATTGACATGTTTAAGATCACATTTCATGTAATTTCCATGCACCACATCCATACTAGATCTATGTCGTTAATTGTGTTAGTGTTGTGACCATTGATGGGTCTTGTTACGATAAATGTGATAAGGGCCGCTTTGATCCTACATTGATATGGTTAATGGACCAGATTGTTGTTGGATATTTTGGTTTAGATAGCACAAATGATCTCAATTTAGGTTATCTTCATGTGGAATATAAAGGATAACATATGTAACCCAAGTGGGAGATTGTTGGAATTTTGGGTTCAGATATGTTATAACATTGTACATGTAGACCTGTTATCTAATAAATGACCCAATTAAGTGATATAATTTAATGAGTCTCCAAAGTATCAAGGTTCTTTAGTATGGGCCACCTTATGTGTAGAAGCCCGATGTGATATGGGTCTTTGTTAATGGGTCAAAGACCCAATGCACATGTATGAGGTAACTGAAAGGGTTATGGTCCCTAAGGCACAGGGAAATAAAAAGACATCAGGGGAGGGTTTTTAAAGTGTGTGTTAAATTTTATTGAAACAGACAGTTTGTTGACCCTCATCCGTATTTTAATGATGACAAAACACAACTGTTATTATACTAACTAAGTGTAGTAAACAACAAAAGCGTTCAACCAAGGATCAAAGTTCAAGAACTCAAACCGAATCAAAGTATCAAGTGCAGACTGAAGAACTAGTATAGGTTTAAGGTTTTAGAACCAATGTAAGTCTCACTTATATACTGTAATAGCTTGTTCAATGGCTCGAACAAAAAAGGTTTTCTAAGCCGATCGTTTTAAAACAAACTTTTTAAATTAAAACAGAAAAACTGGGTTGGAAGACAACCCAGTCGACTGGGTACATATACCAGTCGACTAGTATATGAGACAGTATGTCTCCAGTCGACTGGGTCATTCATACCAGTCGACTAGTAAAATGGACAGTAAGTCCCCAGTCGACTGGATGAAAAATACCAGTCGACTGGATACCCAGAAGGTCTGAAAACATGATTTTTTCAAGTGAACCCAGTCGACTGGTATCACGACCCAGTCGACTGGTAGTTCAAAAATATGACCGTTGGACTCCAAATCTGAACGTTTTAAAGCAAATCTTTTTCAAATTAAAGTGCTAACGGCCATATTAATTGATTGCTATATAAACCCATTCATTTAAGCATTCAATAACAAGCTGCATACATTCAAAAAGAGTTGATCTCACACAATCAAGTTTTTATACTCTTGAAACACAAAAAGCTTTGAAAATATTCTTATTGAGCCATCCTTCAAGCTTTACTTTGAAAGAGAAACATTATTCAGTTGTATAAGCTTCCATTAGCTGTTTCTCTACTATTTACTTTACATCATCTTTGTAAAGGGATTACTTCCGAAAGGAAGGGGATTACTTCCGAAAGGAAGGAGATAGCTTCCGAGAGGAAGGGATTGTAAGGTTTGTACAACACCAGAAAAGTTGTACGACTAAGTTACTTAGTGGATTACTTCAAGGAGTTCCTTGAAGAGAGTGGACGTAGGGTCGGAACGAATCCGATATTGTCGAACCACTATAACCGGAGTTTGCATCTTCTTCTTTCTAAACTCTTTATTTACAGTGCATTACTTGTTTTAATTGTTTGCTGCTTATTCATTTTTATAAACTTGTATTAATTCCGCAAAAAGTTTTAAAAACCCAATTCACCCCCTCTTGGGTTGAAACCTCGATCTACAATTGGTATCAGAGCTTCGTTCTCTTATTTAGGCTTAAAATCCTTGAGTTGATCCAATGGTAGCAAATAGCTACTCTGAGGGACACTCTTATACTAGACCACCTTTTTCAATGGCTCAAATTATAACTATTAGAAAAATAAAATGAAAATCTTTGTCGAATGACAAGATTACAATCTATGGAGAATTATAGAAGAAAGAGCTAGAATTCCTTCAAAAGAAATAGTTATTGGAGAGACTCTTCATACAATACCTAAACTCAAAACTGAGTACACTGATGAGGATTGTAAAACGATGTCTCTCAATAGCAGAGCAACAAGCATGTTACATTGTGCATTAGATATTTCTGAATATAATAAAATATTTGTATGCGTTTCTGCTAAAGAGATATGGGACAAATTACAAGTCACATATGAAGGAACTAGTGAAGTAAAAAAGTTAAAAATTTACATGTTGATTTCTGAGTATGAATCCTTTAAAATGTCTCCTGACGAAACTATTTCTGAAATGCACTCACGGTTCACCACTATTATAAATGGTTTAAAACTGCTTGGTAAGAATATTGAGGAGGTTGAACTAACCAGAAAAATCTTGAGATCTCTGCCATCAGAATGGAAACCAAAGAGGACAGCCATACAGGAGGCCAATAATCTTGACAAACTGGATGTTGAGACACTACTTGGGTCATTATTGACGTATGAGATGGAAGAAATGACTCCCATCGTCAATAATGATGAGAAGAAGAAAAAGCATATAGCTCTCAAAGCTTCTACGAGCAGCAAAGAAATGGAATCAGAAAAAGAAGCTGAGAGCAGCGAGGAAGATAGTGAAATGGCATTGATCACCAAACGATTTCACAGGTTCTTGAAGAAAAGCAAGAAACCTTACACAAAAGATTCCACTCTGAAAAAGGAACCGCTGCTATGGCTGCAAGAAGCCCGGTCACATTAGAGCTGATTGTCCAGTTTCAAACAAACCATACAAGGGCTTCAAAAAGAAAGCTATGGTAGCAACTACCTGGAGCGATGACGAAGAAGATGAGTCATCAGACAAAGAAATCGGATACGAGGAAATTGTCAACCTTTGTTTGATGGCAATCGACGATGATAGTGAGATAACATCTTCTCCCTCTTCTAAAAATAATATTGTGAGTAGTAGTGAAGAATTGCTAGAAGTAATAAATGAAATGCATGAGGAATTGAAGAAATTTGATTCTAGAAATTCTGTTATCAAGAAAGAAGTATCATCTCTCTCTAAAGAGATGATAAGTCTTAGAGAAGAAAAAGAAAAATTATCATCTTTACTGTATGATTCTTCTCAAGATTTTCTCAAAGATGAAAATGAGAATTTGAAAAATAAAATTTCTGAATTAAATAGCACTATATCAAGACTTATGCTTGGTAAAAAAAAACTTGATGAAGTGCGCTTCCCAAAGATTAAGTGGAGGAAAATCTGGTGTAGGATACTCTCTTTTGGGAAAGCAAAAATCAAAAGAGAGCTTATTCATGAAAGCTTCATGTGTAAGTGAAGCCTCTACTTCAAGAAATCCTAGCAAGATTAAAAGCACTCCCTCATTAAATGCTAGGAATTCAAATGTTCATCCAAAAATGAAGAAACCTAGAAATTCACATGCTTATATGTATGCACACTCTAGAAATGGTTATACACATCCTAGAAATAACCAACATGTACTTAATCAACATATGAATTCTGCACATGCTCATCCTAGGAATTACCATCATGGTTATCCTAGAAATAATTTGCATACGTATGCTAGCATGTATCCTAGAATGCATCATCATTCATTTTTTGGAAATGACATGCATTTTTATACTCCTTACCATAGAAACATGTATCCTAGGAACTATTATCCTAAGGATTATAGGAATGCACATGTAAGATATCCTAGAAATTTTAACTACTATCATCCTAGGATTTTGCATCATCAATATGTCCATAGATCACCATATACTGTTAAGAAAGTTTGGGTTCCAAAAGGAACCGTGTTTTCTAGGACTAACCCCTAAGGACCCAAGAAATTTTGGATACCTAAAAGTGTTATCGTATATACTTGTGTGATGTAGATTTGCCTCCACACCAAGGAGAAAGGTAACTGTTGGTACCTTGATAGTGGATGCTCGAAGCACATGACCGGTGATAAAAGTGTATTCAATGCGCTAACTCTAAGAGATGGTGGACTTGTGACCATTGGAGACAATACTAAAATAAAGATCATCAGGCATGGAAAAGTCGGTAATGATTTCTCAACCTTAGATAATGTATTGCTAGTACAAGGCTTTAAGCCAAATTTACTTAGCATTAGTCAGTTATGTGACAAAGGATACAAAGTCACATTTGAGACCTCTCATTGTCTAGTTATAGACATCAAGAGCAACAAGATCAAATTCATTGGCCATAGACATGAAAATGTCTACATAGTTGATTTGAAATCCTTGCATTCTGAAAATAAAAAATGTTTTCCTATTTTTAGTGAAAATCCATGGCTATGGCATAGAAGGCTTGGTCATGTAAACATGAACTTGCTAAAAATAGTTTCAAGAAAAGATTTAGTTATTGGACTTCTTAAAATCAATTTTGAAAAAGACAAAGTATGCAATGCTTGTCAAATGGGAAAACAAACTAGGATTTCTTTTAAAGCAAAAAATGTAGTCTCAACTACCAGATCTTTGGAACTTTTGCATATGGACTTATTTGGTCCAATTAGTACCATTAGTCTAGGTGGCCATCAATATGCTCTTGTTATTATTAATGACTATTCAAGATATACCTTTATTGTTTTTATTGCTTACAAGGATGAAGCTTTCAAAGGATTTGAAAAGTTTTGCAAAAAGGTACAAAATGAAAAAAGAATTTGTATTTCAAGCATAAGAAGTGATCATGGCAAAGAATTTGAAAATCAAAGCTTTTCAAAATTTTGTGATGAAAATGGAATTAATCACAACTTTTCAGCTCCTAGAACTCTTTAACAAAATGGAGTTGTTGAGAGGAAAAATAGAGTTCTAGAAGAATTTTCAAGAACTATGCTTTGTGAAAATAGTTTACCAAAATACTTTTGGGCTGAAGCCGTAAATACTTCTTGCTATATATTAAATAGAATTTTGATAAGGCCTCTGCTTGATAAAACTCCATATGAACTATGGAAAGGAAGAAAGCCCAATATTTCCTATTTTCGTGCTTTTGGTAGTAAATGCTTCATCTTAAATAACAATAAAACTAACTTGGGTAAATTTGATTCCAAGACCGATGAATGAATATTTTTAGGATATTCAACTACTAGTAAGGCATATAGAGTTTTTAATAAGAGAACTCTAGTGGTAGAAGAATCTATGTAACTATTGATGAATCTAACCCAATGAGTAGTAGAGAAGTTTCTTTTAAAGATGATGCAGATTTTATTCCAAGAATAGAAACTCCTACTCCCATTGTTGACCCAAAAGGGAGTTCACCTCAAGCTAATGAAGAGATGAAAACTCCTAATTTGGACCAACCATCCTCAAGTCAACAAGAGGAAAGTCTACCCAAGGATTGGAGGTATGTAAATTATCATCCAATTGATCAAGTGATTGGGGATCATTCACAAGGGGTAAGAACTCGCTCTTCCATTAGAAATATTTGCAATTTTGTAGCTTATTTGTCTCAAGTAGAACCTAAGGCATTTATAGAAGCTGAAAAAGATAATGATTGGATAATTGCAATGCAGGAAGAGATAAATCAATTTGAGAGAAACAATGTTTAGAAACTAGTTCCAAGACCAAAAGATCATTCAATAATTGGAACTAAATGGGTATATAGAAATAAAATGGATGAAAATGGTATAGTAACTAGAAATAGGGCTAGATTAGTTGGTAAGGGATATAATCAAGAAGAAGGAATAGATTTTGATGAAACCTATGCTCCCGTAGCTAGATTAGAAGCCATTCGAATGTTATTAGCCTTTGCATGCTTTAATAAATTCAAGCTATTTCAAATGGATGTGAAAAGTTTATTTTTAAATGGCTTTATAGAAGAAGAGGTTTATGTTGAGCAACCTCTTAGATTTGAAAATCCTAGTCTTCCAAATAATGTCTACAAGCTTTCTAATGCTCTATATGGGTTGAAGCAAGCTCCAAGAGCATGGTATGAAAGACTAAGTAAATTTTTGATTGACAATAATTTTGTAAGAGGTAGAATAGACACAACTCTCTTCACAAAAACTCACAAAAATGACACTTTGATAGTTCAAATTTATGTTGATGATATTATATTTGGTGCTACTAATGAATCTATGTGTCAAGAGTTTGCAAAGTGCATGCAAGGTGAATTTGAAATGAGTATGATGGGAGAACTTACCTACTTCCTTGGACTTCAAATCAAGCAACTAAAAGGAGGCATCTTCATCAATCAACAGAAGTACATCAAGGACCTACTAAAGAGGTTCGGGATGGAAAGCTCAAAGCCACTTGGAACACCTATGAGCACAACTATTAAACTTGATCTTGATGAAGGAGGTAAAATTGTAGATTCTAAATATTATAGAAGCATGATAGGTGTTTTACTTTATTTAACTGCAAGTAGACCTGATATAATGTTCAGTGTATGCATGTGTGCTAGATTTCAGGCTAATCCTAAGGAATCACATATAGTTGCAGTAAAAAGAATCCTTAGATATCTACAAGGAACCCATACCATAGGATTATGGTACTCTAGAGATTCATCCTTTGAGCTAGTAAGTTATTCAGATGCTGATATTGTTGGATGTAGGTTAGATAAAAAAAGCACAAGTGGTACATGCCAATTCTTAGGAGCTATGTTAACCTCTTGGTTTTCCAAGAAACAAAATTTCGTTGCACTATCAACCGTCGAGGCGGAATACGTTGCAGCCGGAAGTTGTTGTGCCCAAGTATTATGGATGAAACAACAACTAGAAGACTATGGCATGAACCTAAAAAACATTCCAATATTTTGTGATAATACTAGTGCTATCAACCTAACCAAGAACCCTATTCAACACTCTAAAACAAAGTACATAGAAATAAGACATCATTTCTTAAGAGACCATGCTCAAAAAGGTGACATAAGAATAGAATTCATTCCTTCAGAAAATCAAATAGCTGACATTCTTACAAAATCTCTAGGTGAAGCTAGTTTCTGTAAGATAAGAATGTTAATGGGATTGCTGGATTATGATAAACTGAATATCTGATTGCTTCATAATTCATCATATGCATGTTTGACATCTAGTGAAAGAGTATTAATTATTGTTTAAATATCTCCCTCACTCAAGATGTCATAGATAAACAAATTTCGTGCTATATCTCAAGATTGAAAATTTTCATAAGGGTCTAGTCGACTGGTGGATCTATACCAAACGGCTGGTAAGTCACTGCCTTTTCATCCAGTCGACTGGTAAGGTTGACCCAGTCGACTGGTAAGTCTCTGTCTTTTCTTCCAGATGACTGGTAAATCTGTCCAGAAGTCTGGCATCTGTAGCCCTGTTTGGAGCCAATTTTTTGAAAATCAGTTATCATCCAGTCGACTGGTCAATTCAATCCAGTTGATTGTAATCTTACTGTCAGTTCACCCAGTCGACTGGATCATAAACCCAGTCGACTAGTATGAAAACTGTTCATCTTTCCAAAGTGACCCAGTTGACTGGTAACTCGACCCAGTCGACTGGTATCGCAATTCTATATAAAGGACTGTTCATTTTTCTGATTTTTACGCCATTTTCGAGCACCCCTGTTTTCTCTCTCTAGAAAAATTCACCATTTTGATCCAAAAACCATCCAAACTTCATCTAAACACATCGATCTACTCATCCACAAATAGATTTTTGACTTTCAACGGTTAAAATCTCTTATTTTCAACAAAATTCTTTTTCCTCTAAAACTCCTTTTTCTTCAAAATGAGCGATAAAATCCGTGTAAAATTCACAACGAGTGGACCAAATGCCCCTAAAAAGACAAGGTCTTCAAAATCTTCGGCATTGAAGTCGAAAGGAAAGGGATCAGCAGGCTCATCTAGCAGAACGCCCAGAACAGAGTTGGAGGAAACTCTGTTTTCCAGTCCGGCTGCTCATACGAGGTATAACTCCGTAATCCGTAATAAAAATATCATGACGAGTAGAGTTATTGATTTCGACTCTATTCGTCATGGAAATTTTGATATTTTACCAGCATTTGAGGCAATAAATCTGACCCCACTGGTCAGAATACATGAAAAATATTACCCGCGACTGATTCACCAGTTCTACGCGAACTTGGTGAAACCCAGTCCTCTGGCTCTGAGATTCAGAACCAGAGTCAGCGGTGTGGAGTTTAAGGTCAACACTGACCTCTTAATGAGCAAACTGAGAATCCCATTAAAGGGGATTCAGTGGAGTCTGGATGGATGGCCAGATAGCTTTGATGTCGAGGCGACCTGTCAGATAGTTAGGGGAGACCCTAACTATGTGTACAGACCCACTACATTTCACACGTGTAGTGACATGCCCCTCGACTCAAAGATGTTTCAGTTGATTGTCAGTTAGACCATCCACCCTAGACTCGGGAGTCGAGGGTATCTATCTAAGATAGATACAGTATTGATTTGGTGCCTTAAATCTGGGCACCACTTCAATATTTATCCTCTGCTGCTCGCCAACATGATAAATGGCGAAGCGAGCGACTCTGGGTGTCTTCCTTACGGGATGTTCATTACGCTCATACTCCAGCACTTCCGGGTACCTCTGCCGGCCTCCGAGGCTCAGGATATTAGACCGACAGACATCATCAATGTCTCATCACTGAAGAAGATGGGATGTGCGGTTCAAGACGGCTTCCTCTATCCAAAAGTCGGGAAGCACTTACGGATACGAAGAGATAAGAGTGATGATGATGAGGAGGAGGAGGCTACTGCCTATGCTGATATGGACATTGACACCTAAGCACCTCCGATTGGTGACTCGAGTACTGGCCCAACTGGATACGGAGATATTCTTCAGACTATCTTGAGCCTTCAGATGACGATAGAGTCCGGTTTCCAATCCATGCAGTCTGAGTACCAGAGACTGAGCTCCTCCATCGACCACCTACGGGACGACTTCGAGTTACATCGAGAGCACACCGAGGGTTCCCTAGCTAAGATTAGGGAACTTCTTTGTGATGGCTCGGACTCTCCTGCTCCTTGAGTTTTTGATTTCCTTATTATGTATTTAGGGTTTTCCAGCTCTTATCACATAGCACGGACATATCTTGTAGTATTTTGTCTTAGTTATGGCTCTATGAAGCCCGTTTATGTATCAACTTTTTATATATGATGTTGTGTTTCTATTAGCCATATTTACATCATTTGTGATATGTTTGCATTGTTTCAAATTACTTTTGTTCACGAAAATGCTATGAAACTGATAATGCTTGTATGAAAACTTTCGGTTCTTCCCGGGAAGGCTTTCGAAATTCGAATGAAGCCAAAATTTCGCATACAGGTTTTTTTAATCATTCTCTAGATGATTGTAGTGGATAAATAGCTTATTTTTTGATTTCTAGCCCCTTTGGTTGTTGTTGTCAAAACGGGAGAGAAAAATGAGAAAAACTAAATAAAAGAAACCAATGCATAGATTTAGGGGGAGCACTGCTCCAAAACTTATTCTTTGATTGGTTGAGTTAATTGTGGTTGGTTGAAATATATATGAACTGCGTTTGTCTATTTACAAGGTGGTTTTATTCGAAAAACAGAGGAGACTCTGTCCGTTTTTTCGTAAAAATCAAACACTTAGCCTTTTTATTTGTTTTCTCATCATTAGTTTTGTCATCATCAAAAAGGGAGAGATTGTTGACCTTCACCCGTATTTTAATGATGACAAAACACAACTGTTATTATACTAACTAAGTGTAGTAAGCAACAAAAACGTTCAACCAAGGATCAAAGTTCAAGAACTCAAACTGAATCAAAGTATCAAGTGAAGATTGAAGAACTAGTATAGGTTTAAGGTTTTAGAACCAATGTATGTCTCACTTATACACTGTAATAGCTTATTCAATGGCTCGAACAAAAAAAGTTTTCTAAACCGATCGTTTTAAAACAAAATTTTTAAATTAAAACAGAAAAACTGGGTTGGAAGACAACCCAGTCGACTGGGTACATATACCAGTCGACTGGTATATGAGACAATATGTCTCCAGTCGACTGGGTCATTCATACCAGTCGACTGGTAAAATGGACAGTAAGTCCCCAGTCGACTGGATGAAAAATACCAGTCGACTGGATATCCAATCGACTGGTAGTTCAAAAATATGACCGTTGGACTCCAAATCTGAACATTTTAAAGCAAATCTTTTTCAAATTAAAGTGCTAACGGCCATATTAATTGATTGCTATATAAGCCCATTCATTTAAGCATTCAATAACAAATTGCATACATTCAAAAAGAGTTGATCTCTCACAATCAAGTTTTTATACTCTTGAAACACAAAAAGCTTTGAAAATATTCTTATTGAGCCATCCTTCAAGCTTTACTTTGAAAGAGAGACATTATTCAGTTGTATAAGCTTCCATTAGCTGTTTCTCTATTATTTACTTTACATCATTTTTGTAAAGGGATTACTTCCGAAAGGAAGGGGATTACTTCCAAAAGAAAGGGGATAGCTTCCGAGAGGAAGGGATTGTAAGGTTTGTACAACACCGGGAAAGTTGTACGACTAAGTTACTTAGTGGATTACTTCAAGGAGTTCCTTGAAGAGAGTGGATGTAGGGTCGGAACGAATCCGATATTGCCGAACCACTATAATCTGAGTTTGCATGCTCTTCTCTCTAAACTCTTTATTTACAGCACATTACTTGTTTTAATTGTTTGTTGCTTATTCGTTTTTATAAACTTGTATTAATTCCGCAAAAAGTTTTAAAAACCCAATTCACCCCCCCTTTGGGTTGAAACCTCGATCTACACAGTTCTTCTCCCTCCCCTCTAACATTCAGTTTATTGGTTCTCATACCAAAGGTGGTTCTCCATATAGTCTTAGAAGATCAATCCAATGAGGCTTGCTTGCAATGGATTACGGCTTGTGTTGCTAACTCATCTTCTCAATATATATATATATGAATTCTTGACAAGTTTAATATGAAAAGATCTTGACTGTATCATTGATGATTTGTGTATTAGTATCAAGATTTATAACACTAATTTCTTTTTCAAATTTTGTCAAAGATGGAGCTTCGTTCTAGAAATAGAGTCTCTAATTCCTCAATTGATGGTAAGTTTTCACTCTCGTTCTTTCTTTCGTTTAATTTTCGAGATGTTTATTCTTGCTTGATTACTGAGAAAATGCAAAATAAGAGAAAGAAAATTTATCATTTAAACTCTGGTTTTGGTTTTCTTGGAACACGAAAATAACTTATCCATTTCTTATTCATTTATGTTTTTTTTTTAATAATAACTTAGCAACGGGAATGCAATCTTCTTTCCCGTGATAATTAATTTTTTTATTATGGGATCCAGGATTTTCTAGACAGCGAATCCTTTATTACTATTTTTTTAAACATCTATTTACAAGAACTTCCCTTTTTTTTTTTATGATTATCAAGCGAAAGAATCTTCTCCTAAGCTTCTTTCTAGCGGTGTAGGGAATCCAAATACAGTTCCACAGGAAGTTAGAAGATCCCTTCATAGGAAACTCCTTAATAAGATATCCCCTCAAACCCCTCTCCAGACTAAGACGCTAGGCTTCCATCTAACCAAGTCTTCTTTAGACACTTCAATACTAATGCTATACAAAGCTTCCAAGAACCTATTCATACTTTCAAGCTAACATTTTGGATGAGAGGAATGGCCTAATACAACACACCTTAAGAAGAAACACAAGAACAAACAAGTGCATCTCTATTTCTCCCAATAGCAAAAAATTCGGAAATTGAACTTTCAACGAAACATCCTTATAACAAATATCATGCCAAAGTTGTATGCTTTCCCTATTGCCCACCAACAGGAAAACATAAGGGAAAAAATTATCCCACGCTTTTCGAATCCACTTCCACTTCCACACCCCCACCCCATAAGCCCCCTTCTTTAGGCATTAACTCTATACACTCCATCCCGAACTTAGCAAAAATCACTTTACTCCAAAGATGATCCCTCTCCACCATGCATTTCCATAACTACTTTCTACGAAGAGCTTTATTAAACAACGTGAGAGATTTTAGGCCTAAGCCCTCTCTTTCCACCGGTTGTTTAACCACCCCCCATATCACCAAGTGATACTTGAAACCCTCTCCCGTATTTCCCCATAAAAATCTTCTTTGAATACCTACCAAACGATTAGCCACCGTGTGGGAAAAGAGACATAAATTGGAAGGCTTGAGAGTGTGGCTTTGATGAGTGTAAGTCTACTTCCTTATACTGGGAATAGGCACTGATTTGGTCACTAATAAAGATTTAATGTTTAGGTTTTTCATTGTTTGAAAAATATGTTTTTTCCTTTTGTTTTCTTTTGAGGGTAATGTTGCTTTTCGCCCAGTTGTGTTTAGTTTCTCTGTCAGAAATTAATGAGCAGATTGTGATCTATTTGCTCGGCCTCAAACTGAGTATTTTATATAAATGTATCTTGACATCTAATGTTGAAGCAAGCGTTGAGGAAGAGCTCAACGATGGTTGTGATGATGAAATTTATGTGCCATCTTCGGGATCTGATCTTGGCGGCTCTAGTGATGAAGGTACCTTGTTTCTTGTATCTTTTTGGGCAAATATCAATAACTTGTCAGGTGGTTTGGCTTCCATGAAGATGCGTCCCTGTCAAGGAAGTTTTTAGTTTGAGGTTGAATAGTAATATAATTAAGAGAATTGTTAGTGTTAGTCGTTTGACTAACTGTCCAAATAGGACCGTGCACACATGAGAATTATGCGTGCATGACACGATCTCTTATGGACATTTGCGATTGACAGTGGTGGTCCTCTATAAATAAACAAGTAGAATTATATCTTGTTGGTTCATTTGGACCTCCCATATTTGGGAGCGCAATCTTACATCATATTCTAATTAAAGAAGTAAACTATATTTCTTGAGATTGCATTCTTGAACATTTAAGAGAATGATGCTTATCAATCATCAAGAATATGAGTATAAGATTAAAAGTTGAATTTGAAGATGCATTAGTTTCCAAGTGATTCACATCTTTTCTTTTAAAAGAATGCATTAAAAATTTTAGGTTTTCCCATATATCGACTAAGTTTGAAGGACAATATTGTGAAGGAAAACTAGACCAACCAGACCTATACTCATGCTATCCACGGGCGTAAGTTTGACTATGATTATTATGTTTTTCAAAGATAGTGACAAATGGATTAAAAAGATTGAAAGTACTTTCAAAAACATAAGACACCCCGAGTTTCCTCGGGAGGCTCACTTAGTGCCTGCACGTCTTAAACCATGTGTGGACACTAAGTGAGCCTCCCAAAGAAATTTGGGGTGCAGGTTTGAGGCCATCATAGGGTGACTTAGGTCTCCATGAAGCCGGGAGCTTTAACCATATGTAGGCACTAAGTGAGCCTCCCAAAGAAATTTGGTTTGAGGCCACCATAGGATGACTTAGGTCTCCATGAAGCGGGGAGCTTTGTGGACAGTATAGATGGTTTTGTATGCACTTTATTGCGCTCTTCAAGTTTTAATATCGAAAAGAAGTTTTTAAACTTGTTCAGATCATTTTAGATATGTTGCCTTATTAAAGTCTCAATTACATGAAAAGAAGAAGTTTGATTTGGAGTGATTGCAGCTAAGTATGTTTTCATGTGCCCAATGCCCTCTTCTTTCTCTTTTCCATTGATTTAACTTCGAAAAGAAAAATGATGAAAATTATGGTGAAATTTGTAGTAGTTGGGACATATTCATTGAACCAAACCTTCAAACCACTACTTGCAAATTGTATAAAATTGTTTTCATGACAAGGCACAGCAGTCATTTAAGCTCAATGTTTTTAGCCCTCTTCCACATTTCAGATTCTTAGACGACCGCAGGTCTAAGCATCTGTTTTTATAAATTATACTCTGTAATATATAGGTTCACTGTAGTAAAGTACTAGTCTACGAAGTTAAAGCTAGCTATCTAGTATTAGTGGTCATGTATATTAACAACTATAGAATACCAATAATTACTTATAAAAATTTATAAAATTTCAATAATTACTTATAAAAAATATAGAATATCAATAATTATTTAAAACAAAAGAAAAGCACTTTCTTACTAAATGCTATTTAATTTAATCCCACAACTTAAAATGAACTTCAAGTATTAATAAGTGTTCGATTTTATTATTATAAATTAAGTATTAACTTATTGAGTAAATTCTATATTTAAAATGGAACGCTCAAATAATCAATTTAGTTATAATATTTTTTAAATTTAATACATAGAAAATTTAAACATAAGTGTAGTTAAACAAATGTAAATTTGGAGAGTATAAATTTGTACTCATATTTAGGTTCCTTTAAAATGGTTTAATTATACATTATAAGGGTAAGAAATTTTTTTGTAACACCTCTTGTTGGGTTTGAGGGGACAATCTTATAAAACTATTTTAGAGGGGTCAAATTTACATATAAAGTTAAGAAATTATTGAAGATTTGGGGAAGGGGCATGCTTCACCCTTGGTCCCTATGGTCTAAAAATTCTCACTTAAGTAGCTTAAGGTAAGGTCTGTTACCACATAAGGCTAACACTGTCAATGTGCTCACCTGAAAGACACTTGAGAACTATTTTAAGTAGGAAAGGGAAATTTTTTCATAAAGTTGACTCTGTTCATAGAAACACTATCTCTTCTTTAGAGCTCCTGTACAAATCAAGCTAAAGCATTTGAAGAAGTGTGAAATTTCTGAATTCTTAGGCTGGTTATTAGTTGAAATTAATTGTTGGAACTCGTTTGAAAATTTTGCTTCAAGTAGTCTGGACTCTTAAAAAAATGTAAGATTAATGTCGACTTATAAGTATATATTGATCCTAATGCTTTTTAGGTGAAAGAGAAAGTAACGAAATGGAGAGCAAATGTATTTTTTATTTTTATTTTTTTGTTGTTATATGAAGTTTATTATTTCTTAGCAAAAAAACGCATAAAAAATTATTTTTCGGCTAAAGAGTTCTCTTTATCATCTACTGCTGTTTGGCAAGATTGTAAATGAAGTATCTTCATTCTTTTCCCTTTTAAACTTCATGTCTTTGTTCTTTTTGCCAATTTTGTTGTCAAAGGGTCATGCTGCGACTTTGTGATAATAAAGTTACCTTTATTATTTTTGTTGATTAATTAATAATAAAAATTTTCCCGACATAGACTCATCTTGTAAAAGACAGACGTTGTAACACTGCAAAAGCTGTTCTTGCTTTAGAGTCTTCATACAAATGGGCTTTAAGTGGCACTCCTCTTCAGAACCGTGTTGGAGAACTTTACTCTCTGGTAAGCTTACCGTATGTTGAAAGGATTGACTGTAATCTGTAATCATTCGTTGTCAAGCTTATCAATTTGCCAATGCATTGCCACAGATCCGCTTCATGTGAATAACCCCATAGTCATATTACTTGTGTAAGGATTGTGACTGCAGGACTCTTGATTATAGGTATGGTTTGTGATGGAGCCCACAGAAACCTGATCTAGTAGGAACCCCCACGTGGATCCTGGCATCACCAATAGGACGATGAAGTGTGTCAAGCTTCCACAGCACGGCAAATACACGTGGAGCGGGCAGATTACACGATCGCCACGTCTAAACGTGATTAACGAGTCTAACCCCTCTCTGAAACACGCAATCCCCTAACACACGCAACACTCTAAGCATGCGATTAAGATCTCTCTCTCTAAAGCCCGGGATCACAGGAGCAGGGTCATACCTCCCCCCACGTGGGCGGCCTCCACTCGGAAGACTACAAATAGCCTAAAGGTATGTGAGTCAAGCACAAGACTTTTTACTTTCCAGTATTACTCTACTTTAAAATTAATCCTCGGCCTCGGCCTAACTAGAGCGTCGGAGTGCCCTCGGAGATCTCCCCCTCTCCTCCTTCTGGGGGTCCCTTAGTTCACCCCTGTCACTTGTGTAGATCCCAAGAGGTCAATCCTAGGCCACGCCAGCACCAACGGTTTTAACAGCATCAATAGATTGGCGCTGTATGTGGGAAATCACAATCTTTCGCTGAACAGTAGAAGTAAAGAAGTCTAGGGAACTCATCTATTGCGATGCCGCCAAAAATCACCACAAAAAGAACCGGTAAAGGAGCCCCAACGGTGTGCTCTGCTCCCATCCGGGGCAACGCCCAGAGCCAGCGATCTAGGCCCGGTTCCCTGCAATCCTAGAACGTGCAACCCCTGGGTCAAGTAGACGGCCCCCCGTCAGAAAACAACGCTCTCATCTCTCCAGAACCGACTCCCCTGACTACGAGGAAGCGACTGCACATCCTCAGGCTGCCCCTGTGACTCAGGCTCAATTCCAAGAGCTCTCCCGAATGATAGCCGACTTAGCGGCCCAAGTCTGAGGCCATCAACCCTCTTTTTCTTCAAGCTCCCAAGCAAGTAAAATCTTCTGATAGCGAAGATCTGACCTACAACCAATCCATTGTCGAGCCCTCGCTAAGCTGCAGCCGATCCAAAAAAAGCTCCTCCAAGAGCAACTTCAACCTAGATAGACGATTTGAGGAGATGGAAGAAAAGATAGACAAGGCCCTCAAGCATAGAAGCCTCAGTATCTTGGATGAGCTTAGTATCCAGGATCCTCCGTTCACGGAGGACGTCCTCGAGACCCCACTCCCGCCTAACTTTAGAATGTCGCAAGTCAGGATGTATGACGGTTCGGCAGACCCGTTAGACCATTTACAACATTACAAGACGACCATGATGCTGCACCGGCATTTCGATCCTATCATGTGCTGTGCCTTCCCCTTGACTCTTGAGAAGGCCGCAGGTACGTGGTACTCATATCTAAGGCCAAAAATCATTGGCAACTTTAGAGATCTCAGTTATGCATTTGCTTCACACTTCCTCAGTAGTAAAGGGACGAAGAAGACCTCAGAGAGCCTGTTCAATATAATTCAACATCGAGGAGAGAGGCTCCGAGCTTACATATCTAAGTTCAATACAGCTGCATGGGAAATCCCTGATCTCGATCCGAATGTCCAAATGCTGGCCTTTAAAAACGGGCTGAGGTCCGGGATCTTCAGCTCCAAGCTCACCCGACGCCCGCCTAAGAACATGAATGAGGTTTTGGCTCGAGCAGAAAAGTATGTGTTGGCAGAAGACGACCAAGCATTTAGGAGAGAGAGAAGGGGAAACAGAGAAGAAGAGAAAAGACATCGATCCTCAGGGAAGAGCAGTCAAAAGGCCTCACCAAGAAAGCAGGTATAAACCCCACCCCATACTCGATGGCTTCACCCCCCTCAATGCGTCTAGGACCAATGTCCTAATGCAACTGCAAGATAGGTCAATCCTCCAGTGGCCGCCCAAGACGCCGCACCTCGGTGGGGACCAGAGAAAGTGGTGTCGATTCCATAAGAACTACGATCACGATACTGAAAAATGTCATAGCCTGAAGGAATAGATCAAGGCCCTCATCAACCAAGGGCACCTGAAGGACTTCACAAGACCTAGAGAAAGAGAGAGAGGTGCCCGCCTAGCCAAAGGGGGACTCCAGACGCCCCCGTCCTCCTCGGCAAGAATGGCAAGACCTTAGTAATAACCTCAGGTCCAAGCAAGAGGGGCCCGATCAGAAGAACCAGGACGTGGCGACTACCACTAGAATCACCAAGACAATTTGCGGAGGCTCGGTGACCAGGGGAGGTTCAGGACAAAGCAGTAAGGTCTATGCTAGAGCCGTGACCTCCTTCAGCGGCCCCCACAAGCGAAGGAAGTCAAGTCTAGTAATCTCCTTTACAGAAGACGACTTGGAAGGTGTGCAGACTCCTCATGATGACGCGGTGGTGGTCTCTCTCCTGGTGGACAACCATAAAGTAAGGCGGGTACTGATTGACAACGGGAGCTCGGCAGACATCCTATTCCATGACGCTTTCCAACTCATGGAGCTGAAAGACAAGGGCTTAGAGCCGGTCCTGACCCTCCTTTATGGTTTTGGTGGATCCCCAGTATTCGCGGAGGGAAGCATAGTCCTCCCTGTTACTGCAGGAACAGTGCTGCAAACAACCACGATACAAACCACCTTTTTGGTAGTCAAGCAGCCCTCCTCTTACAACATGATCCTCGGCCGACCTACCCTCAACAAGCTGAAGACCATTGTCTCCACTTATCATCTGAAAGTCAAATTCCCCAACAATGAGAGGGTGGGGTAGTCAAAGGAGATCAGCGAGCTTCTCAATCCTGCTATCTGAATGCCATTAAGGAAGGGAAGAAGACCGAAGCCCTACCCTTCGAAGTGGAAAACCTCAGAGATGAGATGAAGACTCCAAGGGGACGGCCCGTAGAAGAGCTAACCTCGGTGCTCCTCGGAGAAGACTCCTCCCAAACAATCTAGATCGGATTAAATCTCCCCAAAAGTCATAGAGAAAAGCTCATCTCCCTCCTCAAGAAGAACAAGGACCTATTTGCCTGGTCTGCATTAGACATGTCTGGAATCGACCCCAGAACTATCGAGCACCGCTTGAACGTAGATCCGAAACACAAACCAGTCATTAAAAAAAAAACTTTCACCCCAGAGCGCCATCAAGGCCGAGGTAGATAAATTGCTTGAAACCGGCTTCGTCGGAGAAGCAAAGTACCCCAAGTGGGTATCCAACGTGGTCATGGTCCGAAAAGCCAGCGACAAGTGGCAGATTTGCATCGACTTCACCAATCTGAACAAAGCCTGTCCTAAGGACAACTTTTCCCTCCCTCGGGTCAATCAGTTGGTAGATGCAACTTCGGGGCACGAACTTCTCCTTCATGGACGTATACTCTGGTTACAACCAATTATTTATGTACGGGACTGACCAAGACAAGACCGTCTTTGTCACCGATCGGGGGTTGTACTGTTATAAGGTTATGTCCTTCGGGCTCAAGAACACCAACGCAACCTATCAGAGGTTGGTGAATAAGATCTTCAAAGAGCAGGTCGGGCGAAACATGGAAGTCTTTATGGACGATATGTTAGTCAAAAGTACGGAGGCGCGGAACCACAGCTCTGACTTGGAAGAGGCGTTTGGGGTACTGCGCAAGTATAAGATGAGGTTGAACCCAGCGAAATGTGCATTCGGAATAACAGAGAAGAAGTTCTTGGGCTTCATGGTCACCCAAAGAGAGAAGCCAATGCAGAAAAGATAAAAGTCATCCCTGATATGGCTCCTCCTAAATCCATAAAAGAAGTACAGCAGCTCACCAAGCGAATAGCAGCCATGAATTGCTTCATGTCCAAGTCCGCGGAAAGATACATGCACTTTTTCAAGGCCGTCAGGAAGGCGAAATATTTTCCTGGATAAAGAATTGCCAGGAAGTGTTTGAAGAATTAAAGAAATATTTAAGCTCGCCCTTGCTCTTGACCAAGCCACTCCCGGGTGAAGAACTATTTATGTACTTATCAGCTGGGCAAAGTACTGTGGCCTCAGTCCTGATCCGAGAAGAGGAAGGCACTCAAAAACCCATCTATTATGTCAACAGGATCCTCCATGAAGTGGAGGTGAGGTATCCTCCTATAGAGAATGTAGCTTACGCTCTCATAGTAGCGACGCGAAAGCTCCGACCATATTTTCAGGCGCACACAATCGTCCTCCTAATTGACCAGCCCTTAAGGCAAGTCCTACACAACCCGAGTGTTTATGGAAGAATCGTAAAGTGGTCAGTAGAGTTAGAAGAGTTCGATATCCGGTACCACCCTCGAAAGGTAGTCAAGGGTCAAGCCTTGGCCTACTTGATCGTCGAAACAAACCTCTTAATGGACCCAAGCAAGGGAGTAAGATCGATGTCTGATGAATCACCTTCAGAGTGGACCCTCCATGTAGATGGGTCTTCGAATACCACAAGAAGCGGAGCATGACTCATCCTCTGCAGCCCTAACGGCTTCATGGTCTAATATGTGTTAAGGTTTGAATTCAAGACCTCCAACAACGAGGTGAAATACGAAGCCCTTTTGAGATTAGCTAAAGCATTGACCGCCGAAGCTCTAGACGTGTACAGTGACTCACAGCTGGTGGTAAGTCAAGTGACTGGGGAATTTGAAGCCCTGGGAGAAAAGCTCTTCTGGTACCTCGAAAATGTAAAAGAGCCCGCCGCAAAATTCAAGGCATTCCGAATAACTAAAGTCTCATGAGCAAAAAACTCCAAGGCGGACGCCTTGGCCCGCCTAGCCTCACTACCTCGAGCCGTCTACATAGAGACTCTCCTCGCCCCAAGCATAGACGAAGCCCCTATCCTGCTAGTAGCAAAGGAAGAAACATAGATGGACCCGATCCTCCGGTACTTGAAAAATGGGGAAGTCCCCGAACAGAAGATCGAAGCCAAAAAAATAATCTCCTATGCCTCCCGGTACGTGGTCATAGATTAGCAGTTATATAAGAGGACTTTGACTATACTCTTCGGGAGGTCCACAAAGGGGATATGTGAAAATCACTTAGGGGCCCGAGCTTTAGCCTTCAAAGTTCTCCGACAAGGGTATTATTGACCCAAAATGAATGAGGATGCAGCAGATTTAGTCAGAAAATGCAAGAGCTGCCAACAACACACTCTCTTGCCACATCAACCAGCCAACCCTCTCACCTTAATCACCAGTCCTCTTCTCTTCGCAATGTGGGGAATGGACATCCTTTGCCCATTCACCACGACTTCCAGAAAAAAGAAACATCTCATTGTAGCTATCGATTACTTCACCAAATAGGTCGAAACGGAGCCACTGGCTAGCATCATATATCATCAGACCCCAAACTTCGTTTGGAAATCAATCGTGTGTCAATTCGGTACTAACACCGACAATGGTAAACAATTCGATAGCTCTCGATTTAAAACATTTTGCGAAAACCTCTGTATCGAACATCGGTTCTCGTCCGTCGGATATCCGCAAGATAATGGCCAGGCTGAAGTAACCAACATAACACTTCTCTAAGGAATTAAGAAGAGACTCGATAAAACAGATAAGCAATGGGCCGATCAACTCTCCAATATCCTTTGTGCCTATCGAATAACTATTCATACTCCAACAGGGAAAACCCCATTCTTCATAACATACGTTTTAGAAGCCGTCATTCCCCTCGAGATCAGAATACCATCGATGCGCGTACAACACTTCGAACCAAGTAACAACGAGGAAGGTTTACGAATGAACACAGATTTAGTTGACAAAGCCCAAGACAAAGCCCAAATCCGCTTAGCTGTGTATCAATAGAGGAATGTCCGGTATTACAATTCTCGAGTTCGAAACAAGAACTTCAAACTACACGACCTCATCCTTCGAAAAAGTGAAGTGTCCCGTCCTCGGCAAACGAGAAAGCTCGTCCTGAATTGGGAAGGCTCGTATAGAATCTGAAAAGTCTGCTGAGTTGGCACCTTCGAACATAAGGAGCTAAATGGAAAGCCCGTTCCACGCGAAAAACCTCCGCAAATTTAACAAAATTTTGAACTTTTTCCAAATTCAAGTTTTATTATTTCTAGCTTTTACATGTTGTATTACTGATAGAATTTGCGAAGGTTTTCCTCGTTCCAAGTACGCGGAACGAGTTTGCCATCTAGCTCCTCAAGTTTGAAGGTGTTAACTAGGCAAACTTTTCGGATTCTATACGGGCCTTCCCAATTTGAGACGAGCTTTCCCGTTTGTCGAGGACGGGACACTACACTTTTTCGAAGGACGAGGTCTTGCAGTTTGAAGTTCCTGTATCGAACTCGGGAATTGTAATACCGGGCGGTCCTCTGTTGATACGCAGATAAGCAGATTTGGGCTTTGTCTCGAGCTTCATCAACTAAATCTGTGTTCATTCGTAAACCTTCCTTGTTGTTACTTAGTTCGAAGTGTTGTACTCACATCGATGGTATTTCGATCTCGAGGGGAATGACGGCTTCCGAACCGTATGTCATGAAGAATGGGGTTTCCCCTGTTGAAGTGTGAATAGTTGTTCGATAGGCCCAGAGGATATTGGAGAGTTGATCGGCCCATTGCTTATCCGCTTTATCGAGTCTCTTCTTGATTCCTTAGAGAAACGTTCTGTTGGTTACCTCGGGTATTAGCTTGCGGATGTCCGACGGACGAGAACCGATGTTCAATGTGGAGGTCTTCGCAGAACGTTTTAAACCAAGAGCTATCGAATTAGTTACCGTTATCGGTGACAAACACCCGAGGTATACCGAATCTACACACGATTGATTTCCAAACAAAGTTTCGGGTCTGATGATCTGTGATGCTGGCCAATGGCTCTGCTTGGACTCATTTGGCGAAGTAATCAATAGCTACAATGAGATGTTTCTTTTGTTCAGAGGTCGTGGTGAATGGGCCAAGGATGTCCATTCCCCACATGGCGAAAAGGAGAGGACTGGTGATCGAGGTGAGGGTGTTAGCTGGTTGATATGGCACGGGAGTCTGCTGCTGGCAGCTCTTGCATTTTTTGACTAAATCTGCTGTATCCTCGTTCACTTTGGACCAATAATACCCTTGTCGGAGAACTTTGAAGGCTAAGGCTCGGGCCCCTAAGTGATTTCCACATATCCCTTCGTGGACCTCCCGGAGAGCGTAGTCGGCTTCAAGTGAATTGAAGCACCTTAAATAAGGCATAATCAAAGCCCTCTTATATAACTGCCTATCTATGACCACATGCTGGGAGGCACAAGATCATTCTTCTGTTCGGGGACTTTCTTATTTCTCAAGTACCAGAGGATCGGGTCCATCCATGTTTCTTCCTCTGCTACTGGCAGAACAGGGGCTTCGTCTATGCTTGGGGCGGAGAGAGTCTCTAGGTAGACGGCTTGAGTTGGCTCGAGGTACCAAGATGAGGTTAGGTGGGCCAAGGCATCTGCCTTAGAGTTTTCTACTCATGGGACCTGAGTTATTCGGAATGTCTTAAATTTTACGGCTAGCTCTTTTTCCTTTTCGAGGTACCAGGCGAGCTTTTCTCCTCGGGCTTCAAATTCCCTAGTGACCTGACTTACCACTAGCTGTGAGTCATTGTACACGTCTAGAACTTTAGTGGTCAATGCTTTAACTAATCTCAGGCCGGCCAGTAGGGCTTCGTATTGTGCCTCGTTGTTGGAAGTCTTGAATTCAACCCTTAAGGTGTATTCGACCATAAAGCTGTCAGAGCTGCAGAAGATGAGTCTTACTTCGCTTTTTGTGGTATTCGAAGACCTGTTTACATGGAGGGTCCACCCCGGAGGTGATTCGTCAGACATCAATCCTGTTCCCTCGCTTGGATCCATTGAGAGTGTTGTTTCGACAATGAAGTCAGCTAAGGCCTGACCCTTGACTGCCTTTCGAAGGTGGTACCGGATATCGAACTCTCTTAACTCTACTGACCACTTTACCATTCTTCTGGAAACACTCGGGTTATCCAGGACTTGCCTTAAGGGCTGGTCAGTCAGGAGGACGATTGTGTGCACCTGGAAATATGGTCGGAGCTTTTGTGTGGCTACTATAACGGCGTAAGTTACCTTCTCTATAGGAGGATACCTCACCTCCACTTCATAGAGGATTCTGCTGACATAATAGATTGGTTTTTGAGTGCCTTCCTCTTCTCAGATCAGGATGGAGGCCACGATACTTTACCCAGCTGATAAGTACAGAAACAGTTCTTCACCCGGGATTGGCTTGGTCAAGAGCAGCGGCGAGCTTAAATATTTCTTTAATTCTTCAAACGCTTCCTGGAAATTCTCTATCCAGGAAAAATCTTTCTCCTTCTTGATGGCCTTGAAAAAAGGAAAGCATCTTTCTACGGACTTGGACATGAAGCGGTTCAAGGTTACTATTCACCCAGTGAGCCGTTGTACTTCTTTTATGGACTTAGGAGAAGCCATATCAATGATGGCTTTTATCTTTTCTGTACTAGCTTCTATTCCTCTTTGGGTGACCATGAAGCCCAAGAACTTCCCCCTATTACTCCGAATGCACATTTCGCTGGGTTCAACCTCATCTTATGCTTGCGCAGTACCCCAAACGCCTCTTCCAAGTCAGAGTGGTGGTTTCACGCCTCCGTACTTTTGACTAAGATATCGTCCACATAGACTTCCATGTTTCGCCCGACCCGCTCTTTGAAGATCTTGTTCACTAACCTTTGATAGGTTGCGCCAGTGTTCTTGAGCTCGAAGGGCATAACCTTATAACAGTACAACCCCGATCAGTGACAAAGGCGGTCTTGTCTTGGTCAGGCCCGTACATAAAGATCTGGTTGTAACCGGAGTATACGTCCATGAATGAGAGGAGTTCGTGCCCTGAAGTTGCATCCACCAGCTAATCGACCCGAAAGAGGGAAAAGCTGTCCTTAGGACAAGCTTTGTTCAGATTGGTAAAGTCGATGCAAATTTGCCACTTACCGCTGGATTTTCGAACCATCACCACGTTGGATACCCACTCGGGGTACTTTACTTCTCAGACGAAACTGACTTCAAGCAATTTATCTACCTCGGCCTTGATGGCGACCTGGGGCTCCGAGGTGAAAGTTCTTTTTTTTTGAATGACTGGTTTTTGTTTCGGATCTACGTTCAGGTGGTGCTCGATAGTTCTAGGGTCGATTTCAGGCATGTCTAATACAGACCAAGCAAATAGGTCTTGGTTCTTCTTGAGGAGGGAGATGAGCTCTTCTCTGTGACTTTTGGGAAGATTTGATCCGATCTAGATGGTTTGGGAGGGGTTTTCTCTGAGGGGCACCGAAGTTAGCTCTTCTACGAGTCGCCCCCTTAGAGTCTTCATCTCATCTCTAAGGTCTTGTGCTTCGAGGGGCAGGGCTTCGATCTTCTTTCCTTCCTTAATGGCATTTAGATAGCAGGACCGAGAAGCTCACTAATCTCCTCTAACTATCTCACCTCCTCACTGGTGGGGAATTTGACTTTCAGATGATAGATGGAGACAACGGCCTTCAACTTGTTAAGGCAAGGTCGATCGAGGATCATATTGTAAAATGAGGGCTGCTTGACTACCAAGAAGGTGGTTTGCACCGTGGTTGTTTACGGCGCTGTTCCTGTAGTAACAGAAAAGACTATACTTCCCTCTGCGAATACTGAGGATCTACCGAAACCATAAAAAGGGGCAGGAGCCGGCTCTAAGCGCTCGTCTTTCAGCTCTATGAGCTGGAAGACGTCATGAAATAGGTAGTCTGCTGAGCTCCCGTTGTCAATCAGGACCTGCTTTACTTCATGGTTAGCCCCCAGGAGAGAGACCACCACCGCGTCATCATGAGGAGTCTGCACACCTTCCAAGTTGCCTTCTGTAAAGGAGATTATCAGACCTGACTTTTTTCGCTTGTGGGGGCCGCTGAAGGAGGCCACGGCTCTAGCATACACCTTGTTGTTTTGTCCCGAACCTCCTCCAGCCACCAGGCCTCCGCAGATTGTTTTGATGATTCTAGTGGTTGTCGCCACCTCATGGTTCTTCTGATCGGGCCCCTCTTGCCTAGACCTGAGGTTATTACAAAGGTCCTACCGCTCTTACCGAGGAGGACGGGGGATTCCGGAGTCCCTTCTTGGCTGGGCGGGCACCTCTCTCTCTTTCTCGAGGTCTTGTGAAGTCCTTCAGGTGCCCTCGACTAATGAAGACCTCGATCTGTTCCTTCAGGCTATGATATTCCTCAGTATCGTGACTGTAGTTCTTGTGGAATCGACACCACTTTCTCTGGTCCCCACTGAGGTGCGGCATCTTGGGCGGCCACTGAAAGACTGACCTATCTTGCAGTTGCATTAGGACATTGGTCCTAGACGCATTAAGGGGGTGAAGCCGTCAAGCCGGGGGTGGGGTTTATACCTGCTTTCTTGGTGAGGCCTTTTGATCGCTCCTCTTTGAGGGTCGATGTCATTTCTTTTCTTATCTGTTTCCCCTTCTCTCTCTCCTAAATGCTTGGTCATCTTCTGCCAACATATACTTTTCTGCTCGAGCCAAAACCTCGTTCATGTTCATAAGCAGGCGACAGTTGAGCTTGGAGCTGAAGATCCCGGACCTCAGCCTGTTTTTAAAGGCCAACATTTGAACATTCGGATCGAGATCAGGAATTTTCCATGCAGCTGTATTGAACTTAGATATGTAGGCTCGGAGCTTCTCTTCTCGATGTTGGATAATATTGAACAGGCTCTCTGAGGTCTTCTTCGGCCCTTTGCTACTGAGGAAGTGTGAAGTAAAGGCATAACTGAGCTCTCTAAAGTTGCCAATGCTTTTTGGCCTTAGATGTGAGTACCACGTACCTGCGGCCTTCTCAAGAGTCAAGGGGAAGGCACGACACATGATAGGATCAGAATACCGGTGCAGCATCATGGTCGTCTTGTAATGTTGTGAATGGTTTAGAGGGTCTGCCGAACCGTCATACATCCTGACTTGCGACATTCTAAAGTTAGGCGGGAGTGGGGTCTCGAGGACATCCTCCGTGAACGGAGGATCCTGGATACTAAGCTCATCCAAGATACTGGGGCTTCTATGCTTGAGGGCCCTGTCTATCTTTTCTTCCATCTCCTCAAATCGTCTGTCCAGGTTGAAGTTGCTCTTGGAGGAGCTTTCTTTGGACCGGCCGCAGTGTAGCGAGGGCTCGACAATGGATTGGTTGTAGGTCGGATCTTCGCTATCAGAAGATTTTACTTGCTCGGGAGCTTGGTGGGGAAAAAATGAGGGTTGCTGGCCTCGGACTTGGGCTGCTAAGTCGGCTATCATTCGGGAGAGCTCTTGGAATTGAGCCTGAGTCACTGGGGCAGCCTGAGGATGTGCAGCCGCTTCATCGTAGTCGGGAGAGTCGGTTCTGGAGAGATGAGAGCGTTGTTTTCTGACGGGGGACCGTTTACTTGACCCAGGGGTCGCACGTTCTAGGATTGCAGGGAATCTGGGCCTAGATCGCTGGCTCTGGGCGTTGCCCTGGATAAGAGCAGAGCACGCCGTTGGGGCTCCCTTACTAGTTCTTTTTGTGGTGATTCTTGGCGGTATCGCAACAGATGAGTCCCCTAGACTTCTTCGCTTCTACTGTTCAGCGAAAGATTGTGGTTTCCCACGGACGGCGCCAATATGTTGATGCCGTTAAAACCGTTGGTGCTGATGTGGCCTAGGATTGACCTCTTGGGATCTGCACAAGTAATAGGGGTGAACTAAGGGACCCCCGGAAGGAGGGTAGGGGGAGACCTCCGAGGGCACTCCGACGTTCTAGTTAGGCCGAGGCCATGGATTAATTTTAAAGTAGAGTAATACTGGAAAGTAAAAAGTCTTGTGCTTGACTCATATACCTTTTGACTATTTATAGTCTTCCGAGTGGAGGCCGCCCACGTGGGGGGAGGTATGGCCCTGCTCCTGTGATCCCGGGCTTTAGAGAGAGAGAGATCTTAATTGTGTGCTTAGAGTGTTGTGTGTGTCAGGGGATCGCGTGTTTCAGAGGAGAGTTAGACCCGTTAATCACGCTTAGTCGTGGCAATCGTGTAATCTACCCGCTCCACGTATATTTGCCGTGCTGTGGAAGCTTAACACACGTCATAGTCCTATTGGTGATGCCAGGATCCACGTGGGGGTTCCTATTGGATCAGGTTTCTGTGGGCTCCATCAATTACCAATCACTGTACAATGAAAGTGAGGCGCAATTTAATACGTATATCCCTTTCTATCCTCCGTTTTGCTTGTTAACTCAGTTTCATGCTTTGTTGAGTGGTCATGGAAACTTATTTTTTATTTTTTATTTTATTTAAGATGTAGTATCCTATTTGGTCGGATAGGGGTTAGATACTCACGCGCTTTTGTATTCATGGTTCATGTGCTCTATAAAATTAATGTCAACATATGGTTGTCTATGTCATACTTTCCTCTTTGCAGGGACATTGATGAATAATTACGCTCACATTTTTGATCTCCTGGCACACTTGCGCCAGGTGAATGATTATTCTATTGTAAACGGTTGAGTTGTAAATTGTGTTCCCTATAATAATTTCTTAGTTCAATAACCAAAATGGACAATTTTGTTGCAGTCATCAGTCTTAGTTGCCTGTGGATGCTCCTGATGTGTTTCTTGTGTAAATTTACAGGCGGTTGATCATCCCTACCTCCTGGTATATTCTAGGACTGCTGCACTGAGAAGCGGAACCATGCTTGAAACTGAAAACAGTGAACAAGTATGTGGCATTTGCCATGACCCGGCAGAAGATCCTGTAGTAAGTTCTCTTGGCCGGTTCCCTATCTACACTGAGTAGGCATAATTTCTTAGCTTGTAACTTGTAAAAACCCTTCAATTTTGGTCCAATATGTGAGAAATTCTATAAGCTGTTAACGTTGTGGGCTCCCGTCCCCTTATTTCTTTTTGTTCAGAAGTGCTGTATTTATGCTTATTTACAATTGATTTTCCTTCTAACACTTATTTTTCTTCTCTTAATTGTTTAGGTTACTGCATGTGCACGTCTTTTGTAAGGCTTGTTTGATTGATTTCTCTGCTTCCTTTGGACAAGTCTCATGCCCATCATGCTCAAAATTACTGACCGTGGATTTGACGACAAATATGGATGCTGGAGATCAGACTACTAAAACAACCATAAAGGGGTTTAAAACCTCAAGTATTCTAAATAGATTACGACTAAATGATTTCCAGACGAGCACAAAAATAGAGGCTTTGGTATGCCCTATTTTTAAATGATGACTTTTTCTTTTTCTTTTTTCAATCTTCAGTAGACTATTTCACCTCTACTATACATTTCTCTACTAATGACTTGTTAGCTGATTATTTCTATACATCTTATAAATATGGTATACAACAAAGCAAGCTTTTACAGGCTATTCTAAAAGCAAGCTTATATACAACTCATTCTCAGATTTTGAAAATTCGTCTTGAAATACTGCAAAAACCGATGATAAGAGTCCTTTGATGCAAGGTGCTTAATAGTATCTGGTTGATCTGCTTTGTTGTTCTGTCATTTTACTTTCCTGTAGTGCTTGTGTGGTTCTGGAGGGAAAATTTTGATTCATGGTGTTTGTGGTGTGTGCATATCTTGTTTGTTCTGTCCATCTTGCTTGCTTCTAAATGTGTTTGCATGGTTCTAGAGGGAAGAAATTAGATTCATGGTTGAAAGAGATAGATCGGCCAAAGGAATTGTTTTCAGCCAGTTCACGTCATTCTTGGATCTCATAAATTACTCCCTCCATATGGTAAAGTTAATCATGCATTTCTATTTTTTTTTTCCTTTAGACATGAAGAAGGATTTAAAATGACACAGCTGTTTGCAGTCTAGCATAAATTGTGTTCAGTTGGTCGGAAGCATGTCCATAGCTGCAAGAGATGCTGCTATCAAGAAATTTACTGAGGATTCAGACAGCAAGGTTTTCCTCATGAGTTTGAAAGCTGGAGGTGTTGCTCTCAATCTCACAGTTGCATCCCATGTAAGTGATTGCTTTATTTCTGTTGGCTCCATGTGCAAATTGAGTATTGCGAAAGGCATTTTCTTTATTTGAAGTGAGTTGTTTTCATCCTTCACTTTCTTGAGTTTGTTTACTGAAGTTTATGATAAATTCACTAGACAAATAGGGATTGGAAATGAAACCTTTTTGTTGCTCGAGTGATTGTAAAGTTTCCATTTGTTCCAACTAAATCCTTTCCTCTTGGTTAAAACTCATGTTTAGGTTGGTTGTCCTACTGATTAGATTTCCTGGCAATTATATTGTATTTCAGGAGGATTTTTTTTTTTTTTAAATTCAAGGGTAAGGAGGGTGGGGGGGATTTCATATCTTATTTTCTTCCTTGTAACTTTTCATCAAAGTCCCCTTATTTTGAGACTATCTTTCCACTTTATTTCTTCTGGTAGTATGTCTTCATCTTTGCGCACCTTATGCCACACCAAGGAAGATTTAATAGAAGTCCTTCAAGTTCGAGGAAAAACGCTTCATTTTTTTAATTATAAAGAGCCCTCATGGCTTTGAAATTTGATCTCATGGTTTTGAAAGTTGTCTCGAAATGATTATTTCTTTAGGGATCAAGTTATATTTTTATTTTATTTCCAATTTCCCTTGTGTATGTTACGCCATTTTATGTCTTTGATCACTCAATCCTTCTCATTGGGTGATTGAATTCTTTGTTCTATCACAGGAAAAAAAATGGATCTTATTCTGCCGGCCAGAATGTGCTTGGGCTATACCGCCTATAATTTTGGCATGCCACTTAATGTCTTTCTGCTCCATTTTATGAAGGGAGTTAACATGCTTCGTATGTTTTGAACATATGCTTCGTATGTTGGAACTGCATAGGTTTTCTTGATGGATCCTTGGTGGAATCCGGCTGTAGAGCGGCAAGCACAAGATAGAATTCACCGAATAGGGCAGCACAAACCAATCAGGTTTGGCTTTTTGCTCTCTTTGCTAAGACTCGTTAAACTATAAGCTAGGTTACTTCTCTCAAGGGCTGACACTGTCTTCTACATTGTAGGACCGTTTGTTATTGAGAACACAATTGAGGAGAGGGTTTTGAAACTTCAAGAGAAGGAACTAGTGTTTGAAGGGTAAGTCTGATTTGTCTGCCAGCTTTGATGTTTGTTCTAAATGGCAGGTTAACATTTTCTTGTGCCTTTCAATAGGACTGTAGGTGGCTCTGCATAGGCTCTGGGAAAATTGACCGAGGCAGACATGAGATTTCTATTTAATTGACATGTGATCTCTGTTGGTAGGACTGTTGTAGTGATCCTCAATTAAGAGGCTAATTAAAAGGTGACTAAGAACCTTTTTTTATATAATAAAAGTGATATTGGTTACATTGCATAGCCATTGCTTTTTTATTTACATTTCGGAGGATTGCTAGTTTCGATGTTGTTTGGTTTAATTGTAATTTCGGTTTATAATTGTTAAAATATGATTTTTGAAACGTGAAATTAAAATCGATGTAAATTCAATTATTTTGACATAAATTTAATTTATTAAAAATTCTCAGTTATTCATAATCTCTCTCAAACATGACTGTTTTTAATATAAATTAACGTAGTAAAGCTTCATATAACTTCTGTATAATATTCTAAGATTAATTTCATTCACTACTTCATACCATTGATCGATTTTCTTACGAGGTGGCCCTTTTGGAGGTTTAAATATGTGAGCAAATATATATGGAAAAACCTTGCAGATACCATTGATCTTCATTGGTCAACTTTCAAATATATATATTTTTTAAATGAAAATGTTTTTGTTTTCAAAATAACCAATGCAATCTCTTTAAGACCCATAAAAAATGCAATCTTTTTGAGTAAAAAAATATGATTTTGTCTAAAAAAAACTGATTCTGTCTTTATATCTGGGAGGGACTGGGCAGAAGCCTGGGCTGAGTTTTTTCTAAAATAAATAAATTAATAAATTATTTAGGCTTAGTCACAATTTTAACGTGAGCTTAGTCTCTCAACTCTTAAACCCCATTCCATTAACTCAAAATACCCAATCCATTAACCCAGTACAGTGATAATACCCAATTCTTTTCTTCATCTCCTTTTTCTTACTCGCCTCACACTGGGCTTCCTTTCGGTGCTGTTTCTCTCCCTCTCCAACATTATGTGACTTTAAATTGCTGGATGCAACTGTGCAGCTGAGTCAACTGTGCATTTGAAGAATTAAAAGTCTTTTTCTCTAAGTTTTATGAAATAAAAAATATACATAAATATAAAAAATAAAAAAAAAGTTTTATCAAATATTTATAATAACCACTTAAAACTAAACCAAATTCAAATTGCTCGAGCCTATGATGATTGAGATGTTGTAATAGTGTCAGATTGTTAGTTCAGTAGTTTGAGTTTAATTTTTATTTTTTAAGCACAATCTTTTGGTTATTTGTTGTATCAGAGAGTTATATTTCAAGATCTTATATGGAAGAGGCGGGAAGACCTCAAACCGATAAAAACACCCAAAAAAATAAGGTTAAATATAAATAGGTGGTTGTGTTTTGCATTTTATTCATTCAATTTTATTTATATATATATAAAAGAGTAACTTTTGTCAGTTGAAAAGGTTTTCTCTAGCCTTAACAATTTGAGCAGTTGGTAGGAGATTCTTAGTTTCTATCATTGAAATTATGAAGGATTTGTTTTCCTTTTTTTATAGAAAATTAATGCATAATATTTTGTTCTGGTTTTATAATTTAGGGATTTATTGAAATGTTATGAATAATTTGAAGGTTGATGTTATCTTGATCATTTAATAGCTTGCATTAATCGTTCAATTGAGTTGGATTTTTTGTTGCTTCAATGTTCAATCAGTTCATATCTATAAAGTATGAGCTAATTAATTTATTTTATTTACTTGTAATATATAGATTAAATCATGAAGTCAAAAACCACTTACTCATTTTTCAAAAAGAAAATTGTGGAGAATTTAGAAAGTAATATAGAGACTCCATCATTCATTGTGCCACCATCTATATTGTCTATTCCGACACCATCCTCATAATCTATTTTACCTTCAAACTTGTGTGAGGTTCATCCTTATAAGATTCATAGAATTGAGCCAAAAGCAACAAAAATTGAAATGCCCTTTTTAGAAAGAGATTCTAGACTCCATAAGTAAATTAATGATTATGATTTCAATGAATGTGATAAAATTTGAAGAACATATCTTAAATTTGGGTCATATCAACCTTTTTTTTTTCTTCAAGTACCCAACAAGTGAAGATGATCGGGGTGAGAGCCGATATTTTCAAGCGTATAGTATGATGTTCATTCCTAGTTAAAGTATTCACTCTATAGGGATGTTGTTTTCTGTTTACCATATTTTCTTTTCATAAGTCTAAGTAATCGTTATGAACATGAAGCATATTATCTATATAGCTTTTAATATTTCTTTAAAATATATTATCTTAATTATCACTTGTTCTAATTTATGTGAAGCGTGTCCTTTTAAAAGTATATATAAAACTAATATTATGTGGTAAAATTTTTATATTTGTGGATTTATAATAATTACTAAGCAATTAAGAAAAAAAATTCTGATCAAATGGTCGTAAAACTGATAATATATTTTCAACCTACCTCGAAAAAATTTTCTGATTCCACCCCTATTTCGAAAGAGTCTAAAAGAAAAAAGAAAACACATTTGACTATATGTAGTTTTGGTCTTTTAAGGATGGTTACAAACTTACAATTTCGTTTCCCCATACTAAAAAGAAAAGTCTCAATATTAACTTAAACTCAAAAATTGTCTTCAATGTGGTCATTTTTTTTAGTGATACCGTTAAAATCTTAACATAATATAACTAATTTTTTTAATTAAATATATTTTAAAATAAAAAATACATTCATCGTTAAATAAATAATAAAAAAACAAAAACAAATTTTTTTTAGCCAAAACCAGAAATGTTCTCCCTATTTTTTTCATCTTTTTATTTTCTGTTCTTCCTTTTCTTCTTTCTTGTTCTGGCATCCGGTGAGGCTCCCTATTATTGCTTTTTAACCTTTTTCTTTGAAATATTTTATTTAAAAAAAATTGTCTAATTTTTAATTTAAAAACTTAATAATATTTTATTTTTCTTATTTAGTGGTGCATTTTAGGCTAGTTAGCTTGAACCAACCCAGTTTTTGAGCAAGGGTTGGAATTTTGCAGGGTTGAGCTGGGTTAGGATTGAATTTTTTGACCCGAATCAAATTTGTGTTGGGTTAAGGTTGGAATTTTTACAACACTATCTCGACCCGTAACCTGTAAACTCAAATTTAAATATGTAATCAATTGATGATGCTGAAAATCTGCTATTGAATTGGAGGTTCGGTATTCTACAGTCTACACGAAGAAATAATGATGAACTAAAAAGTCACCGGAGGAAAAGAGGGGTTACCTCTGAGGACTCTCCGATGCCTTTGTTAGTGCAAGGTTTTAGGGGGAATAGAGAGTGTTGTGATAGTGTTTCAATGATGAGCTTGAATTTTTAGATGGGATTGAATTCACATACATTCGGTTTTTTATAGTGATTCAGAGGTAAGTTGGCAACGTGCTCGAAATGACATGATCCCTGAGATCTCATTTCTCCGGTCAAGGGTCTTGTCGCGTGTTCAGGGATGGCTCAATCCCTGCAATTACACTTACACTTCTACGCGGGTGAGTCTTTGAGTGACGACAATTTCGTCAACTGCTTGTCTGCATGTCGTCCGTTCATTGGAGGAGAGTTGTCCATGCGTCGTTAGGCTACTGGAGAGTGAATTATTGGCTGTATCACCAATATTACTAGCTAGTTATTTAAATTTATACATGATATTTGGAACCTTTTAAATTTAAATTTTCAATAAATATTTTTAATAATTTAATTTGATGCTTTAATTTTTTATAATATTTAACATATAGTATGATAAAATAGACCGCAAGAGTTTAATCCAACTCAATCAAATCCAACCTATTTAAATCAGTTTTGATTTCATAAATTAATTCGAACTCGATTCAAAATTAACTCAAATTTTTCTTGAATTAAATTAAAATTAAAGTTTACATAACTCGTCATAAGTTGTCCGATTTAAAATTTTTTTAAAAAAATTATGCTATGGGTTAAAACCCGAAGTAACCCAACTGTTCACAGCCCTATGCGTATTAGTTCAAAATTTTGTTATTGTCGACATTGAGATTTTTTGAAACTTGAGAAACAAGTTATAACAAACTTTAAAGATCAGAATTGCACTTCAACAGTTAACACATGCGTCGCACCCGAAATACAGAAGCATTGCAAAACGTTGACGTTTCAACCCTGTGAGACCGACAGAGATGATACTTGGCAAACGCGGTGAAATTCCATTCGTTCTCGTGACAGATACCCTGCACAAAGCCACATTCAAACACAATGAACTAGCAGTACTAATATTGGAAGCTGCACACAGATCGACGGTGGTTCAAATCCATTCATTGTTATTCTCTGATTCTTGGTACTGGTACAGTGATATTGATCTAGGGTTCTTAACAGATAGAGAAAATGATACAGCTACTGTACACAGTGATCTTCGTCGAAATGGCATTGATCATGACCCTTCTCTTCAAGACCCCTCTAAGGAAGGTGGTGATAATGGGATTGGATCGGGTCAAGCGAGGGAGGGGCCCTATCATGGTCACGACCGTGGGCGGGACAGTGTTCATTGTCCTCCTGTCCAGTATCTACAGTATGGCCAAGATCCAGCAGCGTACGATCGAAGCCAGTGCTATCGATCCAACGGACCAGGTCCTTATGTCCAAGCACATGCTCGAAGCTTCTCTCATGGGTAATCCTTTTCTTTTTCTTTTCTTCTTTTTTGTCGAGTTTCAGTTTTTTTGAAAAATCTTTGTGTGAGTTGTTTTCTTTTTCTTTTTTTTTAAAACAAAATAGAAGTTGTTACCATGTTTGATTGATGAGAAAGAGAAGGAAGAGAAGGGGGAGGAAAATCACAACTACAGGGTTTGAGTTCTATTTTTGTTTGTTAATCTGGTGTGCTTGCTTAATTAGTGGCTTCTTTATGTGCTTGTGTGGTAAATTGGTTTGGTTATGGCATGATGGTGCTATTTTGTCAACTATTAGATCATTCAATGTAAGTAGTAATTACTTCATTACTAGTAGGTTTACATTCTGGATCCAACCAATTTTGATCTTAAGCTTTGGCCCAACTAAAGGGATTGCTATGTTATGAACATGTTAATGGAAGGTGCTATGAAGAACTGATACATATGTGATTGATATGGACCATATAGCTTTGCCCTTCAATCTAGATACTTTTGGCAGGCTTTTCGTCTGAACTTATATGTTGATGATCAAATATGGGTTTATTTATCGATGCCAAGAACTAAATGTGTTACTATTTGGCTAAATTATATGGTGAAGTCAAGGTTGGTTAAATTTATTGAGGGGAGCAATGGTTGATTTTGGACGTTAGTTTGTAACCAAGTGCTAGGTGTTTGTTTCTTAAAGCTGGTAATGCTATTCACTTGTGGCTGCTAACTGACAGGCTGAATTTGAGAAAGTTTATTACGGTCATGTTTGGTACCTTGCTTAAAGCAACCATTTTTGTCTAAAAGTGGTTGCTTTAAAGGTACCAAACATGGCCTATGAAAGTTTTTCTGTAGAAAGCTTCTAATTGACTATTGAATTTAAATTGGTTGTTGAGGAACTGGAGAAAAAGTGTGTGCTTGATTGTTTTTTTTTTATAGATAAAAGATTGTATAGAAAGGCACCAAGAGGGTGCAACCCGAATTCAAAGTTATCTACAAAAAAGAAACTCAACAAACCCTATGAAATCATCCTCATTTACAAAAAATTTGCCCCTAAACCAAATACTTGGTGTACTGAACCAACTATCTCTAATTGCTTCTAAAGGTCTCTCTTCATGGTCAAAAGCCCTTCTACTTCTTTCATTCCAAACAAGCTAAAAAATAGAAAGGGTTATCAAAGAATTAGCCTCCAGCTCTTTAGAAGCCCGTAAACTGTCCGAAGCCCAAAGTTCATCTTGCACGAAACCTGCAACCACCCAAGAGATACCCACAAAACTAAAAGTCATTTCCCACAAATGATGTGCTTGATGTTATTCCAAGTTCCAACTTATTAAAGCTTGAGCGAATCGGGTTTGACCTTGATTGAGATGTGGTCTTGAATGTACATGGGATCTGAATTAATGACATGCTAAAATCAGTACTTATAAAAAAAAGGCATGCTACAACTAGAAGCTTTTGATTTAGTCTTTTTCCACAAATTCTTAGCTGCCAAATGTAGCACTGTGTAATTCTGGATTGTTGTTTTGATGAACTCATGATAATATATAATCAACAAAACTGATCTGATTTCCTAATCCAGTTAAAATTTTGAATTTAACTTGTGACTGGTTTTAAAATTATGTTTTATTGGGCATTATGAAGACGGATCTCTCATGTGCTTGCTATGAGCCTTGTCTTTAATCAGCACATTGTAGGTGCATGTTGCAAACCAACCAATTTTTCAATGCCAATAGCATCTCCTCTGCCAAATTACTGCAGCAAATGCTTAGCCTGGTGACCAAATTTTGGTAACATAACACTCTGGTGGGTTTATATAAATTGGTTGTGCACATGTATTTGGGAATAGATACTAATACACTGATTGAAGAGATAGTTTGTCGCAAGCATCTGTGCATGCCTCTTATTGTTGCCCTTTGTATTCCTAAGTGGTTGAGTTTTTAATACTTTCTAAATGTTTCCTCTGTAGTTGCTATTTGTTATTCTTTCACGACTCACTGTGACCTTGTATGGCAATGTAATATATGGAGCCCTTTGGTGGTATATGCAGCAGTAGTGTGTTATATGCACAATTGCACAGTGACCTTGTATAGTCGATAAGAATCAACAATCTAGATTTTGGGTAGTTTGATTAAAAAATAATGAAGTAGAAAAAACATTAAAAAAAAAAACAAATGAGTGTTTATCTGCTTGACTGCCTGAGGTCTGGTAATGGATTGGTCGAAATGACTTGCTTAAAGAAGTTCAATTAGAAATCTTTTGATAACTTTTATAAGAAAACTGTCAGTCCAGTCTTGCATGTAAAGGCACAGTACAACTTATAACTTTATATGGTCTTACTATATAAAAACTAGGTTCATGCATGTATATCGATTTGACTATTCTACATGCCTTATACTACATGAATAATGCTACGTTCACCAAATCCAACGAGATGGATAATCTTGCTGTGATGATTATAGAGAAGTTACTGATTTGCTGTTTAAAAAGGAGGTCATTTAGACATTTGCTGCGGTAAAACATGTCTGTTATTTAGCATATTTATGTCCAGCATGGCTTGTCTCCAGTGCAGAAGAAGGTTTTGGTAAAAGAAATGCAGAGCATATCCTTGAATACAATAAGAGATACTTGATGGTGTCTTTTGTTATTCTTTTATGCTTTCTGTTTCCATTAAGATTGCTGTCGAATGTCTGCCTGAACGATGCATATTGGTTAATGCAGGGGTTTGTCAATTCTGATATTTGAATAATGTATATTAACATTGTCATTAAGGTGTCATTGTAGGATTTTTTTTTTTAACAGGGTAGACCAGTGTTTAGTTGTCCTACGACGGCCTGTAGAAGAGAATGTCCATTCATGCAGCAAAATATTATTTATTTTTTGGATTCATACTACTTTTTCGGCCTAAGTTCTTGCTTTTATATTGTTCTTCGACATGCTAATTAAAAAACGTTGAGGAAAGTCTTTAATATAAAAGTTAATGCATATACCACTATTTGTTAAACATATAATCTTGGGTGAAAGTCTTAAAATTATTAACTTTGATTTGGTTACAGCCATTTCTGTTTGACATTTGATTTCCATATGCTTTGTTACATGCAGGATTCTTGCTATTTCTCTCACTGATGATGGATAGATTACATCATTACATTAGAGAACTTCGATTTCTCAGGAAGACCATGGAGGCTGTGAAGAAGCAAAATCGAGGTTTTGATGATGGAAAAAATGGTAGTACCGAGGAGCTTAAAGCCTTAGGGGAGGAAGTTTCTGCATTGAGGGCAAAGATCAAGAAGTTGGAACCTGAGTGTATAACAAAAGCAAAGCAGGCGAGAGCTTCACAAGCTGAAACAGAGGCTCTGAGAAAGCAATCTGAGGGGTTCCTACTAGAGTACGATCGACTGTTGGAGGACAATCAAAATCTTCGGAACCAGTTGGAGTCAGTTGACCAAAGCTTATCACAATCTGATGGAAAAGGGCATATGTGAGGGAACAGATACCTGTGATGAACCAATTTATCTTATTTTATATCTGTTTAAGAGTGTTGATGATTTGGGACATAAAGAGATTTTATTTTTCTTGTTTTGGGGAGCGGGGGGAGGTTTGAAGGAAGGGAGTTGCTGGTGGTGGTTACAACTAGCCCTATATCAATGTATGCAATGAAGTAGTTATAAGAAGCTGATAATCGAGTAAATAGACTGCTTGGATTGATCAATATAATAGCAAAACAACTGAACACAAGTTTATCAATATGCAGCAATTTATCTCATCTATTTTGTGCTTGACACCATGCATCAGAAGTCAAATTTTGACGTGGCCGAGATGCCCTTAATAGCCGAAGAATGGTGAGTGATTTTCCTTGTGTGGATTATGTTTTAAAAAGAGATGCGACTCTTGAGTTCAAGCTCCACGGCTACATATAATGTTGACAATTGTTTTTGAATGAGATAATGTCGATAATTGAGCTAATTGTTAGTTGAAGTAAATAAACTACTTGCAAACAATATAATAAATAAGTGAAGTATATTTATTGATACGCGTTAACTTATCTTGGTTTTTTGGAATGAGCTTTTTAGGGTTTTGAATCTCTGTCAAAGGAGGAGATATCATAAAATTGTAAAAAAGAAAAAAAGTAATGTGAATCAAGGGTTATAAAAACTAAAAATATGAAAAGCTTTCGGCTAACATATTTTTCAGGGAATTATGAAGGGTTATAAAAATCAAAAATATGAAAAGCCTTCGTCTAAAATATTTTTCAGGGAAATACTATTGACTAGGACAGTAGGCATCATATTATATCACTTCGAGTACAGATCCTGCAATTAAAAAAATGCAATGCAATGCATTGAATTTCCTTTTATTTATTAATATTTTGCTAGGAGCAATACATTGAATTTCAATGGTACATGACTCAATACAATGACATTTCCTTTTCTGAATAAATTTGGTGCAATAAAAGATGTAATGCATTAAACTTTGGATTGTTTTATTCAAAAAAGTAAATACAACATTTAAAAAGAAAAATTTCCACATGGTGAAGTGTGAAGATTTGAAGTATTGAAATTTTTAAAAGAAAATACTTTTTTCTGGTATTCAAAAAAATTACACTTACCTCTATTGTTTAACATTGGTTTGAAAGAATTTATTGGTGTCGTTTGAAATTTTTTTAAACAAGCTTAAAACAATTTATTTAAATCTCTTTAAATCAATTTAAATTTGGATAGATAAAATCTGCCCATGATAAAAAGATTCTTCCAAGTCCACATTTTTTTTATGTATTTAACGTTGATAGGAAGTTAACTTCACCAAGGCATTCACCCAATTTGGGATTATTTACGTCACTGATGACCCTATAACCGAAGGACCTGACCCTAAGTCACCGTCAGTTGGCCGTGCACTAGTTATGTATGTAACTGCAGGTTTGGATGGTCTTAACTCACATGCCCTTCTATCAAATGTGGTTTACAAACAAGGCCTATAATGGTAGTACCCTACGGATACAGGGTATTAGTAAGCAATTTGAGGTTGTCAGGGAGGTTTCTGTGGTTCCCGGTACAGGGAAATTCCGGTTTTCAAGGGGCTATGCAACGTTTGAGACTTACCTCTGGACATCCCTTCTGCTTACTCTGCTATCCAGTGTAATGTTACTGTTCATCGTGATTAAAACTATGATGGGTAAAAACAAGAGAAGAAAGAACAGAAAGAAGAAAAAAAAAGATCGATGCTTTCTTACTGTTTGATAAAAATGATTAAAAAATCGAGGAAAAGAAAAAAAAAACCATTTTTTTTTTACCACACCTCAATTTGCAAGAATTATAATTTGTATACATAGACGAAAACATATCAATCATTTTATATTGATTTTTTCACTTTTTAATCGTCACGTATATTGATCTATTCTTTTATGTGATAAAACAAAACACTAACAATTATCTTCTTACCTATAAGCATGTCAAGCATGATGCTTATATATTCTCCATTAAAAAACTAAACCTACAAAGAAACCCCAAGAGAATAATAATCCGACCGATTTAATGAGAAAAATAAATTAATTCAATGATTTTGTTCATTTACCAAATTATCCTCATATTTGTGTAAATCTTATCTTTTGATTCTTCAAATGATGATGTGTCATTTTCTCAATAAAAAAAAATGTCATTTTGAACAGAGAAAATGATGGAAGCAAGACCCATTCACCGAGTAGAACAACCTTGCAATGAGCTAGCTTTTATCGCAAAGTGAAGCAACATGGAAATTTCATCCCTAATCAAGTGTATGATCTATTTGATCTCCAAGATTCTAGCCTATTTGGTTCAGCTTACCAATCAGTTTATAACAGCAAAAGGAGAAAATGTCTAACCCATAAATAAAAAAAAGGGGAGCCAAATGGGTCCCTACTACGCATTGGTGTCTATCTGTAAAGAATTCAAAACAACTCACGATTCATCACACAAACGAAGTCCAAAAAGGCTAGCACAATCAGCCGCCTCCGGTCCTAGCAAGTACACTTCACACAACATTAATTCTTTTTCAACGTCACTCTTCTGTCTTATTGCCTTCACAAATTTCTCTATATAAACACTTGATTTGTGCGCGAAAAAAATAAACACTTCACTTCAGTATCACATTACTCAAAAACTCAACCCCATATCAATTAGTGATATATAGTCAAAACACATGCGAAATATGGATGAGAAAACATCTCAACCGCAGATCGAGGTTGTGATTGATAAGCCTGCATGCAATATTGAATCAACCCAACCACATTGTGACCCTTTGATCCTTTGATAAGGATCAAAGGATCATTATCACCAATCTTAACTAGGTTCCATGCGGGTTACTTCAGGATTAGCCTCTCTCTTTGCAGCCTGGCCTTATTATGGAAAATCCTTGGAGAACCATCAGTATATGATCCACATGCTTTCAGGCGCATGTTTCGCAAGCTACCCTCCACAGCTTTCACTCTCCTCTGGCCACTAGCCTTATTCTTATTAGCCTTACTTTCTCTTCTTTACATTCTAAGATGTTTGTTTCACTTCGATATGGTAAAGGGTGAGTTCTTGCACCATGTAGGAGTTAACTACTTGTTTGCTTCTTGGATTTCTTGGCTTCTCTTGCTTCAATCTTCACCGTTTCAGTCCAAAAACTATATACTATCAAGTACTCTGGAGGTTATTCATTATCCCAGTGGTGGTGCTTGATGTGAAGATCTACGGTCAATGGTTTACCAAAGGGAAGAAATTTCTATCGAGTGGCTAATCCAACAAGTCAGCTGTCAATGATAGGGAACTTGGTGGGGGCCCAGGCGGCGGCCCAGATGGGGTGGAGAGAGAGTGCAGTGTGTATGTTCTCTTTGGGCATGGCACACTATCTTGTGCTCTTTGTTACACTTTATCAAAGATTAACAGCGAGCAATAGCCTACCAGTTATGTTAAGGCCTGCTTTCTTGTTTTTCACAGCACCCAGCATGGCGAGCTTGGCATGGGACTCCATTATTGGGACCTTTCATAATTCAGCAAAGATGCACTTCTTCCTATCACTCTTCCTATTCTTATCCCTGGTAATGTACTATATTTGCCATATAGGGAGTAATATTTTTAGCATTCGTTACGGTGCTATTAAGGACAATAATCGTAAATTTATGAAAACAAAATGAACTAGAAGCCTATCTGTCCTGCATTAGAAAAAAAAAATTGTTAACTTTAGAAGGAAGGCTATGTGGGCTCAAGTTCACAATAGTCAAATCAGCTTGTCAAGTGCATTGAATCATTAATCCAGTGATTACTAGTTCAAGTGCAGGTAAGCTCAAGCTGACAAATGTTAGAATTTAAGAGAGTAAAGAGATGTGAGAATTAAAAGGAGTAAAGAGATTGTACAAATGCTTACTTGAGTTCATATTATTGAGAATACAATTAAGAGTATATATAGGTTGTTAAAGGAAAAAGATATTCCTTAAAACAAGGAAGGAAACATGGTCTAAAGTAAGCCTTAAAACAAGGAAGGAAACATGGCCTAAAGTAAGCCTTAAAACAAAGATGAATATATGGCAAGTGTGGGTGAAGTGGAATAGTTAGTGACCCTAATTAAAGAAAAGAATATGGACTTTGCCATCCATTGACAGCCCCCCTCAAATTGATGCAGGTTGATCAATAAGCATCAATTTGCTGCTTAAGAAGCAATGTCGATGGCGAGTGAGCGCTTTGGTGAAGATATCAGCAATTTGTAGGTCAGTGGAAACATGTGAAAGAGTGATAACACAAGCTTCAAATGCTTCGCGGATAGAGTGACAGTCGACTTCAATATGCTTCGTGCGCTCATGATAGACAGGATTGGCCGTGATCTGAATAGCACTTGTATTATCAGCATGTAGAGGTGTAGGATCAGTTGCAGAAAAATCTAGCTCAGCAAGCAAACCTCGAAGCCAAATAATTTCGGAACAAGCAAGAGACATCGCCCGATACTCAGATTCTATAGATGACTTAGAAACTCTGTCTTGCTTCTTACTCTTCCATGAGATCAATGCATCACCTAAGAACACACACCAACCAGTAATGGAGCGACGTGTATCAGCACAACCAACCCAATCAGCGTCGCTATAAGCAGTAAGTCGAGGAGAATTGCCTGCGGGAAAGAATAAGCCACGGGCAGAAGTTCCCTAAACATAGCGTATGATCCTACGGACAGCAACCAAATGAAGGTGACGAGGGGTCTGAAGAAACTGGCTGACTTGTTATACTGCAAAGGAAATGTCCGGTCTAGTAATGGTGAGGTAGACAAGACTGCCCACCAACTTTCGGTATAAACTAGGATCAGCAAGTAAATCACTTTCCTCTTTGCGAAGCTTGACATTCAATTCCATGGGAGTATCAACAGAAGTGGCCTCCTGTAGGCCTGCTGTAGCCACCAGGTCACTAGCATACATATGTTGATTGAGTAAAATACCCGACGGACTACGATGCACCTCAAGACCGAGAAAATATGTAAGAGACCCAAGATCTTTCATATGAAAGGACTCGGAGAGATGGGTCTTGAGCCGGCCAAGTAAAACAGAATCGGAACCAGTAATCACAATATCATCAACATAAACTAAAAGAACAACAATACCCATGTCTGATTTTCGAAGAAACAAGGAAGTGTCATACTTGCTCTGCTTGAATGAGAATTGTAATAAATTAGTTCAAAATTTATCAAACCAAGCCCTTGGAGCTTGTTTGAGACCATAAAGGGAGCGACGAAGCTTACACACATGTGAGTTTGGAGAAGGAAACAATCCTGGGGGTGGCTTCATATAAATACACTCTTTAAGATCCCCATGAAGAAAAGCATTCTTGACATCCATCTGATGTAGTGGCTAATCATTGGAAGCAGTAAGAGCTAGAATCATACGAACAGTGGTCATCTTAGCCACATGAGCAAAGGTTTCTTCATAATTAACACCATATTCCTGTTTATTTCCAAGTGCAACAAGCCGAGCTTTATAACGATCCAAACTTCCATCAGATCGAACCTTGACGGAGTAAACCCATTTGCAACCCAGTGGGACTATAGTGGAAGGACAAGGTGCAATGTCCCAGGTGTGATTGGTCTCTAAAGCAGCAATTTCTTCCTGCATAGCTTGTCGCCAACAATCATGCTTGACAGCATGTGAGTAACATGTGGGAATATCAAAATTGGACAATGCAGCAGTAAGAGCAGAAGCAAACCACCCATACCTATCCGGAGGTAAAGATATTCGAGAAGAGCGACGTACCAAGTGTTCTGAAGGTGCTGCAACTGACTGGAGCATGGTAGGATCAGATATCGGTTGAGCCATCGGAAGAGACTGTGGGCGGGAGCGTCTCGTATATACAATACCTGGTTTAAAGCGAGAGCTGACTTGATGAAGATCTGAAAATTATTGCTCAAAGGAGGGGAGGACCACCGTAGAAGAAGAGGGCTCAGAGGACATAGGAAAAAAATGTTGATTTTCAAAGAAAATAATATTCTTAGAAATACGTGTACGATGTAAGGTAGGATCATAGCAAACAAATCCCTTTTGACACACATTATATCCCAAGAATGCACATCTAACAGATTGAGCAGATAATTTATGTCGCTCATGGGGAGGTAAATGGACAAAACATACACAACCAAAGATATGGAGATTATCATAACTAGGTTGTTTAGCAAATAAGCGGAAATAGGGAGACTCCATGTGTAAGATTTGGGAAGGTAAACGATTAATCAAGTGAGTAGCAGTTTTCAAAGCCTCGACCCAGAACATTGATGGAACAGATGATTCTAACAAGAGAGTACGTACCACATCAAGAAGATGACGATTTTTGCGTTCAGCTACTCCATTTTGTTGGGGAGTAGCAGGACATGAACGTTGATGAATAATACCTTTAGAAGCCAAGAATTCCTAAAACTCAGTAGATAAATATTCACCACCAGAATCTGTGCGTAATGTCTTAATAGTCGCAGAAAATTGATTGTCAACATACGCTAAAAATTTATTGAAAGTACGAAAAACCTCAGATTTAGAGCGAAGAAAATAAACCCAAGTGAATCTGCTATAATCATCAATGAAAGTCACATAATATTTAAATTTTTCATGTGAACTAACGAGAGAAGGTCCCCAAACATCACTATGGATAAGATCAAAGCAGTGAGAAGCTCTGCTAGCATGTAAAGGAAAGGGAAGAATTTTGCTTTTACCAAGTTTGCAAGAATCACACTTAAGAGATAAAGAAGAACATTCTTCATTATCAAAAAAACCAGAGTGCAATACATGAGATAAGATCTGAGTATTGGGATGGCCTAAACTAAGATGCCACACCATACTCAGATTTGGAACATTATTGCAAGCAAGAGACTTAATAGACGAAACTGGAGAAATTACTAGAACAGATAAAAATAGTGGAAACAAGCGCCCCACTTTAGGTCTCTTCGCGATCAGCTCTCCCGTTACCTGGTCTTGTACAACACAACCATCACCAGAAAAGTTAACAACACAATTATTATCAACTAATTGACCAACAGAAATAAGATTCATGGAAAGTTGAGGAGCAAGAAACACATCAGTGAATTTAGAAGAGGCATCTCCGACAGCAGCAATTGGTAAAGAACTGCCATTGGCAGTCTGAATGGCAGATGGACCAACATAGGGTCGAATATGACACAGAGCGGTAGGAGTATTCGTCATGTGATTAGAGGCCCCTGAGTCTACGTACCAGAGTTTGGTAGAATTTTTACCTTGAAACCCCATTGCAGATAATGCTGAAATTAGCATCTGTTGCACCATTTTGGGTGTACAATAATTCGCTGCAGGAGGTCCCAGAACTGGAGAGGCACTGGAAGAAGAGCCAGGAGCTGCGGAGGGTACAATAACAGAAGTCTGAAATGCTTGAGCCTGACGATTCTATGGGCGGAGATGACATTCTTTGATGATGTGACCATTCTTCTTACAATAAGAGCAGTATTTCTTGGGACAATTGGCAGCAATATGCCCATATTCCTTACAGCAAAAACACTGCAAGTTTTTAGAATGCATAGGCGGTCTGCGTCCTTGGGCAGCATAAGCAACAGTTCCTGGACTACCATAAGATTGCTCCAGAGTGGCTTGAGTACTAAGACGTTGTTCTTCACGAAGTAACTCACCAAAACAAACATCAAGAGAATGAACAAGAGATCTATTCAGCAGAGAGGAGCGAATAGATTCATATTCCGGGCGTAGTTTCATAAGAAATTGATCACGCCATCTAGTCTCGTGGAGTTGCTGAATAGTCGAAAGAGTGGCAACAGGAACAACCGCTGTAACAAGATCAATATAGTCAGTCCAAAGAATCAGAAAGGCCGAGTAATAGTCTTGGATGGAAAGACTGCCATGTTGAAAGGTGGCAATTGCATGCTCTAACTGAAAGCGATAAGCATCATTATCTTGATGATAAACCTTCTTCAGATAAGTCCACATGGATTGAGCAGAGCGATGAGTACGCAAGTTGGTGACAATATGTGGCTCCACCGAACCAAGAAGCCAAGACATGATCCGAGCATCAAGCACAGTCCAAGAAGGAGAAGACCTAACATCCTTCGATTGGTCTGTATTGGATGTTTGTGCGACATCCGTGCTATTGATATGGCCCCAAAGTTCTTTTCCCTTGAGGAAAATTTCAAACTGAAAAGCCCATGTAGAGTAATTTTTGCCCGTAAATTTGACACACACAGGTGCAGAGTCCATTGCAAATAAGTGCAAAAAAAAATAGCCCGACCAAAAAAAATGCCGAAACCACCCAAAGCAGAAAAAAAACAAACTGCCAAAGAGATCTGAGAACAAAAAAACACCAAGAAATCTGAGACCCAAAGCTACAAAACACCTCTCTGAAAATAGAGGATGCTGTGAATGCCGAAACTGCTCAAACCAAAAAAATAGGAGGTGCCGACAACACCAACCCAAACAGAGAAGACTGAAAAACAACAAAAAAAACTTTCACTTCGGGTTCACCGACAACAACACAGAACACGCTGAAACACAAAACCGAGAAAAATTACAAACGAGAGAAGAACCTAAGCAACTGGCTCTGATACCATGTTAGAATTTAAGAGAGTAAAGAGATGTGAGAATTGAAGAGAGTAAAGAGATTGTACAAATGCTTACTTGAGTTCATATTATTGAGAATACAATTAAGAGTATATATGGGTTGTTAAAGGAAAAAGACATTCCTTAAAACAAGGAAGGAAACATGGCCTAAAGTAAGCCTTAAAACAAGGAAGGAAACATGGCCTAAAGTAAGCCTTAAAACAATGATGAATATATGGCAAGTGTGGGTGAAGTGGAATAGTTAGTGACCCTAATTAAAGAAAAGAATATGGACAAGTCCATCCATTGACAACAAAATCATGTCTTAAAGTCATTTTCATTCGGAAAAAAAAAGTCATGCTCCAATGAACCATTGCCCATTGGCCTTCAAGCAGAACCGTTCTCATGGTCCAAGTAAAAAACAAGAAGGAAAGAAAAATTTGGGAGTTAATTAGAACCGTTCATTGTCTCCTCCTTTTCAATGGGGAGGACCATTAACTTTTCTCCTACCCCTCACTCCCTTTCCCATAAGGACAGAAACAATATAAAGACAAAAGAAGAAGAAGATAGTAACACTGTATCAGCACATTAACTCTTAATTTGCCAATTTTGTTTTTGTTAACAGGTTTCTAGGCCAGCCCTATTCAAAAAATCAATGAGGAAGTTCAATGTAGCATGGTGGGCTTACTCACATCCTCTAACACTTCTAGCATTGGCTTCAGCAGAATATGCACAGGAGGTGAAGGGTAATATAGCACATGGGATAATGCTTGTTTTATCAGCACTCTCGATTCTAGTATCAGTTATACTAATGGTCTTCACTGCACTCAATACTAATATGCTTCTATCTGATATTGATCCTGTCCTAAATCCTACCAATACTAATTTTGCAACCAAGTGATCAATAGTCAATACTAATAGCTTGTGGATACTCATGATGTAGATGTATTATGTAAAACTCATAATTTTAGAAAGAGAGAGTGAAAACATAAGCAGCTAATGTGAAATAGTATGGCTGTTCTAATTTAACGTATGTCATGTAATTATGATTTAGCAATATATTGGTCAAGGTACTAGAATGTACTAAATTCCTTGAATCAATACATACCAAGTATTCTCATCTTTTTTCTCTCTCCCTCATTCGTTCCATCTTTCCTCACTGTTCTCCATCCCTTCTCTGCAGTACAATGCTCATCAATTCAATAATTCATGTACTAAAAATATTACTCATCAGTTTATCATACCATGTGATACTTTCAAAGCATTGAATAATTATTCTGACAAATTTGATCCTACGCACTGTCTCTCTCTCTCTCTCCCTCTCTTGCTAATGGAAATTCATTACTAGAATGCAAGAAACAAAGCACACTATTCCTTTCCTCAACGGACAGAACTCTAGGAAGAGAAGAGATGAGGATATATATTACAGACTCAAAAAGTGAGTTATAAGAGTCCCACTTGGCTAAGTTGTGAGCTGCATAATTGCTCTCTCGCTAATGGCAATACATTACTAGAACATGAGAAACAAAGCAAACTATTCCTTTCCTCAACGGACAGAACTAGCTAGGAAGAGCAGAGATGAGGATATATATTAGACTCAAAAAGTGAGTTATAAGAGTCCCACTTGGCTAAGTTGTGAGTTGCATGATTAAGTAGCCTAGCAAATTTACGAACACACCAGCTTTGGTGTGTTTTAAACAGAGACTCTTCATGCCAGCAATGAACTTTACAATGTGGCTCAGAGTTTGCATCTCTTAAGAGGGGTTGACGACCTTGATGTAATTCCAAACAACAAAAAAATGCAATATATATCACTTTCTGGAAGCCAAATACACCTATCTAAATAATTTACAATTATGAGCCAGAAAGTATATAATACGTAAAGTTAGAACTTAGTGAATAAGAAGTTCATGCCTGAAAAAAAAAAAGATCAAAGCACAATTTCCTATTAAATTGGTTTTAGCCATCCACTAATTAAAAGGAACGTAGATGTTTAACAAAGAAGTCAAATGCAAGCACATCAATAAATCAATAAATGATATTGCCTTGAGTATTTTATTGCTAGCTGACTGAATGGTGGGGCTAAATTTTGGCTCAAGAACTCTAGAAGATTGAAAAAGTAAATATAAACTATTCTTTAGTTGCTTATCTTTTTCTTTCTTTTTTTATAAGTGCTCTAGTTGCTTATTATATTGTTCCAACCGGTCAATAGTTCATGTTGGCAGGGTCCAAGATGTAACCTCCATAAATTGCATGCAGACAATCAAATGTATCACTCAACAGATCCCCATACCAGAAATCATTCATTCTATAAAATTGATGTGGATATTATCCCTAAAATATCTATAGAGAAGAAAATTTTGGGGGAGGTAGATGTGAGGATTTCTTCCTATATGATATATCCTATTCTCTATCACTATCTTTATGATCATTTGTGTTGTTTAAAACATGTTAATTTGCTAGAAGAATTCTGTCAAATATACATACACATACTTAGTCATGTCACCAAATATAAAAGCATCACATTTTTTACTTAACATTTCCTTGTAGGAAAGCGGTTAACATAATTAACAGAAACTAATATTAAAAATTTGAATAAATACAAAAAACAGTGGAAAAATACAGCAAAAAAGAAAAAGGTGAAGACGAAGATTAATCATTGTGCAGTTAAATTATTAATCGGGGGGGGGGGGGGGGGGGGGGGGTGAGGGGAGGGTACATCTTGCAAAAAAAAAAATCACCTGTGTGCTTGTTCCCTGAAAGCAGAACAACAATGAGCAGATATTCCTTTCTGCATCCCAGCGTGATCCAAATTAAAAGTCAGATGTATGCACCCTTTCATGTATGACTTAGCTTATATGAGCAGGAGAACAAACCGCATAAGATATGGATCCTTGCTACATGATCTCTGTGCCCACTGGATCAACAGAAAAATGAATTGGAAGTGTTTTCCTGGTGATCAGTTGAAATTTAGACCTCCACATCTGATTTTTGCAAAATCAAAGACGATTCATAATCATTCCATCTAACAACTTCATCAAAATAGAATAGTTTAATAAGATAAAGAAGATATTTATTTCTTCAATTTCATCCCTTCAAAAGTTGTACATGTTTCCAAAGAAATGCATATTAACTTTGATCTAGACCAATGAAGCACAGACACAGACATTTCCCATCAGTTTAAGGTTTTGGATAATTGCTCACCAACTATCCTTTGACATGGGTTTAGAGCAGAAGTCTTGTGTTTGAATCCTAGGAAACTCTTTCCTTCACACATCCTTCACTCGGTTCCTTAGGGAGCATCCCTTCCCTCCACCCCCGCTCTTCATAGTATACTTCACTTAGTGTCTTGCCCACACTTGGGTCTTTCTACTAAAACTATTAATCCTTGTTCAGTTTGCACCACCGTTCTACACTTACATACATGTAAAGAAGATTCACAAGTAAGGGGGTGTCTTAGAGCTAGATGAGATAGTCGAGCTCTTTCTCATCAGCTTAAACTTTTATAATAATTAGTCACCACCAATCTTTCAACACAAAGCATGTATAACACGTGTCGTGGTTGAAACGTGTCAGACACAAGACACTCACTATTCAAGCATATCCATGCTTCATAGATTGGGACTAACACGAACTAGGAACATATAATAGAATTCAACTAGCGGATAATCATTAATAGAAAGTGGTAAGAAATCAATAACTCTATAATTTGAAAAATTAGAAAGATTGATTTCCGAGATAAGAACAACATCCATAACCATTTCTCAACCTGGCAGAAAATCATATTTTTTCACCCAAAGTTCTGCACCATGTATAAGGTAGTGGAGGATGCCCAAAAGCATAAACAGGTAAGAACAAACTCGTAAACGTGCCAGATATGACAATATGCCACATTAATGGGTCAAGCTTCTTACATCTTTGTACTCTGAGCTACCCACAAATATCTCAAAGGCCTCAACTGCATAATGTACCAGTAAATTGCAGTCAAGAAAATGGAAGTGCAAAATAACCAGATGTTACAAAACATGAAAGAGAACCCACGTGATCGGAATCGTATTACTACTGCATGTGTATACTCCTCACTGCTAATATTAAAATTTGAACCTGGAAATAGAAACCATAGTAACGAGAATAAGTATTCAATTACTCCCTCATAAGATGAGTAAATTCTTCAAGTTGGTCCAAAGCAGTTAGTTCTTTTTATAAATGCAGTGGAATAAGCATGATCTGTAACTTGAAGACAACTTAAACTGACATTCTAATTTGCTAGTCGAAGACTCGATTTCTCACAGAGGATCACCAATAGCATATGAACTAATGACAAGAAAATCAAAATTTGCCTAGTTCATTTCAAACACACCTTGAGTAGATTGGACAATTAGGGATGGAAATTCTGAGGTCAGCTTCTCAAAAGATGCCAATGCATCTTCTACAGGTCCACCAAATGCACTCTCAATAAATGCAATCAGAAGTACAAACTCTTCGCCATAGTTGAACTCCTATCACCAGAAGTAATTTAACTTATTTCGGCAATCTCCAGCAGAAGTAAAAGGACTTGGCAACATAAGCATTTAGAGTAAAATAGAAGGAAAAATGACTTTAAATGGGTTTGGTGGGCTACTGAAAGAATTCTCTATTCCCAAACATCAAATGATTTTTCTGCATTCACATGACTAGCACTCATTTACAGGGGATGCTAAACCAGCATACAAAAGAAAAATAACTAAAAGGAACAAATAGTTTCCACTTCAGTTAAGAAAATAAAAAAAGATTATAGAAAAACAATTAATGAGAACTTCATAATTGCTAATATGTTTTTTCTAACCTCGCCTTTACGAAAAATCGGAAGGATATCATCTTCAACTTCTGATTCGTAATCCACATTAATTAAACCCTGTTATATGCAGTACATACGAGTCTAATAAGCAGAACATTTCTAAAACAAGGAAAATAGAGGTGAAGAGCTATTGAGTGTTGGTGTTTACATGTCAGGGCATACATGGCAGTAAGGCATTACATGCTCCTCGAGAACTTTAAGGTAGAAAGGGTTCACATAGAATTTCACAAGGTCTTCCTTCCTTTGGAATCGCATGTAGACAGCATGAGTATAATTTTCAACATTTGGACCAGTGACGCTCCCTATAAGAGTAAATAGGACATCTATATCAAACAGGACGGTTCAAAAGATACCTGATCAATAAAGGATGGTTCAAGAGATGCATGTGGTTACCCAGGCATAGCCATCACTAGACTACATGCATAATTAAAAGGCTTGAGTATAAGAGTGCATATCTAACAACAGTAACACTAACAATATGAATTTAGCATTTAATATCCAGTACACTTGGGCTATTTTAGGCAACAAATATGATTTGCAATTTCGGGTTCTGCATGAAAGGAATTCACTAATTAATAATCTTCAACCTTTCTCAGGTAAGCCAATAATCTTGGACTTATTAATGTAGTAACCCAGATGGGAAGAAGGTATATGAACAATCATGTGCGATTTCCTACCAACTAAAACACGGATCACATATTTAATTTTGGACTTATTAATGTAGTAACCCAGAAGGGAAGAAGGATGAACAATCACATAAATATTACCTAACACAGATAATCAAGAACAAATGAAATGAAAAATATCTGTTTTAACCACTTTGCAGCAAAGTGATGGTCAAACACTGTAAGCCAGAGATCCAGTCAACAGGCTACTAATACCACCTGAATGCACAGTTTAATTGGGTGATCAAAAAATAGAAACTCACCCAAAGATATTGCAACTATGCCTCTCATTTGATATTGGGATGTATAAAGAAAATCCAGCATATCCTTCTCTTCCTCATCAGATAAATCTTTCTTTGCTTTAAGCAAAAATATGTGTTCAACCACTTTTCTGTGATAAATGGTAACAGCCAATTCATAAGTACAGAACAATCTAATCGACTATACTCAAATAAAAAGGGTGTGTATGTCAGTTCACATTAATATGTAACTTATGGCTTAGGACACCGATTAAAATTCAAGAGTAGGCTTTGATGCCACTATATGTCTATAATGACTCGACCTCGAGTTTGGGACAATATTGTCTGCTTTGACACACCAGGCCTCACGATTTTAAAACGCATTATACAAATGGAGGTAACAATCACTTATAAATAGCTCGTTCACTCCCTCTCTAGCTAATGTGGGATACTAAGACTTGACCCATCTTTGGGGCGTTACAAAAATAGCCGTAAAGTCAATCCTACGGATAATCAAGTTCATCACAGTTAACAACTGACAAGGGCTGTCAGATGACATTATGCAGTAAACAAGTATGGCAGCACCCAAAAGGTGCTAATACAGGTTCAGAAGCATATCTATTTCTAGCTAAGAATTTCCATATAATCAAATTTACATAGTTATGTTCCAAAAAAGAAAAATCTACATCTTGAAATTCAAACCGGCACTTTGACTTTGCTATGATTCCACTCTCATTTTGCAATCTACGGATTAAAGCTTGGCAAGTACAAGTGAACACTTACCAAAGTAAGCCAGACCCCCTTTTCCTTTCCTTTCTTTTTGTCTAGTTTTCTACTTGCCATGAGAAGTAAATAAATTATTAATAAAATATGAGAAAATATTATCACTTAAACAATGGGAATATTGATGGTCGATCGGTTTTAACATTGAATTAAAGCACTAGACAAGTCACACCCAAGTCCAACCTACAATTTATCATTCTGATAATGAAAATGTCACCAACAATTGACATTTGGCTGGTATCATGCCCCAAAACCGGTAATACCAATGCAATACTTCTAAGCACTGAAAACCTACTCTTCAGCACAACAATAATGTCCGTTAAGAATTCCACCAAAACCCACCAATATCAGATTAACATTTTTTTAAAAAAAAATTGGATGACTATCAACGCAAAAATTGAGAAATAAAACTAACAATCATATATTATCTGAAGGTCAAAAGCAATTCATGAAATATTGCTTACTACACATTAAAGCGCAATAAAATGCATTAGAAAAAATAAATGTAGAATGAACCTCTTCTTCCCCATATTGACAGTAGAGCTCTGCCCCTTAGAAGCCGAAAATATTGTTCCACGATTCCTCCCATGCCATGAACGCATATCCATAGCTCTGTTCAATAGTGAAACTGTTGTTTGAAAATAAAAGACAAATATTATCCATACTGCTTGAACAAATCGAATGCACTCAACTCAGATTAGCACAAATATCAAAATTCTAAAAGAAACAATAGCAATTCACACGTAGGATTGGAGAATTCGACAACACAACATTGCTCGTTTCGTTGCTAACAAAACTTAAAAAGAATTTCGTCATAAGAAACTAACAATAGAAACCAAAAATAGAAAAGCAATCATCTCTAATTTATCAATCTTTTGCTTCATCTGTGCGTCTACAAACGTATATACAAATGTGAATGTATATAGGCCCAATTTGGTCATCAGAAGACAATTGTAGTTTACTTCTATCAAACTACATTTTCTCAGGAGCCAAACAGATCCAGAATTATAAATTTAACGCACCGTTTATAGTAACAGAACGCGAAAATATAGGGTTCTGGCGGGGAAAACGAGAAAGAGAACTCGGAATGGTGAAGGTTTGATTGAGCAGCATTGTTTTTTCTTCTTTCTTTTTTTTGTGGCAGATAATTTAGTTTGAGAATTGGTTTTCTCTCACGACGTGAGTCTTCTGATATTTCTCATCTACAGAGGGTTTTAAGAACTGGGAGAAGAAATGTGGATTGTGGTGGTGGTAGCAAAACGATTTCCAGCTAATAAAATGAGTGGATGAGGAAAATAACGATATGGAGTTTTTTAAAAGAACGGAATTTATATTGGCGCCCTATTATGTTTTCGTAATTACCAATATACCCTTATGCGTTCACGATTTTGGTCAGGTTGTCTTCTCAGTATATATTAGGGGTGAGCATGAGTCGGTTTGGGTCGGTTTAACCTAAAAATTTAATCCAATCCATTCATACTGGGTTGAAAAAATCTCAACCCAACCCATGAACTCATCTAACCTCAACTCAACCCAACTCATTCTAATCGGTTTGGGTCGGTTTGGGTCACCGGATTGATATATTTTTTCTACTAAAAAATTAAATCATACATATTACATAACAAAAAAATATTATACTAAATCCAAAACCAAATCCATACATACTGCAATTAAAAGTTATGTGCATCAGCTTTATATAAACTAATATTCAATACTTTTGTTAACATCTTGGATATTGTTATGAAAACAAGCATTAATAAATACCATTTCCAATATACAGTACACCAAAATTCGCCAACCAAACAAGATGACTAGAAGCACAACAAACACTTTTCAGCATATAACACACCAAAAGTCTTTCAATTTTGTAGAATGATTGTAAACCAGCCTTAAAGTCTTCGTGATCTAATTCCTACATAATGTCACACGTATATATCAGAAAAAAAAAAAAAAAAAAAAAAAACTATAAAGTAAACGAAAATATAGAAAGAAAAAATTGATTTTTTTAGGATTCTTAAGAAGTATATATATATATATAGACACACACACAAAAACTAACTTACCAAAATATGGAAGTATTCCATTAATATTTAGGGAAAGTAGATCCACTGTTAAACCTTTAACTCTAGAAAAAATAAGTGATACATAAGTATATGAAAAAATAAAAAACTGTATAACCAATAAAATTATTAAAATGAAACTATAAAAATTAATTACCTGATTCAAATTTCTCAAGCTCTTCCAAACGCTCTTCAACATGGGTTGGTATTGGTGAAACTCGCAACCAATCTTGTGCACAAAAAAGAGCCTTAAAGTTGAACTGATCTTATACCATACTCTATTACTACTCTCCTTTCATGAGCGTGTCCATCTTTATTTGTATTATTAACCCATCAGCCCATCCTTCAGGAGGTAACATGGCCATGAAACTACCATTTAAAATTGCTCATGAGACCTCAAACATTCAAAACCAAAATAGTCATAAAATATCTCAACAAACATGACTATACCCCTTGTCAAGAGAATTACCGTATATTTCTCTTGACAGCATCAAACTCAAAAGTGAAAGCACAAACGAGACTCCGACAGCTCGATCTAATGCATTGTGTAGGGAAAGGTGGTTGACATGCAGTTACTGCAGAACAATAGAAAACAGTTTTCTCAAGTCCTATCCTCTAGATCCATATTCTGATTCAGTCATTCGGAAACAAATATGTTCCTCGTGAAATTAGTAGTGATATGATAAATATCCAATATTAATCAATAACAATTATAAGATCAATGCTAAACAGTATTAACACTGCATAAACTTAACAAATATACTTTACCAAATCAGGCCAACACTGCATAAAAGTGCAAAAACAGGCCAGCACTTTCTAAGGAAAAAGAAGACTGCATAGTACTACATAGTGCATACCTTTTTGGTTTTCTTTGGCTTTCTCTCACCAAGATTCCACAGCTCCCACAAAGAAACAAAGAAAAAGATAATGAGGAGACTGAAATTCTCAATCAGAGAGGCTAGGTTTAGTGAATTGTAATTTTTTTCCTCAAAATACCCATCATTCTATTATCTAATTACAACAAGCTATGCCCTGTTTGGCTGCTTGGATTTGGACTGTGCTACATATAATTTTACTCATTCATTATACTATAATTATTTAAACACAATTTTGTATTTAATAAATACAATATATATAAAAAAATATAATTATATATTTGACCAGGTTACCGGTTTGGGTCGGTTTGAAAATTTTGAACCTATGGCCCAACCCAACCCACCGGGTTCAAAAAAATTTCAACCCAACCTAAACCATTATATCGGTTTGGGTCGGGTCTACGGGTCAACCGGGTTCTATGCTCACCCCTAGTATATATACCATGAAACAACTGACTTTTTTATAAGTAGCATAGTTTTAATTAAAGTGAAATAAGGCGAAAAAATATGCTATTGGGTGATTGGGCATTTGTTTAATTATAGATTAAATCATTAAAATTTTAAAAAGTTTAAATTTAAATAATTTAAATTACATTTAAACAACTCTCAAATAATAATAAAGAGATGAAGTAAATTCAATAATAAATTTCAAATTTTAACTTTAGAATAGGATCACTTTCAAATACTCAATATAAAAAATCTGAATTTAACCTTCCTACCAAATGACAAAAAAAATCAATTATAGAAAATTATATATTTTCATACGATATTTGTTGTAAAGGAAATTTTATTGTATTCAAATTATATATTTTTTTAAAAAAAATTAAAAATTCTAACAAAGTTGGAAATTTTATTTTTAATAGCTACCAAAGAATTTTTTTAAAAAAAATAATATGTTAAATTACGCAAACCTCCCATGAAGTAAAGTATAATTATAAACGTCTTTTTTGCATTTTTTAAAACGTCATTTAAATTTTTTGGTAAAAAAATTTAATCACGTGAAATTAAATTTAATCTTTTCTATCAATGATGTAAATGATGTTTTAAAAAATATAAAAAATACGCTTCTAATTATATGACATCTGTGTAATCTACCCAAAATAATATGAAAAATCATAATACTTCACCATAGTATCTCCCGTTGGTAAGAAAATCATACACTTAATTTTTTTGTGTTTCACTTGGCAGATAATTAATGGAGTCGAAGTGGTGTATAATATGCAGGCCAGCTCAACATGGATAGACGCGGCCTTTGGATTTCACGGGTCTTGTATTAGAGGCTTTGTTGCTAAAATTGGTTTCTTTTTTTTTATTTATTTTTGCAAATTCAGCCTTATAAATTGCCAAATTGAATATTAGAGTTAGAAGCACAACAAATTGAATATTATTTGTTTGTGTTTTTATTAATTAAATGCGAACTCTCCACATAACCAGAAGTATCTCGGCATGATGGCAAGATGGGTAGAGAACTTACTCATCTGTGCTATATATATATATATATATATATAAAACCAAACTTTTCAAAATATCTCTTAAATACTTATTTAAATATATAAATCAAATATTTAAATAAAGTTATATATGTAACTCAAATGATTCAAACTCTCTCTTATGTTTTTATCTCTCACTATCTCACTCAGACTTAACTTCTCCACTCTATTTATTTCTCTTATCTTCAACCAATGTTGATTTTCTCCATTGCTCTTTATATTCTCCACATTTTCAATTGTTAGTATTTCTATCAGATTGTTCTTCTCTTTTATCTGATGAAACAATATGCTAACATTGATCAGTTAAAATTGAATAAAAAAGATAGTGATAGAGAGGAAGAGAGAATCAATGTAAGTTGAAGATGAAAAAGATAAAGAGAATAGGGAAGACTTGGATTTAAGAGGAGAGTGAAAAAATTAAGCTTGGATTGGATATTGAGGGAGAAAAACATTGGAGAAAGATTGTGGAGTTAATTGGAGTAACTTTAGTTATATATCTAACCATATTTAAATGAGACAAGGAAAGCGAAAAAGTTAAGCTTTGATTGAATATTGGGAAAGAAAAACATTGGAGAAAGATGTATGGAGTTAATTGGAGTAATTTTAGTTATATATCTAACTATATTTAAATATTTAAATTATATATTTAAGCAAGAATTTTTATAGACATTTTAAGAGCTAAACACCGAATAGTGCTTCGGGTTTATTAATATCATATCAATATTTAACAACTTTATGCATGCAATACGACATTGTTTTTTATATCCCCCTAATTAAAATTGAATACATGACATAATATAAAAAACATTAAAAATTAATTTTACATATAATTATAACTTTATAACTCAACGAGAGATATGCCACTACATAATAATAAAGTAAGCCGATCTAAACCCAGATGAGAAGTAAAATCCACCATAAATTTAAAAAAAAAAACTAAGAAAAAAGTTACCCCATTTCAAAAAAAAGAAAAAAATTACTCGTGGCATGAATAACACGATGAGAGGGCCGATACTTGAACCCAAAATGACATGAGACTAATTGGATGATCATTTACTAGGGGAAATTAATCATTTTTTTCTTTTCGACAATATTTTTTGCCTTTTTTTTATATAAAAAAGTGACAAATTCAATATATTGAATTGTGCATACAAAGGGCAATTACTTGAATTTGATGATTTTCAAAAAACCAAAGAGATCGTTTAGTTGTTTGAACACACAAAAGACATTGAATCATTAATTTGATTAAGGTCATTTCTTTCTCTACGTTGCTTTTCCAAGCACCAAAAGACAATTTTAACACCAATTATAGATCAAATTTGGAATGTTAGGACTATAAAACATGACGTGCACAATTGACTATGCCAACAAATTTTAAAGTTAAAAAGAGATAGGGTTTTGATAAACTATGGGTGAATAATATTGCAAAAATTGTTAAAAAGAGACAATTGAGAACACTTTTTAAGGTAATTTATTCTTGAGTGAAACTTAAATGAAGTTTTTTGTATGAAGTATGTGGAAGATTTATTTAAATTTTTTTGCTTTTGTAGTAATAAAATTAATTATCATAATCAATCATCTAACATATATTCATTATAATTTTAAAGTAAAATCAACATATTTTATATAACTTTAATTTTGATAAGTTTTAAACTATTAATGAAACATGTGTTAAATCATACAATAAATGACTGTAAATTTTAGTTGAAACTTTGTATATTTGAACTAGAGTAAATTTCATTTTAGTTTTTTTAGTTTGCTTTGTGTCCTTATTGAGTCCATAGAGTTTAAAATGTCTATATTGGATCATTTAAGTTTGGTACCCGTTCAATCAAATTCTTTACTCAAATGACACAATAATCTCATTCACAACAGATTCATTCACAGCAGACTCATTTACAATATGTTCATTCACAACAAGTTCATTCATGTCAGGTTCAACAACATAGTCAAAAACAATTTCATCAAATTTGTTATCCCTACATCTTCATCAATTTCATTTTACTGATTCTCCATTTTATCAACCACAACCCTATTTTTCAAATAAAGTTCAATAACTATTGATTTGGGAACTTTCATACACATAGCATATACATTTGAATCACTAGTTAATGAAACAACATCATTTGGGTGAATAACCTAATTGGAACGGGTACCAAACTTAAAGAACCCAATAGGGACGTTTTAAACTCCAATGACATAATAAGAACACAAGGCAAACTAATAGGACTAAAAATGGAATTTACTCTTTGAACTATTACGTGCGTTTTAGGGGCAAAACTTAGATAGAATTCCTTATGCGATGTTTATAAAATTCTCTTAAAAATAATACTTAGAAATAAAATCGAATATCGAACTTTAAAGTTCAATAAACTCATACAATAGATTAATTACACAAAATTTCAATAAAAAAATTTATTACTTTAGTATATGATTAAATCCATATTTCATCAACGGTTTAAAACTTATCAAATTTTGTACAAAAAACTGTAGCTTAGATCATAGGTTAAAATTTATCAAAATATGTTTATTTTTTGCAAATATTAAATTCTCATGAATATATTTCTGATGATAGGTCGCAATCATTAATTTTATTATTATAAATATTAAAACATTAAAAGGAATTTCACGAGGTTTATAGAAGAAACTTCATATAAGTTTTGCTCTTTATTAAATAGTAAAGTCCGATCTTGATATTTTATTTTTGTGAGTATTATTTTTCAAATAGAATTTAACGCAAGGAACTCCATCTACCATTTATTCTTTACTTTTTTTGATGATATGATTTTTTTTTTTTGCATAAATGATTTAATTTAATGAATTAACTAGCCTAAACATGTGAATGGTTAGTACAAGTGATACTGGATCCGAATCCGAAGGACAATAATTCTCTCTATTTAAGAATTGAAATGGAAGTCAAGTTGATAGTGATATTGAATGCCACATTGACAAATTTAAGTTTGAATATTCTGCATTTAATTATGCGACATTCAATTTCACCATAAATTTGACTTCATTTCAATTTATAATAGAGAGAATCGTGATCCGAATATGAAGATCTCGACCCAACACTTAAATTTTATGAGCCTATACAAAAAAAAAAAAAAAATAGGCTTGAAAATTCTTTTTGGGCCTTAGATTATGTGAAAAAGCTTGACTTGGCTCTGACATGTAGATAATATATAACCCGCACTCGAAAAAATACATATTCTATTTATATATAACAATGAAATTATTAAATATGTAAATTTAAATAATTTATAACTTTAAATAAAAGATGTCTACCAAAGTATTTATTTTAATAGTAAAATAATTATAAAATATTTTTTAAAAACAAAGATTCTATGCCAATAGACTGGCCTAGAAAATCTATATCCGAAATCGACCCAACCTAACGTAGATTTTGGGCTAAGATATAAATATAAAGTCTCGATCGAACTCGGTCGGACTCGAGATTTGATCATCTGTGTTGGATGGCAATATTAAAAGTTTTACTTGCAATGTTAATTTTTAGATCTCACATCTATATTGATGTTATCAACGATGTTTCTCAAAATTAACAATAAAATTTTCAATTAATCTAAACAATGAGTTAAACCAGAACTAGTTAAAAAATTTGATTGGTCAACGTACCAGAATGTAGCCAGACTTTACTGTTCACACAGATTTCCCAACTGTGCTCTCCAGGTTGCTAAACCCACCCAACTTACCTAAGCGGCAAGTTTGCAAGCATACCTGCTTTTTGTTGTGAAGGATAATAAACATTCTGTTAGTTGAATTCACCTTCTTGCGTAATGGGACTTTAATTATAGTTTATCCACCAAACAGCGAAACAAAGAGAGGTGGTTCAGCGATCGAATTGTTAAATGAAGTTTTGGGCCGGATTGGCGGTTTGGAAATTTATTTTTAAGCGTAGGTTCGAGTCGAATCGAGTCTGAATATATAAGTATTTGAGTTTGATTCGAACTTAAATGAACAAGCTTTAGTTCGAATCAAACTTGAAAATTGAGATCAAACTCAAGTTCAATAAATTTTATAAAGGCTTAAGCTCAAATTACTCGAATTCGAATTATAATTTTAATAAATAAAAATATTAAATAATTATTAGTTTAAGCTCGATAATACCTTATCGAATTATTCGAGAGCCTTACAAACTGAATTTTAAGGTATTCGAGCTTAAATTTCAAGCTCGAGTTCGAGCTTGAGTTTGATCGAATCGAGCTTAGACCGAATTTAAACTCGAATAATTCGATAAAAGCTCGACTCGATTCCAACCTTATTTATTTTCGACTGACCAGTTTGGAGACCTTAACCCAGAAAACAGAGGACAGAATGATATAATGAAAATGTCCAAAATTTTGGAAAAGTAAAAAAAGGAGGGACAGAATGAGAGATGAATTTATGATTGTAGTAAATTACTTGAAGAAGATAACAAGCCATGTTTATCCCTACCAAATTCGAGACTACTAATTACAAAACTATCTTTCTTACATTTACATAACTCCTGCAAATCCCCATTAATCCTACTATCTAAGGAGCTCAACAACCGCTCAATACCAACATTGCTTTCCTGCTTTTCTACACAATCACTAATCAAATCTCCCTGTGACCCACAAATTATCTCATCTTTATCTTCAATGATATTCATAATTGTGTTGTTCTCTCTAATTGTGATCCAATTCTCACCCCAATCCCAACTGGGCCCTCCTGAAAACAAGGATAACCGTCTGATCCTCTCACTAGGCGAATTTCCACAACTTACATGGACCAGGTTTTCTGATTCCTCCACTGAGTTCCAAATTCCTTGATCAAGAATGCTCGTAGGAGAATATGAACTTGAAATGGATTCTTGAACTTGCTTCCCTTGGGAATTGAATTCTCCAAGAAACGGATGCTTGAGAAGTTGACTAGCCGTCCACCTCTCCTTTGGATCTCTCCTTAGACACTTCTCCAAGAAATTCTTTGCTTGCTCAGATAGGAAACAGGGCAACTCTGGCAATTCACCCGAATAAGCTATCCGGTAAAGAACTGAAACTGGGTCGGTAACATTAGCCCAGGGTGCACCACCACTAGCCATTTCGATAAGGGTGCACCCAATAGCCCATATATCACTAGCGAACCCTTGGTGTTCTCCACGCGCCACCTCAGGAGCCATAAACATCGGCGTGCCACTAATCCACATAGCGTCAATCTCAACCGGGTCGACCTGCTTAGCGCATCCGAAATCCGCAATCTTGGCGCCACTTTGTCCTATCAAAATGTTCCTACCTTTAATGTCGCAATGTACTAATCCATTGGTATGAAGGTACTCCAATCCTTGCAAAATTTGCCGCGTGTAATGCACGATCAAGGGTTCATCGAGCCAGCCGCCGCTCCTGCGAATTTCATCGGTAAGCGTGCCGCCGGGCATGTACTCCATGAAAAGATTGTACATGACCTTGTTCTGTTCCGTGGTAATGTTACACCCTTTGTAGCTAACTATATGAGGAGAGGTTAAAGATGATAGAATCTTTTGCTCTCTTTGCAAGAATTCGGATTCAGATAGCTCCACGGACTTGACGGCGAAAACTTCGCCGGAACGGTGAGTGGTGGCGAGGGAGACGGTGGCTGAGGAACCATGGCCTATGGTGTGGCCTCTAGTCCAGTCCATTTTGGTAAACAGATAAATTAGAAAAAGAAAATGAAAGAAAGCTTTAATTCGTTGTTGGTCTATTTAGCTAGTTTGTTATTGCAAGGACTTTATATAAGGAATCATCAGAAGCGAGGTGGCAATTTTAAGAAGGTTAGTTCCATTAGTTGGTTATATGATATGACTTGGCTTTCTCTTTCTCTCTCTCTAGAGAGAGAAAGTTGACGATTCCTTTAACGTGAGTCCAATACGTGACAAGATTTCGTTGGGCTTGACACTTGACGGCCCTCTAGCAAATTAGTTTCTGGCAAACTGGTACGTAGACACGTGTGAAAGGGTTAGGAAGTAAAAGGGTAAGGTTTGGTTTGGTTCAAAAGTAGGGAGGGAGGTTGGATACTTGGATATTGGGTAGATTTTATGGATAGTCTATACTTGGATTCTTCGTTTTGTATTGAGGGTAGACTTTGAAAAATTAAAATTTAATTGGGAAAATTAATTTTAATGGTGAAAGGAGTGTAGGGTGGGTTGAACAACCAAAAAGATGGTTGAGTTTTTAGTAATATCCTTTATTTTCGTAGTAAGAGTTGAATTTTGACAAAAGTAGGTCAAATTTGAAGTCTTTTTAAGATGAGGCAAAGTATAAGTCTATGGGTGTGAATGGGAATTGAGCATATGAGTATTTGTGAAAAAGTCAAATACTAGAAGGAACATTTGTTAATTTTGCATAATTTTAAATTAGGTGTTTACCAAATTACTCCAAAACAATGCCTTTTTTTAACATAACGATCTTAGCAGCTTATTTTTTTTAAATATAAAACGAGTAAATAGGTATTAAATTATATAATAGTTTATCAATGGGTATTGAATTCCATCTATTCAGCATACCCAATGAATATGAAGCAATTTTTATGGAATTTATGTTGGGATCGAAATTAAGGATCGTTTCACGTTTTAGCAATGAAAACTTAAGTTTAACACCAACAAATATTTATAAAGAGATTCAAACTCAAACATTTAAAATATTATTAAATTATGCTATTATAAAAATTATTTTTAACAAGATGCTTCTAATGAGGTCATGATTTTTTTTTTTTTTGTGAGATAAAAATAATGAAACTTACAATTTGAATTATATTTCTGAAGTTGGATTTATCAAAACCCAGTAATGAAATTGCTATTATGACATAGTCAATATTTCTTTGCAAACTAGTATGAATCCATGACTAGAACAATTCATTGGAGTACCATAAATCAAGAACTCTGAATCTTATTCTAGAAACCTTATTTACGTGTTGGTAATATTCAGTCTACACCTGTCATTAATTAAGTTCAAAATAACTCTTAATTAATTAGAGGACTTGTACCTCCCAAGCAAAGCAATCATGATATATACCTATCAAATGTCAGCACATCAAAACCTAATTTGTATGCAAAAGAAAAAGGGCAAAAAAAGCAATGAGTGGATAAACTATACCCACTTGTCAAAAGATGGGATGATTGCAAATTTTAATTCTACAATCCTACTTCAAGCATCAAGTAACTTGAGTGTATAATTATGTACATTGACATACATAAATTTTTTTTATCAAAATTAATATTAATATACATAAAAAATTTGATAATTTTTTATTTATTTAATAACCAAATTTTTTATAAATATTGATATCAATTTTATCAAAATTATTATTAAAAAAATTTATTAAACACATTTAAAATATAAAAAATAAATTAATCATTTTAAAATATAAGAGAAAAATTTAAACACAATACTTTACATGTTTGATGATAAAATATCATACCTTAATTATTTGGTTGTTTTTTTGACATTGACATTATGTTAATAAGCATTTAAAAAAAAGGCATACGCAGATTTGATACTTGTTACATATTGCCTGAAAACCTAAGCTTCAATTAGAGTAAACAAGAAGTTATTCCTTATCTTGTCCTCACGCGTGAAAATGGAGTAACACTTTATAATGATAGACACACTCAAATTCACTGTTATAAATTATCCGGGAATACTAATTTATAATACGTCAAATACAAATTAATATTACATTTAACATTATGAAAAATATAGTTGATGAGTAAAGATGGTAAATATCTTCGTCTTCTACGAAACTTCAATATTCTTTGATCCATTAAGAACAGGAATGAAAACGGCTTTATCTCTACAGGAACAAAGATGATAATTTTTAAAAAATTTCAATAGATACGAGGAATGAAGAGGGTAATCTTTGACTCAAAAAATTATTATATCTGCCCCTATGTATATTAGGTTTTTCCGTATTATATAAACATATTAATCGTTAAGGTTGGATCTTGGAACCACAATGTCCCAGGTTCAATTGCAAGGTGTATTGGTTATTTGTCCGGTTTTAGATCGATTATTTTTTCCACTTTCGGTAGGTTATGATAGGATTATGATTTTTGTATGAGTAATGTAATAATACAAGTTTATATTGTAATCAAATCAATCTTTGTACTGCTTGTATATATCATCATTTCAATAAAAAAAATTCTGACAATAAGATAATTCAATAAAATTTGTTTTTAATCGTTAAAGATTTTGTGTGATTTTTAACCAACAGATGGGCAAAAAGTTGCACTATTGACCTACCTTATGACCAAGATTTGTTGTCATCCATCGTCATCAACCGTAGCACGCAACCCCCATGTTATCATAAGTTTCGGTTACCCTTGATCCACTTCTTTTGACAATAATTAGTCGATTCCACCATACATCTTAAAAACATCAAAAATCCAATTTTCGATATTTCTCCTAAAGTCAACGGCCTAACTCCGTCAGGTTAAGTCGCACGAACCACCAATCGCACGCGCCACCAATCGCATGTGGACATGCTTCCGATGTAACCATTTTTTTTTGTTGAAGGATGGAAACAAATTTCCTAGTTTAATGAGGTGTCAAGGTGCTAACATTGAAATCCAAGCAAAGTTAGAGTGTCAACACAAAGACAACGTTAATTTTAGTTTGTGTATAATGTTAACCTGTACTTTAAGTGTGGTAAATTATGTTGGAAAAATCAGCTCTAAGAATTGATTTAGACCATTTTAAGGTCTTAATTTGAGCTAATTAATGATATATTAAGACATTTAAAAATCTTTAATCAGGTTCATTAAATTAAACTAAAGTTAGAGATTTAATAGGTATTTATTTTGATTCAAAATGAATCTTAATATATGAGTTTAAAATAAAAATAAAAGGTTGTTTGGAAACCCAAATTGGCTTTGTCTAACATTGATAAAAAAATGAGAAATAAAATGCTTTATAAGAATTTATTTTGGATTCTTATCTACTTCTGTTAAAAGAAGGTATAAAGGTGAAGGTTCACAATGAGGTGCACCGCAATGCACGCGCCCGTGCCCTAGCCACGGCCCGAGCTTGGGCCCGGTCAAGTCGCATTGGCGCACTTCGCATGTGCACATCGTCGTTGAGGAGCCCTCGCCTCGCGCCTAGCTCGTGTTCGTTGTTCGAGTATCCAAATTTTAGACACGATCTGGACTATTTAAAATCAAAAGATATGATCTAGAGACTCATATTAAATCTAAAAAATCATGTCTTTCCAAATTAGAAAGACATATTTATCCAGAATTGATTGAAGAGATGTCTCTACACCTATAAATATCTTGCTTCCCTCCACATTCATAACACAATTTATTTCTTTATTTCTTTCTCTCTTTCTTTCAAAACCCTCTGCCATGATAATAAAATTTGAAATTCTTTAGATTTTACTGTCTGCAGATTTCACCCTAAACACTTAATATGGGGATAAATAAAACTTTAAAGACTAATTAATTTATACCTTTAAATCTTAAATCTCATAATCTGTTCCAATTAAAAAAATATTACAATAAATTAACATTCTATACAATATGGTGAAAAATGTGGATGAAGTAAAGCCAAGAAAGAGTGTCGGTATGGAGAAGAAGTTAAAAGAGAGGAATCAAAGCAAAAGCGCAAAGAAGACAAAAAGCGTTAAAAGTCGTTGTAACTTAACGAAGCGAAAAAAAAAATCCATCAACGAGCCTTATTAAAGAAGCTTCCTCCCCAACAGATTTCACACAGTAACAGTCCACTCATCTAATCTCAACTCCTATCTGTCGAATTTGTTTGTTCAGTTAGTTAGACCAAATATTAATGTAACGGCTCTAATTTATCAATAGTTGATTGAAGGTAAGCATGATTTAATGCGTGGCTTATAAGATATATCGCGAATCATGAAAGAGGCTTCCCTGTTAAGCAAGTCACGTATTTTATGCTTCTTGTTTAATTAATTTATTTTTATTAAATTTAATAAAGCCTTTGCGTATTTATGGGGAAAAAAGGTAGTAAGGTCCACAAAATTTGAGCCATACATGAGGAAACACGTGTTTATTGAGAGCTAAAACAGCACGTTTTATATGTGTGTGGGTATAGAATTGCCAACGTTTGCATGCGTTTTGTGCAAGTGAGGTTTAAAATTTTAGGCTGTCATTCGCCCCCACCTCTTGTGCATTACGTTCTCCATGCGTCTGCGGCAATTGTTCTAAGTAAGTAATCCCCTTTTCTTACTAGTAAAACGAAAAAAAAATTTATTACTATTTTTTTAAATAAAAATCCCATTTTGAAAACCGATCAATTGAGCTTATAGATGCGGATTAAATTGTTTCTCCAAATTATATTTTTTTCAAATTTTAACGAAAAAATTATATGCGATACTTTCAAGAAACATGAATACGTGAAATAATATCTCGATTATATATAGATTGATCAATAACGTGCATATATGTGTTTTTCTATTTTGATGAAAAATATGATTAATTGAAGGCACAATTTGATACACCTTTATAATGTAAAATTTTAATTGTCTGCTTATATATGATACAATAAGCAGTATGGGTGTACATTAATCGGTTAAAATTAATCAATCAAACCGTTTAAATACCAAATTGGTTAATCAAATAATATATATCAATTAATCGGTGGTTGACATTAAATTTTTTTAATATATTTGATCGTTTAACGGATTAAAAAATTAATTAATATTAATAATATATTAAATATATAGTATATAATAAATTTTATAAAAAAAACTTAATTATATAAACTGTGTCGGTTAATCGATCGTACCGATCGAAACTAATTTAATCAGTTAATATCAAAATGTTTAAATTAATTTGATCCAAATAATTAAAAAATTAATTAAAATTTTTTACCGAATGCCATTTTTGACCATTTTCACAAAGAGAAAAAAAAAACAGATACTACCCTTTTTAATAACAAAATGACAAGATCATTTTTTTTTCATACTTTCATTTGGTCCCTTCTCAAAGTGCCATACCACTGTACTGCATTAGCACATAAATAATGCAACAGTTATGGGAATATGACATATCATTTTCTGTTGATTTAAGTTTGTCTAAGCTAATTAAGTCTGTGGCTTGCAGCTCTGTGCCACTGTATTAAACAACCAAGCAATCCTTGAAGTCACTTGTAGATGGTCCCGCTAGTTGGCGTGGGCACGGTTTCGGTTACCAAATTAAATAAGAAAAATCATATTCAAATTAAAAGTTTCAATTTGTTAGAACCAATAATCATGACCAACCAATTTCATTCGGTTAATTAATAATTAAATTTCAATTAATCTAATATTTTATAATTATTTAAAACCAAATCAAAACTTTTGTCCATTCAAATATTGTTGTTAATAAAGAGGTAGGTCTGTTTTTGGTCATTTATGCTCACTTTTATTGGGTGGAAGTCAGAACTAAAATCCCCTTTTTATAAATTGCTGCTACAACACGTGTGACCAATTAAATACTCATAAATGCTTCTACAACTTGTAGCCAAATCACTACGAAAATAATATTAGTAATAATAAATAGTACAAACAATGATAAAAGGCTTTGCAAATTTCTCATGTCAGCTTGAAGTCATTTTCAGATCACTTCGGCTTCAAAACACATGCCGGTACTGAAATGTGATTTTTTGACGATAAATTGTAAAGTAACATCCATAATGACTAAGGGGAAAAAAAGAAGAACAGGACAGAGAAACGTGAGGATTTCATTAGAGCAATGTTTTTTTTTTTTTAAACTTTCACTATTTCATGAGTACTCATAATGTAAATATTTACAGACACAAGTTTACTCCCAAGGTTCACCGCATAAATATAGGAAGCATACTGAGAATAAAAGATGGGTTCCATTTAAGCTGCTTCAGCAAATCCAACACTCAATTTCCCATAGTCAAACACAGTGTGATAGCGACCCATGAAAACATCTCCCAAAATCCTGCATCACACGAGCAACAATAGCGACCCAATGTCCTCATGTCATTCCCAAGCAAATTATTTAGGAAACTAAGAACCGAAAAATAAAGAGATTTCATGGTAATATTAAACCTTGTTCTTCTACCCCGCACAAATGTTACCAAAAAAGGAAATTGAGCAGAAAAAGGTTGCAAACCCATTGAATTAAGTGGCTTAAATATATATATATATATATATATATATATATATATATATATATATATATAATGCCATTTGTTATAGTAATATATTTATTGGACCATGTAGTGCTTACATTTGAAGATTGGTGTTTCACAATGTAGGAGTATATCAGCTATAGTTACTTCACCCTTAATAATTAGAAGATCAAAAGTTACAAAATGCTACATGCAAGAAGAGGAGGGAAAATACCAGAGAGGTCCATGAGGTGGAGCCACATCTAAAGCAATAAATCCACTGATGCATTGAGCTGCAACTCCCTCTCCAACTTTAAGAATGTACTGATCCATGAAACCACCATTCAAGTGAAGAAAAAATGAAAGAACGTTAGCACAGAGAGAAAAGACAAAAAAGGGAAAATTGAACAGCAGCACAGCAAAGATTTGTAGTCACTATCACATTAGTTTCTTCCTTGATATACTGCCTCATTTCTAATAAGTAATAACCGCTCATGTTTTCTTTTAAAACTTTCATTCCTCAATACAAATATCTATTATCCCTTGATTAATTGCACTATCGAGTTTTATGAATACCTGCTTCATCAATCACTAAGTTGAGTTACGTTATACTCACCTCTTTAGTTTGGAACCATTTGGGTCTTATGCCTTGTAATATATTGACATAAAACCAAATGTTTGACGTGCAAGCAAGCTAGAACAGTTAATAAGATCGTCTCGAGATCATAAAGAAAGCAATGGACATGTGTGACCAAAATTAGTGCCAACTTAGTGCCACACAGATGATCAGTATTTTATATATATATATAAAAGATCAACAAGAAATTCAAGGATGAGAGGTGCAATAAAAGTAAAAGCCAAATAGACGAATCTTTATCTACAATCTATCAAGTAATTAACAGCTAACCTTAAAAGTAACTAATTACTAATGTAACCTCAAATGACGCAAGGATAATTGATTAAGTGCAGCTCGGATGCTTCTAAAATTTAACATACCTGCTCTGGTGCAAGGTCAAACACTTTACCACCGATAGTGAACGAAACATTGGGCATCGAAGATAGACTGCTACATGCGACCGCTGATTCTCCATTTGGACTGGGCAGTCGGTCACAGAGCTGCAATTACAGTTGAGAGCAGGAGTTTTGGGACAATGTCATTTCTCCGAGAAACAACAATTACAAGGCTAATTTACCTCATTCACGTAATTCAAGATCTGTTCTTCTGTCTGATTTCGCCTGAGTTGATTTTGCATCCATACAACTGCCATCTCACAAGCAGTGCATGTAGCATCACGCAGACCCCCAGATGACTTGCCCATGCCCTCGTCAACCACGCTCTCAATTCCCATACTGCAAATATGGTTGATTTTAGTTCACGAAGCCAACAGGTGCAACATTGTAGCTTGAGTCACCATCTATTATAACAATAAAGATAAGAAAAGTGGTCGATTCTTACCTGACACCCCCAGTGCCATCAAAAGTACAGAAACCAATTTGAGAGCAGATCTTTTGTGGTTGTGTCTATAAAACACCAGCAGAAAATGCATAATTAGTGCTTGTAAGGAATTACCAGATAAAGTGAAGCAAAGAAAACTTGACCAATAGGATTACATCTCCATTTTAAAAAGCTCTCTAAAAAAGAGACATGCCAAAAATTTGAAAAAAGAACTTCGAAACATGTAACAGCTTACCTCTGCTACCAGCATTTCCAGCATGGTCTGTCCATATTGTGAAACCACGGCCTTGCATTCTTGGCTGACAACACCAGAAGCTCCAATAGCATGATTGATTTGAGTAATAACAGTCTGATATGTAAAAAGATATTACTTAGTCACAAGTTGCCACATTTCAATAGGAATATAATAGCAAATACACAATGAAGAGAAGCTAAGTTCAAGCAACAGAAGACAGGTCTTATCTTAAGAACTGGAGGATATGGTCATAATTTTTATCAAAACACCAGCAGCATGCTAGATTCATGAAAACATACTAGCCAAAGAAGCATACTTCTACACGTGCAGAAAAAAAAATAAGAGAGAGAGAGATGCAAAATGAGTAGAAAATAATAGAAGAATTTGTAGGAGTGGAGAAAGAGGGATTTAACAGTTTTATTTAGTTTCTAGTCAACATTCGTTTATATCCTTTGGCTAATAGCCTTGTATATGATAAAAATATTAAAATTGAACAATCAATTAAGGTTATTCCCTATGCAACCAAATAGGGCATTTAAAACAGAACTTGAGTTAGATGATTGTCATTTCAAGAAAAGTAACAAAGTATTGCTCAATTCTCAAAGAATTGAATGATTTAGGCTCCAACAGATAGCAACCAAATGGCGCATTTAAAACAGAACTTGAGTTAGATGACTGTCATTTCAAGAAAAGTAACAAAGTATTGCTCAATTCTCAAAGAATTGAATGATTTAGGCTCCAACAGATAGATGTATCAAAGAACAATCTAGTGACACTAAAACCCAACATACTGTCTGGATAAAAAGGACTTTTAGGCACCATGACAGCATTGCTCTACAACAAAAAAAAAAAAAACTGATTATGGACTTCAAATGACAAACAAGAAAAGAATCCTTTAAGGAGTATTTATTTCAAAAAGGAAAGCTGTTAAATTAGGTTACTTATAATATCTCAGGAATTTACAGATGTTCTATATAATAGATGTAAAAATAGAAGAATGAGTAATGGATACTAATTTACATTAGAGAAGAATGTTAAAAATAATTCCATGTAGATATTCAAAAATGCTAGCTTTGTCACATCCCAACTGAAAGAGAAAGAAAAAAAAGCACCCAAAACATATCTCCAGCCTCATGCAGCTTGATATATCAACTAGGACTCTTGGAGAGAAATGAGAAAATGAATATGGCTGCAACAGTGCATACCGTTGGACCCGCCAGCAAAGAAGTTCCAGAATCAGCAATTGCTGAACAACCAGCAGAACAATATCCTGAAAGGGACTCATCTCTCAATACCATAACAAGCACAATCAGCTGGCCATAATAAATTCAATATCTCCAAATAAAAAGTTCTTTATAATTACCAGTTGTTTCACCATCAATTAGAACATCACCCATATCAAACTGCCAATAAGAAAAACAGATAAGCAAATAGAAAAAGAGAGATGGAGAATATTGTGCGGATAAGTGTGCAAAAAATGGTAGAAAGTTTGGATTGCCAACCTGCCAATAGCCTTTCTGAGTCACAGGAACATATGTGTGGTCACCCTTGAAATGACTGGAGTCAACCCCACCAAACACAATTTCTCCCCCTTCTTCCCCGTCAACATTGCGGTTTAACCAAAATGAAAAGACAGGTTCTTTTACAAGGCCTTGATTAACCATATTATACCTATGAATATCACAAATACAGCACTTTTAAAAAATTATTAAGAGGGCTTATAAGAGCAGTACAAAACTTAAAACTAAACATCATGGAGGAAATTTAAGGTTTAAGAAAACTTGGGAGCCATTCTAAGTGGTAAAGTAGGCACATATCAACAAGAAATTCGCAAGCTTCAGTTAAGCAATTCTCAGTATGTTAAAAGCTGGGATGCACTGGCTTACCAGACAGGCACAGCATTCCCAACGGAGATCTCTTGAAATCCAAGTCCAAGTAGACCATCAAACTTAGCTGCCAAGAATGTGATGCCGGGTTCTCTGGTTGCCTCAATAAAATCCTAATGACCAGTAGCGTTTATAAAGGAAATCCAAAAATTATGAACTGAAGCCTGATGACCAGTAGCATTTCCAATATTTACCTGATTCTTAACAACAAGATCACCAACTTTGACATGGTCCTGACTATAGAAACCTGAGATTGCTCCAGTTCCATAATGGATCTCAGCAGACGTTCCTGCATAAAGAAAAAAACAACTACTATCAAGACTGTTACCCATAATAGCAGAGAATTTTTTGGAGGGATCATGAACTGATTTGCGAACAAACCCCAGTTTGTAAATAATGTAATAAATGCCATAAAATCAAAAGTAGTTTAAAAATTATTCATGGTTCATATACATGGGATTGTGATTGATAGCTACCTTATTTATTAATCTATTTTGTTCATGTACCAAACATGCCCACACCCTTGAAAACGATCCTGTCTACCAGTGTGAACAACATATGTATCCCGTTCATATCATATATACGTACTGCACATATCCACAAACATATGCATAGCTTTTGTATGTATGTGGTTTGTGGTAGATGGAGTAAAACACAACTAAAATGTAGGAGGTCAAACAGTTTTAATATACAACACCACACACAATACAGTTCATTTTCCCAAAAACTACATTTAGCTCTCAAATAACGAAGGGGAGAATAACATGAATTACATATGGAGAAGTCTAGAATTTATAACATAATTAGCTACTAAATTATTTGTTATAATAAATCAAGTTCTAGCATATATCATGAGTAGCTTTCTAGCACAAAACTGTTCAATTCCATTCATCCAGACTCTAGAGGTCAGTCATTGAAGCAGCTCTTAATTTCAATAATTAATCCAAGCATCATTAAGAAATAAAGAGAAAGCAAGTTCCAGGACCAGGATATGGATCATACCATTCTTTCGGTAGGTACTGGATTGGCTAGACTTATACTTGGAGTGGAAATAACAGGAAACCTGTCCCAAGACGCAAAACCATATGTTTCTTCTTTACAATCAGTTGCATCAAAACTTCATTAAGTAAGATATTAAGCAATTACAAGGGACAAGTAAACACTCAAGAGACTTACTGAGAAATAACATTTTGATGAAGGAACCCAAAGATTAGAACTTCCTGTATCGAAAATCACAGTGAATGTTTGGGAAGGTGTGCCAATACTAATTTCACCATAATACTGAGCATCCATGTAGTTCTTTAGTCCAATAATATCAGTATCCTTCCCAATACTATGGAGATGATACTTTCTTTGTCTTAATGTTTTCCCTTCCTTAATATCGATTTGTCCACTGAGCCGGTTGATTTGATCCAATTTCTTCTTCTTCAGTCCAACTCTGAACAACCCATCACTGGGAGCAGAAAAGACTGCAGGAAGCAAAATGAACGAAAGAAGAAGAGCTACCTCGATTCCTTTCAATATGGTACCCATGTTGACAACTGTAAAATCCATAATCCAAATTTTATGCTTAGAGAAAATCATAAGAGGTACTTAACTTGAGAACAATCATGATAACCAATAACATAAACTCTATTTGAAAACTGAGAAAGATTTTGAGGGAAAGATTAAAATTTAGGATCTCATTATTTATTTCCCTTGTATGAAACAATAAATTACAGAAAATTAAATTAATTGGCCACACTAAAATGCAAAGCTTCGTCGAACAATCATTGCAGTTTTAAAATCAAACAACAGAAACAGTGGATAAAAAATTAATTATTTTGTTTCTTCCTCCACTTCCTTGGAAACCAAATAACATATATATGAAGTGCTACTCCAACTTTTGGCGAATTAATTCACCTAACAACCACAATAAAACACAGTTAGATATTTCACATCCACAATAAAACACGAGTTAGAAAAGGAATAAAACAAAAGAAGAAAAGGGATCTACTACCCTAAACAGTTTTAAAATAATAATATGTTTTTTCTATTATATAATGGCATTGTTTGGGTTAGGCTTAAAGTGCAACTTAAAGCCAAAAAACTTAAAAGTTTTAATCATCCCTCTCTCACAAAACCTACAACTTTAATTTAAAACATAAAATAAGCATGTTAGGTTTTTTTTTATAAGTAAAAAATATATTGTAAAGGCACCACCTGAATACAAAAAGCTATCTACAAGCTAGAATCTACTTACAATGTCTTCATCATTTACAAAAAAAAATTCCATTAAACCAAAACCCAAAATATGAAGTCACCCGAGGGCTAATGGTTTTTCCTTTCCATCAAAAGCTCCAATGTTCCGTTCAATCCAAATCACCCAAAAAAATAGAAAGTGGAATCAAGCAATATGCTAACATGTTAGGTTTTCTTGTTTCAACAGACAACAAATCCCGGAAATTCTATCTCAAGAAAGGGCCTAAAAGGGAACATCACGTCAAAGTACAAAAAGTATAGATTTCATAAATATTTGAAACTTGCAGATGTCCAAGGCTCATTTGTAGTAAGCTAATAACAGTAGAGGTTTTAGATTTCCTATAATTCTTAACATAATGAAAAATTTGATATTTTTTCTCTTTTTCTATTAAAAATTTCTCAAGAACAAACAGAACTTACATAGCCCTAATCAACACGCGAGAACACTACAAAGTTGAAGTAGATATCCTAAAATTCACACAAAATAAACGGTAACTGAATAAATACTTTTTTCTTCAGTATAATCACAGCGAAGAAAAACAAAATACAAATTCAACGATTATTCAGCAAAAAAGGGAAATAATTTCATACCTGAGTATGTATGCGAAAGAGCAGACAGAGCAGACAGAGAGAACTGATGCAACCAAGAAAGTCAGACGAGAAAAGATGCAGAAAGAGAGGGAAATAAAAGAATAGAATCGCGTGATATCAATAAAGATTGAGCGTTCTCTACTGTTTTGACCGTTGATTGGAGTTAGAATTTTCCTATCCTACAGTCTCAAATTTCCTCAGTCTCTGTGGACTCATTGAAGATGGCGTGATCTCGTGTAATTGGTAGAGGCCGATGTGACGTTGCTCAACTGCCAGTCCACTACTGAAAGTCTGAAAGACAATGAGAGACTTCAAAATTGAACCGTCCGATCGTCTCTTGAAATTTGTTTGATCTGTGTAGTGGGCCTTTCTAAAACCCATATAAGATAGTTCAGGAAACCGGCCGATCCAACTTTAAATTTAATCCCCTTTTTTGTCCATGACCGAAAGCACAAAACTAAAACTACACCCTCGGTTACAGATAAGGTTAAAATTGAATCGAGTTTTTATCAAGGTATTAGAGCTCAAACTTAATCAAAGTTAAGTTTGATTGAGTTCAATTCAAGCTCAATCTTAAAAATTAGGTTCGAATATCTTATCGAGCCGACATCAAACACTTTAAGGTTTGGTTCGAAAATTTTTCAAACAGTTCGATAAGTTATTATCGAGCTTGAGCTCAGACTCAAGCTTGAATAGACAATCCAAAGCTCAAGCTCGAGCTCGAGCCATCACAAAATTTATCAAATTCAAACCCAATTTTCGAGATTGATTAGAACTCGAGCTCCAGCCCATGTTTATTCATTTTAAGTCGAACCAAACTCGAATACTTTAATATTCGGGCTCAAGTCCACCCCTAACTATGGATGAGAATAACCGAAAGATGACTAAAAATCGATTCATCTTATTCGATTGAACATGGTTTTTTTTATCATGAGTAGTAGGTAGATGCGAGTGTGAAAATATCAATCGCAGCAAAAATGGATGGGTTGTGGATCCAACGTCTCGCCCACCCGCACATCAACCCACATCCACCCGCCCCACATAATATCAATTATACCCCTAATTAATTTGTATATTTACAATCTTATCAACCCCTTTATAAAAAGTCCTTTTTTTTTCTTTTACTTTTTAATTTATAGAAATAAGATTGCAGCTTGCAACATATAATCCATGAAAGACAATTTAATTTAGTATATTTATGTTTAAGATGTTTTGAATATTTATATATTTTTTAAAATTACAACAGACAAGTTTATTTATTATACAGTAAGAACTAAAGGAATAACACTAAGTATGGTGTTCATATTAACTTCATTTACCTGAAATCACATTTTGTCGAAGTTCACAAATTTAGACTGAAAAATTATAAGATGATCTATGAAAAGCCATATGTACAATCAAATAAAGGAAAGTTTAAGTAAAGCGTAACTAACAAAAGTAAACAAGAAACTTATAGTATGTTTGGATAATAGTTTTTTTGATTATTTTAAAAAAAATATATTTAGATAATTATAACTCAAAAATTATTTTCAAAACCAGTAGAATGTTGTTTGGATAATATTATTTTGAAAACTGTTTGATACACCTTATAATTATTTTTAGTTTTGAGTTTAAATTTAAAATCTATATTAATTTTATTTCTCATATTTACTAAATACTTAAAAATAATTAATATTATTTTATTTTCAAAATTTTAATATTTTTTATATACCATAGAGGAAGAATGAAACAGAGAAGTGAACATTGATTTTAATGCTATTTTTCAAAAATTATATCAGAAAACACCAATTTGGGTTTTCAGAAAACAGTTTTTGAAAACTAGTTTATTTAAGACTGTTTTAAAAAATTACTTTTGAAAACTATTTGTCATGAAAAAATGTTTTAAAAATTGATTTTAAATTTTAACAATTAAAAACAATTTTCAAAAACACCTACCGTTCTTTAAGCTATAGGTTTCTTTGCACTTTTGTGCATGTCGTCAACAATATTCTGATAGCATTTCTATAACTGAGGCATCTTCTTCTTATGCGTTGGGGTAAGGAGATCGTGTTTCATGTCAAACGGGTCAAAGTGAACAATTTTAATAAATTCAAATCTTTTCTTCAGATTTAATTTATATTTTGGATTATAATATAAATATTTATTAATAGTGGTTTGTGAAAAGTTTTATAAATAACGATTTATATTGGATTTGACGATGATGATTCTAATTATGATGATTTGTAATTTGTTAGTTTTATTTAGAATATTTGGTAATATAAGCAAGTTACAAAAAAAATTGTGTATTTAAAAAACACAATTTTTTTATTTTTTATGATAATATGATTATATGCACAACTTCATTTTTGAAAAGTATATTTTAAAAAAAATTTAAAGAAAAAATATGTGTGAATGGTTGAACCTCTCATCCATAATGGTTGACAGTTTGCATCAAAATCGTCACCCAATTTAATTGATGGACAAAAGTAAATTATAAAATGTTTTTATTATTAAGATAAATAGGAATACTTTCAACTTTAACCTATTTGTATCTAAAAAATTTATAAAGAAAAATAATGATCTTTCCATTCCTTTATTCTCCTTTTATTAATAAATAAAATTTTAGTTTTGTTTTAAAGTAAAAAATATATATATATATATATATATATATATATATATATATATATATATAGAGAGAGAGAGAGAGAGAGAGAGAGAGAGAGAGAGAGAGAGAGAGAGAGATACTTAAATTCAAGAATGAAGAAGCAAATGAAAGATAGTGCCACCAAATACCATGCCAGACAGATGTGGATGATCTAGCTTAGCAGCCCCAACCCAAACTTTTGCATTTTGGAGACGGGCCGAATTGGGTGGACTGATTTAATTAAATCAGAGCATATTAGTTCTAATTATGGACCAACACGGGACCAGACACGGCTTGGTCGTATAATCAAGTTGCCCCAGCCATAGAAAAGAAGATGCCACATTCATTCAACCTCAAATCATAAGAAACAGAACCCTTAAGTGGGCTAAACGGCTTAAATGGCAAAAGACAATATCAAATGCGACAGGCAAAACGACATTTTTCTCTCTTTCTTACTCTCATAACGTGTCAAACACATCGCATCCTTTTTACCATTTGGAGACGGTTTTCTTGACTGCTTTCCTGATAGCCATTTGATCATACACGTAACTCCAACAAAAAAATTAATTCAATCTTTCCTTATCTTTATCTCCTTTGTTCCTTTCTTTTCGGGTTTGGTTTCCCTAGAGAAAGTTACAAAAATAACATTGACAATCGAAGAGTAAATAGATAATATGCATTTCTTTTTTCCTTTCTTCATTTTTTTCACTTTTTTGTATTGACATACAAAATGGAACAACTTATTAAGATAAGAAAGTATCCCAAATCTAGGTCAAGTCCTAGCCGACCCCCAAAAAGGAAATAAAATGAACATGTATAAACCCTGTTTTTTTCAACATAAAGAACAAAAAGAAAAAGAAAAATCCTTCTCCCCCAGACCCCCTAAAAAAGAGCAAGAAAAAATTATCTTAGCTTTAATTTGCTGGAAAATTTGGATTGTTGATTTTATTGTTGCCATTGGTATTGCTGTTGTTGCTAGTAGCAACATTGCCATTGCTGTTGGAGGTGGCTGCAAGGTTGGCATTATTGTTTGGGTGTTGACCACCAATAATAGAAGAAATGGCTGCTGCTAGAGCAGCAGTGAAGTTGGGATCAGCTGCAATGGCAGCAGTGGCCGCGCTCACTGTGTCAGCCAATGAATTCTGCTGCTGCATCCCTGGTAGTTGCAGTTGAGATTTCTGACCCAATTGAGAATGCTCCAAATCTTGAGACATTTGTAGGCCAGAAAACTTCGATTGGTTATAAAGTGCCTGACTAAAAATCTGAGGCAGCAATGCAGCAGCGGCTGGGCCATTGGCAAAATTATGAGGTGGGTTTGCGAATGGAACATTGAATTGGCTTGCCGATCTCTGGAATTGTAAAGAGTTGGTTGGGGATTGAGTTAAATCCAATGTAACAGTAGGAAATGGAGCTGAAGCTGATATAGTTGCCATGCTAGAGGAGCAAGGGAGGAGTGTTCTTGTTAGGAAATTCGAGTTCATTATTCCATCTGCACTCGACATAGAACCAGAGAGTAGCATTCTTGCTGCTGATGATGTTGTCGATGCCATTGCCATTGCAGCTGGAGGCAAAGGGTGGTTGTGATTTCCTTCGTATGTAGTGATGAGGATTGTTCTATCTTCTGCGCATCTTTGTACCTGTTTTTTCAGTATCAAAATTTTATTAATACCATCAAAAGAAAAACAGATTAGTGATTGAATATATTTAATTAAAATCAAAGCCTGATTTTAGTTCTTGAGCCCTGTAACACTTCAAAGTAGTAGAGCTACTTCTAGCTAGTAGATTTTAATAAAGAAATAGATTTGGATTGATTAATGAAGATACTTTTCTTAATTAATCTATACCCAACATGAAACATTGGGTAATTCTCGGATTAGATTAATGGTTACATATTTTTCTGACAAAAACTCCAATTAATAATAAATTTAACCAAAAGAAAAACATAGTGGTACCTGTTTTCGAACTGGGCAACCAGCAGCCATAGTGCATCGATAGTAAGCTCGAGGGCATGGATTTCCCTTAGCCATCTTCTGCCCGTACTTTCTCCATTGACATCCATCAGTGATCTAAAATCAACAAATTTATTAAATCAACATCAACAAAAAGAAAAGAAAAACAAATTAATAAAAGGACAAGCTAACCATATTGAATTGACTACCGATCACATACCATAGGAGCCTCTGATCTAGCTCTAACCGAAACACGAGCCTTCTTCATGGTGGCCTCCGTTTGATCAACACTTTTCGAAGAATTAAATCTAGGAACCTTATCAGCCCCCCAACCTTGTGATCCTTGATCAGGGCTTTCCTCTCTACCCTCTTCATCATTTCCACTCTTCCTCATCGCTAATACCCTCGACGCCAGTTCTACGTGATTCGCAGGCGATCCTGACCTATCTGATGAAGATAGCGAAGGTTCACGATCGGTATGATCAGGTGCCGTTGTAGCTAAACCGAGATCCATAAACTGCCGTGGCACTATTACTCCTTCCCTCTCTTGCCCTGTACTTATACCAATCATCTGATTTTGCTCTTCAATATCGATTTCGGGTTTCTGATCTTTCTGCATCAGTGTCGCCAAATGCATCTGTAGTGCGTTGAAATTGGTAGTAACCTGATTTAGCATGTCCCTTAATCGCTGATTCTCCGCGTTCATTCGTTCCAGCTCAGCTTGAAGAACAGCTAGCTAAAAAAAAAAAAACAATAGTGAAGAATCAGTGATCTAGAATCGGGTTTTTATATATCCAATACATGATTGTAAACTGTTTGATTAAAGGGTCGAACTAAAAATTTTAATCTATCTCATAATTACCTCATTTTTAGCTCTTTTATCTTCCATGTTTGTCGATATCCCATCATCAACCGTGGATTGATCACTACTAGTATTAGTAGTGAGCAGATTCAAACCAGTCTATAAATAAGACCCATTGAAAAAAATTAATATAACAAATTCGGTAAACTAGAAATAAACTGAATTCTGTTAAAAAGTACTGTGATTAAAGGCTCGCTTACGTTTACATTGAACTCTAAGTCGGTGTGATTATTGGAATCGACGTCGTTTTTATGGTTGGAAACAGGGCTGTTCTTATCGGCGAAAAAGTCCATCTCATCGATTACCATCCGGTTATCATCAGATTGTGGAGGAGCGTCTTCATGATCATGAGAATTACAGTTAAGGCTGAATGGGAATTGGATTGTAGTAGGAGGAGAAGGAGATGATGACCTCTTGGTTTTGGAATCCATTAATGGAGTTTTGAGTAATTTCCACCCGTGATTGTTGTTGTTGCGGTTGTTGTTTTCTTCGGGGAAGGAATTGAGGACAGTAGGTTTGAGTAGAAAGAAGCGAATTGGATCTGAATCAAAGGAGAGTCCACTTCCTTTGGCCATAAATCAAGAGAAGAGAGATTGAGAGGTTTGTGAAAGTCTTTAAACGGTGCAATGGACTCGGCAATTAAAAAGGGAGTTGAGACCTTAGAAGAAGACCAAACAGTATTAATTAGTGTTGTGTTAAAAACTAATTTTGCACTTTGATTAGATTTGGATTTTGAGTAAACGAAGGGACTTTAGGAGAGATGTTTAGATGGGGACACGCTCACGTTAATCTATATTTCACTTTTTTTAAGTTTTGGATATCTATAAATTGATTTTATTCACGAGGTAATGCCTAATATTATTTAAAATTTAAATCAATAATTATGTTTACGTCACGTTATTTATTATTTATGCATTATTAATTTATTTTTTAATTAAATCACTATGAATATTATCGATCATGCAGCATCTAAATCCAAATAAATTTAATATGTAAAAGTTTGCGTTGGTGAATTTGGGGATGACATATATACACATAATAAATTGTAAATATAAATATATATTTTTAAGAAGATACTAACTTGTCCACATAGGGCTCAAGTTAACATTGTATCTTAACCCTTTTTTTACACCACAATGCCTCTCACTCTTTCCTTACACATCATCAAACCAGAGGGTTTTTGGGTATATTTTTTTTGTTCTTTGCCCAAAAATTAAGTAATCGAGAATCAACTCCAAACATGGTTGACAATACGAAGGGTGCGTGCGTCTGATTGTAGAGGAATTACGTTGCTATAGTTTGATGGTTCGATAGATCTAACCGTTTTTTACTCCCTGGTTGTGGTTGTTTTTAATAATACTCATCCAAAAAGTGCATATTTACATATAGATACTTGTTTGAAAAAGATTTATATTTTTCTAATAAAATAAAAAGTTTTACACATGGGGTAATTTGTCTACATTATATTAAGACTATATAGTTTATACATAAACTCAATTTTTTATATGAAAAAAATTATATTAAATTTAGATCATTTTTAATACTTATGGGAACAATTATTTTAATGATGCAGTTTTAAAAAAATATATAATATTAATTTGTTTCAAAAATAATGTGGGGCGAGTGACCCCACCGTCCCTAGTGTGGATCGGCCCTAGTTACCGGTAACATCTAAATCCAAGTAAATCTAGGTATTGCAATACAAGAGTTTGCGTTACAATATTGAGTCAGGTAGAGGTAGTCAGGTAGAGGTTGACCTCTTACGTTATAAACAGTGAGTTCTCTTTAAGTCTTGTGAATTTTCAAAACAATATTAATATTGCGATTCTAGAGATTATATTGTGTAACTTTAAAATATTGTTTGCTTTGACTCATTGAATCTATACAATTTTACAATATAAAAAACACATCACAAAAAAAAGATTTGACCCCTATCTTATATTTATAAGGTCTCTCTATTCCTCGACCAAAACACTGGGCAACATCTGATACTAACTGCATTTTGAAAATTTATGTTCTATTTTTTCCTTTTTTTTTTCCTCCCTTTGGTCCAATTGCAAGCTGCACCTAGTAGCCTTCCCTTGCCTATACGCCTCCCTCTATGTTGGAATAAGTAGTAGGAATGGGTAACTTAATACTTTTAAATTCTAGCAAAATGAAAAAAAAATTAATTGGAAAAAATGTCTTTTTCTTTCTTTTTTTGTTTTAATTTAAAACTATTCTATTATTTGATTGGCTGTCAACCAAAAGTAATACTTTTTGGTCCTCTGCACTAATAAGTATTGAGATAATCTATTATGTTAAATTGAAAAGATTAGAGGAAATATAAGCACTAGAATTTTCTTGTGAATACATAAAGATGGATGCTTCTATTTTCCATAATATTAAGTTGTAAGATTTGGTAGGGCATCCCCACCTGACCGCTACTCTAGTCTAGGGTGTGGAGGGAGAGCGGAGATGCCAGAGTGGTCGTAAACTCGTAATTAGAAAGGAGAAACAGGTCGAAGTGGGACCAGTGAACAGGTGGGACCCAAACAAGGGAAAATCGTAACATTTCTTTTCTTTTGGTAGATTGACGCGTTCCAAATTTTCTTAGCCCCCATTGGCCCGGCGCCTCACGGCTTCGTGAAAAAGGGTACCGTTAGTCAGCGGTCTTGAACTTTGACGAGGGAGCTGGAGTCCATAGAGCTAAGGACTGACCATTGGGCCCCACGTTGATCTAGAACTTAATGCCACGTATGATGATTCCGTCCCGACCGACGCTAACGGTTGACCCCGTCAGCTTTTACGCGCTATTCAATTGTTAAATAACTATTGTATCGTATATTTTTCCTCAATTTATGTTACACAGAATTCTCAATCACAGGCCAATTAATTTTTTTTTCCCTTTTCGAGGTTTAATAATATTTAACAGTAGTAATAATTTACAAATCCTATGAACTTTTTCGGTCCTTATTTTGTTTTTAAAAGTAAAAAAATTGTTGAGTAGCGTGACCTATCTAATAATTTTATCTTTCTATTTAAAAGGAGGCTTCAAATTTAAATCACCCCACTCTTAATTCGCAAGATTATCCAAAAAAACAAAGGACTTACAATTATACAAGTTTGTCAGAAGCAAGAATAAGTTTTGACTTTTGCCCTTCGAGTTTGCATTCTATTTGAAATTTAAAATATTTTTATTGAGTTTTTTTTAATATTCTTAATTTAATTAAGTTCTTCAGTCAATTGATCTGTAATAGATCTTAAATCGGAAAAAGATTTGATTTAATCAAGAATATAAATATAAGAACTTAATAAGGATATTTTAAATTCTAAAGACTCAAATAAGACAAGTAAACTCAAATGATAAAAAACAAAGTTTAGTTAAAAAAATTGTTTGATTGAGCTTAAAATTAACTTTAAATTTGTGTTTATTTTTTTAAAATTCGTAAAAAATTTAGTCAAATCAAACTTTATTAAACCTCATTAAACAATAATTAAAATTTAAATTAATAAGTGATTTGATTTGATTTGACTATTTTTTCTTGTAAATTTTAAAAAATAAACATCAACTTAAATCTGTCTTTAAACTCAACCAAACAAATCCAAAGATGATTCATGAAAGCATGAAGACAAAAGTGCATGTATTGTGTTCATATTAATTCAACGATTATAATTTAAAATTATTTTTATACCAACGGTAGTTAATCTCTCTCTCTCTTTCTCTCTCTCTCTCTATATATATATATATATATATAAATATATTAATAAAGCCATAATTCTTATTTGATGTCCACCTCTCAAAATGTCCCATAAACCTCTACTTAAATATATAAATCAAATATTTAAATAAGGTTAATATGTAACTCAATCAACTCCAACTCTCACATCTTTCTCCCATGTTATTTTTCTCTCTACTTTACCACCAATTTTTAATTTTTGCACTCTTTTTCTCTCTCTTATCTTCGACCCATGTTTTTTTCTCCCACTATCCTACTCAAACTTAATTTCTCTACTCTCTTTATTTTTCTTATATTCAACCCATGTTTTTCTCTCGTACTATCATACTCAAACTTAACTTCTCTACTCTCTTTATATATCTTTTCTTTAACTAATGTTGATTTTCTCTGTTTTTTTTTATCTTTTTCATATTTTCGATTGATCTTATTTCTTTTTGGTGATTCTAACTGGATTATTTTTTTTATTAGGTTTCTTTACATATTCGATTTTCTAATGGATAGTATGTAATCATTATGCTTGATATGCTTATAAGTAAAAAAATAATTGTTAACATAAAACAATATATGTTATGCATGTGTTAAAATACTAGTAATCATAGTTATAGACATTCATTCTCATTTTTAATAATGACATCACAATTTAACTCAAAACTGGAAATCATGATCCAGATTTTAAACTCTTAGTGTTAGTCATTCGGATTGAACCGGGATCCGGATTGTTGGCTTGGGTGTCTTCCAATGCAACAGTATGAACTCTAAAAGGGTCCCTGACGTGGGCCGCATTATTTGAAGATCAAGTCAAAAAGCGCAAATGGGCCATCTTCTCTTTCTCCTCAACCTTACCAGCTTCTTCTACTCAAGTTCTTGTTTTGTTGTCCTTCATCCTCTGTTTTACGTTCATTAGTCACATGAATTGAACAGGCGACCTTTCAAAGAAAAAACAGAGATGAAATGATAGCTTTTGTTTACACATTGTTTCAAAACTAAATACTTCCTTTTGACCTTCAAAAACAAAATACTTGCTTTTATGTTCCGTGATTAGTGGTCTAGATCAATTTAAAATTTTATTAATAATTTTAAAAAATTATTAGTAGTATTATTTTTTGGACTCACATCTATATTGATATTATCAATAAAATTATTTTAAATTAAGTTAAATTATAAAAAATATTTTATGACTGATTGTATTTTAAAAAAATACCTTAAATTTTTTTATGGTAAAAAATATGGTAGGATATATTTCTGTTACAAAAAAAAATATCTTGTAGTATGTTTTTATTAGTCAAAAATATTTTGTAATGTATTTATTTTAAATCAATCGTATAGCATTTTTTTTAACAAAAGCATATCACAAAATAATTTTTTATCTTTTTAATTCTACCAATGATCAAATTAATTTTGATTATATATATATATATTATTTATTTGTGGAAGATTGTGGAGAAAGTAACAGTAAAAAGACTTAGTGACAAGGAGGGCCCAATAAAAAGGCAGCTGCAGTCCAAAATAGGTAACAGAAGATCTTAGTAGTAGAAAAGAGCTGTTTTGTGCATTGAAAAGTAACATGACTAAAACATGATTCATTTAATTTGGGTTCATTCTAGTCGCTACTACATAAGTTGAAACCTTTAATTTTGAATTTTGAGTCTTTGTTATCTTTTTTTATTATCTTTAATATTAGCGGGGAGGTGATTTATTTCAGATCGTTTATACGAAATATTTAAAAGTTGTTGACGCCTTGACGGTAGCTTGCTTCATGATCACTTGAAACACGCCCACCTCGAGAAAAAAAAATTAGTATATCATATGCTATCAAAATCATAAAAGGTATACGAGATCTTGACATCATCATTAGATCAAGAAGTTCAAATTGAGTTCTTGCTTTCTAATTTGGCATGTGGATGATTTTTTTTTATTTATAAAAAAATACAATATTAAAGGAAATTAATAATTAACGAAATTTTAAAAGGTTAAAAAAGAACTATATATTAAGCATTTTAGCTTGTTGTGTGTTGATTTTCGGATGAGCTCACGGATCTTTGCACATATGAAAGATACGTAAATTAAAAAAGTTTCTCGAGAGTTGTGTTTCAGAGAACTCTCCGATATTTAAGTTAGTATATGAGATATAAACCGAAGAATATTTGATGTAAACTATAAATGTATACCTTTAGGAAAGTGATTGATCACTTATATATTTTGATATGAATAACATTATCATAAATAAAGCCGTAATTATCCGTAAGCTGAATTTGTTTAAATAAAAACTTATCTATAAGTTAGAGTGGCAGAGTGATATCATGATATTGGTGTAAAATTATCATTATTCTCTTTGCTAGATATCAACGTTAAATTGATTACTGTGTTTAATTTATGAAATTATCATTTTACCCTTAAATATTGACACATGTCATTATGATATTGGAGAAAGAAGTTTCCTCAACATTAGTGTCTATCTCTGCAAAAATTGTTGAAGCATGAATCTATCAAAATGAAAGGATAGCAATTAACAAAAGTAACAAATAATTAGATTATTAAAAAAGAGCTGAGATTTTGATGACGACATGCATTTCGACTCCATAAAATTTTAAAAGAATTAAACCTATTAATGCAAAATTGGACCACCTCCCAATATTTAAAAAGCAAAAACCATATAAAAATTAGATGAATATATGGAGTAACGACCACATGAAACATACCTTAGAATTTAGAATTAATATTTAAATGGAAAAGTTTAGGGGCAGCCTGAAAGGAGAAGATACTTTTCCCACAGATGATTTTCCATGTTGTAAACAAGATCCCTGTATCGTTTTATCCCCATGTTAAGCCACCGTTTCGAACACAAAAGAGTCAACAATGACAATAATAAATCAATTTTGTCATAGTATTTCTCCCAAGAAAAACACTTTAATAGACCAAGTAATCAAGTACAACTAAAAATTGATATATTGAGCCTAATACACCTTTGTACACATGCATAGATATATCTAATATATACATACACATATATATATACATATAAAAATATGTTTATATATATGTACATGCATGCATAAATAAATAAATATATATATATATATATATTGTGAACAAATTTTAAAATCAATGTGCATTAAAGTTGTTTAATGCTTCTTAACCATTATCATTGCCTAAGGACAATGGTTAACATTTGCCGTATAAAAACTTGGGAACATTTATTTTGAAAAAACAAAATAAAAAGAAAAAAAAATTAAAACACTAACTTAAAATAAAAACTTTTCGACGTAGATCTTTGCTATAATCACACTCGGGTGTTTTGTCTTTTTTCAAAACAAAAAAAAATATATATATATCCCATTTACTAATAAAATAGTCATATTTACTAGTAAAAAAGTTAAAATTGATTGTAAATTGTTAAATTTAAAATATTACTTTCAAAATATGGTAAATAACTATCAAATGTGATTATTTTACGTATTAATAAATATAATTATTGTACTAAAAAATATGACAAATTTTTGACACCTAAAAAATTACCCTTTAGCTTGTTGGTCTCTACATACGAAAGTAGGGAAACGCCGTGATTACTTGTGTTGTTAAATGCAAACTTGTCCCTCGTTTTTTCCTCAATGGTTGATGAGTCAATAGCCAACTATAAACGTTTCCTCAAATAACACACTAATGTACTAGCAACTCCTTATGTGGGTGTGAAAACAACTAATGAAGGTAAGACATGTGTCCCAATCAAGAGTATTACAGTCATTTCACAGATTTTGTTACTTGTGGACAACTTTTACGTTCTCGGTCAGTAGCTGTATTTGATTAGACAACTACTTTGTTAATTTCTATGGATTAAAAAAGAACAGAAGATGAGACAACTACACTTTTTTTTTTTTCTTTAAAAATTTGCTTTCCATTTTCATTTTTGGATAAGATTATTGGACAAATCGAAGTACATTGCTTTCCCGATTAATGCTTTTGTAGAATATTTTTTTTTTGCTGAATTTGCCCATCTTTGAATTTTCTTGATGGACTATCTTTGGTACGATAATAAAGATTGTATCTATAGAAATATTATATATATTTTTATTAAAACAATAACATGATTTAAAAATTAAAATAATATTTTCACTTGAAGATAATCGAATCCATTGATTAAAAGTCTTTTGGCAACAATTTGGAAATTTTTTGATTTTTCACAACGATTTTATTGTTGTCAAAAGTCAGTTTTTTTGTAACAAACAAAATAGTTTGGTATTATAATTCATGCATTTCTTTTAGTCTGGTTAAGTTTATGTTCCTCTGCTTAAAAAACAATCTAAATGTAATGTATAGTACTACAATTTATAAAGCATGTGAAAGAAATGCAATTTGCATAGGACACTCTCTTGACTTGCCGTGACCAACCTATAAAGTTGGTATGTGGTCCAAGGCATTAGTTAAACAGTCTTAATTAGTCTCAATCTTGAAAATGTTATTTTGTAGATAATGAAAATGAAAGAAAGAAAAAGTTTGCCATTTTTTAATTTAGAGACTGTTTGTCAACAACTTTGCCCATAACCATACCTAACCCAGGCTGGTAGTAGCTACATATATAGTGCATGCATGCCGCCTCAACCTTGGAATAATTTAACTTTGTGTGCTCTCTTTAATTCTCTCTCTCCCACCAGCATGACATTATTGCTGATGGAGCGATGGGGCAATAGCTTTACACAACATAAACAACGTGTTATACATGACAAGGTGAGAGAGATTCTTACATATATCATGAGATTTTCTTTGATCAGAGTTACCTTTACCGTTAAATAAAGATAAGAGGAAAATTCTTCTGTTTTTTTCTCATCATGAAAAGTATTTTAGGATTGTTTTTCCATATTTTAGAAAAAAAGGAAAGAAAACAAGAATCAACGACCAAATAGAAAAGGTACTTCATTGTTTTTCCTTCCAGGATAATTGAAGGATTGTTCCAAGCAAATCCCGGTAGTCAACACATGATCCTTAAAACAGCCAGACATTATGGTGGAGAACCACCCAGTTTCAGCACAAACACAATCCAAGCTAATGGAAGACTTTAGGTTGTATGTGACATAACAGACTCGAAATTTGATCTCTTTCCTTGCCAATATGTCCAAAATAAAAGAAGGAAAAAAGACTTTGGGTTGTATGTGAGTGAATAAAAGTATCAGACATCACTATTACAACTTAAAAAGATATCCATATCCGTTCGAATTAAGAGAAAAATAAGAATTAAAAAAGCATATGATTTTTTTTTTTACAAATGAGTGAGACAATATCATTTTTATGTTAATTTTTTTTTTATCAAATATAAAATTGAATAAAATCATCTTTTTCTTTTCATCTTATCCTTATTTTCATCTAGTATACCATACAGAAACTCAAAAGTGCGCGCAAAGGCTTGAACCTGCCCAAACACCAGCATCCACAAAAGACAACTTTCTTTTTCCATAGAATATGAAAAGAGAAATATGATCGCCCCAAGTCTGGTAAACTTGGGTATCTTCACGCATAAATTGGATCATAAAGGCGGATAGGACTAGCCACAACTTTCCTTTGAAAAAACTTCCCAAATTCAAATCGTTCCACCACAATTATCTAAAAAGAAAAAATAAAACATAATGCATGCATTAATTCAAATTTAGTACAATCATACTAGTAGTACATTGTACTACTACTATCTACTACTAACACTTGTTGATTCAACCCGCTACGCTGGTTATAAATCTTGCAAGTTGTCCAAATTCTTCTTGTAGTCCACAAAAGCAGCCATTTTCCCTCAAATATCTTTAGGCTCCATTCACACGAGTCACTCATGTGATGCATATATTGAATTGTCAATAGAAAACCAATTTAGAGAGAAGATGGGATGACATCAATCTAAATAGAAGATGGCTCAATCCAGGCAGTCTCAGTCTGAGCAAAAGATGGGATGTCAAAATTCAAGCATAAGATAGAACATCATACTTATGGCCTGCTAAGATGTCTGCCGTCTGGGAAATACACCAGGCTAGTATTTAAGAAAGCAAGCAACAGCTATTTAAAACCAATGAATTACTTAAGATAAGTAACGGGTCATCCACAACTTGAAGCGAGACCATGCCAGCTCAACAGCAGCGTCATCCTCATCAGGCATTCCCATACCCTTCCTCCTGTTCACACCTTCTGGAGACCAGTTCATGAAAGCATGTGCATTGCCTGGATATATGTGAACCTCATATGGAACTCCTGATGCTTTCAGCTTTTCCTCCAAACCCTTGGCAGCCTATAAACATCAAAGCTCAATATCATAATCAGTAAATTTGTCCTTACTGCAGGCAATTACCCTTTTCAATAGCCTAGCTATGTTTATCCATGCAGAACCAACATCAAAAGGCAATATGAATACTAGAATTCAAAGATATATAAGCCAACAATCTAACTTAATCAATGATTATTCATTTTTAATTCTTTTGTAAGTCTGTTTCAAGCGTGAAGAAGGGGGTTTGGGTCCTTCGGGAGCTGGAGGCAGGAATTCTCCAACAAAAAGAAGTAATACTTCCACGTTGCATGCCCTCAACCATCCTCGCTCCACCAGGGATTGTTGGGGTGGGGGGGGGGGGTCATATTTCCTATATGGCTAATATTACAAGGTTGACGGAACAGAATAATTTAGATAATACTGCACTTAATCAGCCATTCTAGGAAGGCAAAGCTCATACTGCATTCATTACAGAAAAACCAAAGGAATTAAAAGTTAACAACAAAATGGCAAGCTGAAAATTTGATGGGTTATTAGCAATGCATAACTTTCCAAAATTATTTCTTGTTCGAAGCACCATAAGTTGTGGGCAGACCATTTTTTCCAATGGAAAAGGGAGGCAGTGCTTCGAGATCTTCACTACACAAAATCTAAGGTTTACTGAGAATTGAAAATTTAGGGGCAAACCATATAAGCAATTGATAACCTTTTAAATTAGTTCCAGAAGGTTATCATGGTATTACACTTCAAGCCAAAAGATCACTCACATTACTATCATGTCTAAAAATCACACCTATGACCAATTTCATTTTCATAAATATGCAATCCTCCATTGACATGGAATGGCATTTAGTACCTTCGGGAGTACAGGCATTTGTAGAAATTAACACAGGCTGAGTATATGATATTAGTTTCTTGACTACATATCTACTTATTATTGATATACTAATGATTTTATGATTCAATTTGAATTATCGTTATAAACTAGATTGGGGCTCACATCTGATGTTTGTGTGCATGTGCACATGGAGTATATATATTCCGATACTAAGTTATAAAACCCATTTACTTCTTAGTACAGATGACAACATGATTTCCCCCATTTATGACACATCCAAGCCAAAGCAGTAAATCATTCAGTTAAAATTGGCCTATGGTATCCACAGAAGCTACCGTAAACTTTTCCAGGAGAAAACTAGATTTCCCTTTTTCTTCCCATCATGGGAAGAGAACTTGAGGCTGTACTAGAAAATTGTTAGGCTGTGTGTGGAGCCTGGTGAGTTTTTTTTTGTCAAATCTGGTGTTTTCAGCACTGTTTGGTATTTGTTTTATTTTAACCCGGAAATATAGGGGTTTTATCATATTCTTTTGAGTAAGTGAGTGAGCTGTCTTTTTTTTTTTTTTTTTTTTTTTTTTTTTTTTTTTGCGAATACTATGAGGGGTGTCTAGGTGTGAGACCTCCTTGTATTGTTCTTCAAGACATAGTGAAATTGCTGCAACTCCGTGGACGTAACCCGAGTTTGGGTGAACAACGTAAATCTGTGTGCTGTGTGTTTGCCTTTGATTTATTTCTATTTTCTTCTCTATATTCGCATCTCAAGATCCGTAAGGATAGGGTAGTTTAGCCCTAACAACTGGTATCAGAGCTATCGGTTTTTGAGTGGAAGCAATGGCCGAAGAAGAAGGAAAGGCGAATCGAGAAATTTGATGGCACAAATTTTGGGTATTGGAGGATGCAAATCGAGGATTATCTCTATGGGAAGAAATTATATTTGCTTCTATTAGGGGCAAAACCAGACAGTATAAAAGAAGACGAATGTAATTTTCTTGATAGATAGGTACTGGCTGTTATTCGATTAACTCTATCAAGATCAATTGCGCACAATGTTATGAAGTAGAAGACCACCAAGGATACGACGGTGGCTTTGTCCAGTATGTATGAAAAACCATCGGCTAACAACAAAGTGCATCTGATGAAAAAGTTGTTCAATTTGAAGATGGCGGAAGTACCCCTGTTGTGCAGCATCTGAATGAGTTCAATACAATTGTTAATCAATTGTCCTCTGTTGAGATTGATTTTAATGATGAGATCCGTATTTTAATTGTTTTGGCTTCTTTGCCAAACAGTTGGGAAGCCATGAGAATGGTGGTGAGTAATTCTGCAGAGAAAAATAAACTCAAATATGAAGATATTCAGGATTTGATTTTAAGCAAGGAGGTTCGCAAGGATGATGCAGGTGAAACCTCGGGTTCTGGTTCCGCTTTAAATCTTGAGACAAGAGGCAGAGTACAGGATAGAAATTCTAATCGGAGTAGATCAAAATCCAGAAGAGGAGGTAGGAGTAAATCCAGATCTGGACGACAATTGAAATGCTGGAATTGTGGCAAGACTGGCCACTTTAAGAAAAATTGTAGAGAACCACAGAAGAAAAGGAATGAGAACGATGCTGTAAATGTTGTGACAGAAGAACTACATGATGCCCTATTACTTTCTGTTGACAGTCCCATTGACTCTTGGGTTTTGGACTCAGGAGCTTCTCTCCATACCACTACACACTAAGAAATCATGGAGCACTATGTGACAGGTGATTTTGGGAAGGTATATTTGGCTGATGGAGAAGCCTTGGATATTGTGGGTATGGGAAACGTTCGCATTAAATTACCGAATGGGTCTGTGTAGTTGATACAGAAAGTGCGACATGTTCCAAAATTGATGAGGAATAGGACATCTTGATGCTGAAGGTCACACGGTGACATTTGGGGCTGGTACTTGGAAGATTACAAAGGGAGCCATGATAGTGGCTCGTGGAACAAAATCGGGTACTCTGTACATGACCTCAAGTGTGAGAGATACTATTGCAGTGGTTGATGCAAAAGTTGATACAAACCTATGGCACCACAAGCTTGGTCACATGAGCGAAAAAAGGATGAAAGTGATGTTGTCTAAAGGGAAACTACCAAAGTTGAAATCCCTTGACTTTGATTTGTGTGAGAGCTGCATTCTTGGGAAACAGAGAAATGTCAGTTTCTTAAAAGGAAGCAGATTTCCAAAGTCTGAAAAATTGGAGTTGGTACACAGATTTGTGGGGAGCTTCTCCAATTGCATCTCTTGGAGGTTCGCGGTATTATATCACATTTATTGATGACTCAAGCAGGAAGGTATAGGTCTATTTTCTAAAAAATAAATCTGAGGCATTTGAGACCTTTAAGAAATGGAAGACCATGGTTGAGACTGAAATAGGTTTGAAGGTAAAATGTTTGAGGTCTAATAATGGCGGAGAGTACATAGATGGGGGGTTTAGAGAATTTTGTGCTGCTAATGGGATTAGGATGGAGAAGACTATTCCCGGGACACCACAGCACAATGGTGTGGCTGAGTGCATGAACAGGACCCTCAATGAGCGTGCTAGAAGTATGAGGTTGCATGCTGGGTTGCCAGAAACTTTTTGGACCGATGCAGTTAGCACAGCAGCTCACTTGATAAATCGAGTACCGTCAGTTCCTTTGGATTGCAGGATTCCTGAAGAGGTATGGAGTGGAAAGGAGGTAAACCTTTCTTACTTAAAAGTTTTTGACTGTTTATCTTATGTTCATATTGACTCTGATGCTCGCAGTAAACTAGATGCTAAATCCAGAAAATGTTTCTTTATTGGCTATAGTGATGAAGCTTTTGGTTATCGGTTTTGGGATAATCAAAATCGAAAAATCATCAGAAGTAGAAATGTGATTTTCAATGAACAGGTTATGTACAAAGACAGGTCAAGTGTAGATTCTGTTGTTACAGGGCCAGAACCAAAGAAGTCTGAATTTGTTGACTTGGATGAATTTTCTGAGAGCACAGTGCATAGTAGGAGTCAGGAAAATGATGAGAATACAGATCCACAGGTAGAACAGTGTACGCCTATAAGTGCTGTCCGAAGGTCTTCTAGGAACATTAGACCTCCATAGCGGTTCTCACCATCCTTGTTCTATATTTTGCTGACTGACAGTGGTGAGTCAGAATGTTATGATGAAGCTTTGCAGGTTAAAAATTCTAGCAAGTGGGAGTTGGCCATGAAGGATGAGATGGACTTATTGATGACGAATCAGACATGGGAACTAACTGAATTGCCAGAAGGGAAGAAAGCTTTACATAACAAATGAGTGTACAGAGTAAAAGAAGAAGCGCTACAAGACCAGATTGGTTGTGAAAGGGTTTTAACAGAAAGAGGGTGTTGATTACACATATATTTTCTCTCCAGTTGTGAAGCTAACAACAATCAGGCTGGTACTGAGAATTGTGGCTGCAGAGAACCTACATCTTGAGCAGTTAGATGTGAAGACAGCATTCCTTCATGGTGATTTGGAGGAGGATATTTATATGCATTAGCCATAAGGATTTGCAGTGCAGGGAAAGGAAAATCAGGTTTGCAATCTGAGAAAGAGTTTGTATGGGTTGAAACAAGCTCCAAGACAATGGTACAAGAAATTTGACAGCTTCATGTGTAGCATCGGGTTCACAAGGTGCCAGACAGACCATTGTTGCTATGTTAAGAGTTTTGACAACTCTTATATCCTATTATTGTTGCATGTGGATGATATGCTCGTTGCAGGGTCTAACATTGAGGAGATTAATAATCTCAAGAGGTAGTTGTCAAAATAGTTTGCAATCAAGGATTTGGGTGCTGCAAAACAAATCTTTGGTATGAGAATCATCAGAGACAAAGTCAATGGGACTTTGAAACTTTCACAGACAGAGTATATGAAGAAGGTTCTCAGTCGATTTAGCATGGATAGTGCTAAACCAGTGAGCACACCTTTGGCTAGTCATTTTAGACTATCTAAGGATCAGTCACCAAAGACAGAGCAAGGGCAGGACTACATGAGTAGGGTTCCCTATGCCTCAGCTATTGGAAGTCTTATGTACGCTAAGGTCTGCACAAGACCGGACATTGCACATGCAATGGGAGTAGTGAGTAGGTACATGAGTAATCCGGGAAAACAACATTAGGAGGCACTCAAATGGATCCTGAGGTATTTGAAAGGCACTTCAGATACATCTTTGAGCTTCACAAGGGCAGGTTTAAAACTGCAGAGTTTTGTGGATGCGGATTTAGCTGGTGATGTTGATAACAAGAAGAGTACTACAGGGATTGTATATACTCTGGGTGGTACAGCTGTAAGTTAGGCTTCTAAGTTGCAGAAGATCGTTGCTCTCTCTACTACAGAAGCTGAGTATGTAGCCATAACTGAAGCTGGGTAGGATATGATTTGGTTACAGGGTCTCTTGGATGAGCTGGGTAAGAAGAATGAGAGGGATACTCTACACAGTGATAGTCAGAGTGCTATTTTTCTTGCTAAGAATCCGGCGTTTCATTCCAGAACGAAGCATATACAGTTGAGATATCACTTTATTCGTTTTCTTCTCGACAGTGAACAATTGGTACCGGAGAAGATTCGTGGAACTGAGAATCCAGCAGATACGTTGACTAAGGGTGTCACTATTGAGAAATTGAAGCTGTGCTCAGCTTCAATTGGTCTTCAAGCTTGAGGACAGGTGAATGAGTTGAGGGCGATGGTTGCTTTGTTTGAAGGCATGTGGTGCTTGGTGTTAGTGATTGGACCAGTCTCCAAGCGGGAGATTGGTGGGCTTTTTTTGTCCAATCTGGTGTTTTCAGCACTGTTTGGTATCTATTTTATTTTAACCCGGAAATATAAGGGTTTCATCTTATTCTTTTGTGTAAGTGAGTGAGCTGTCTTTTTTTTTGTGAATACTGTGAGGGGTGTCTAGGTGTGAGACCTCCTTGTATTGTTCTTCAAGACATAGTGAAATCGCTGCAACTCCGTGGACGTAATCCGAGTTTGGGTGAACCACGTAAATCTGTGTGCTGTGTGTTTGCCTTTGATTTATTTCTATTTTCTTCTCTATATTCGCATCTCAAGATCCGTAAGGATAGGGTAGTTTAACCCTAACAAAAATTTGACAATGCCATTTTTTTACCTATCCACAGAGATCTAACCCAAATCTCATGACCAAGTTTTCATCATATTACCATCCAAATCTGGAAATTTTGGTTTCCCAAAAGAAACAAAACAAGTGGCTACTGATCCATGGACACAAAAATTATTTGAAGATAAAAGAAGATAACAGATAATGGTTAAAATGAAAGAAAAAAGCATGAAGTAATTGCCATACCGTCACATCTGAAAAGCCCACAAAACTATCAAGTTTCCCAAAATGAACCTGAACAGGTGCCTTAGCCTGGGCAGGATCTGCAAGCTCTGATGAAGGAACCCCATAGAGGGCAACAACAGCATCAAGCTCAGGAACTAAAACAGAACTCGCAATAGAGAGAGCACCCCCCATGCAAAATCCAGTTACACCAACTTATTACAGTGAAGCCACATTTAGTCTGCGAATGCAATTTTAGGTTTTCAAATGAATTACTTCAGCTATGTAAACTGAGGATAGAGCTACGAGAATGGCACCAGTTGGCAGTAGATTTGGCGGATTATACACAAAAAAGGGAGAAAAAGAAACTTATATAGGCCATAAGAATGTTCTATCCTTTAGAGAGTACAAATTCTGAAAGCACGTTACTATGCTGTGAAGTAAGCATTAGCCCTAAGAACAAAGCTCCTTAAGAATTAGTTTCACATACTTTTTGAGTGTATTTAAGAAAATTAAATGCATGATGGACAATAACAAATACACAACACAAGGACAAAATTGAGTTAAATGCATTTCATATAATAAATATCAAGACAAGGTTCAAACACAGAGCTCATTGTGGATGCATTGCTTTTTCTCAAACTTCCATTGACCAAGTTTATTTTGACAAACAATTTAAAAGTAGAAACTAGTGAATTTTTTTTCAAGGCTTTAAAAAGGCACAACTTGAGATTCAGAGAACAATTTACCATATATCATTGTAAGACTCAACTTGTCAAGAAACATCCAGAAAGTAAACTAGAACAGGCATACAACTCCAAATTTTGTTAACTTCATTTCATAGTATCAGCCTATACAAAGTTAACGGAAGCTCAAAATAATATAAAATATCTACAACGCATTATTTCATAACATGCTCCTTGATAGTAAACAGAAAATTTAAACAGAATCACATTTGTGTGATAGAAGCACTTTATTTCGTTGGTATTATAAGGTGTAAATTCCAAATTCAAAACAAGATTCAAGGTATGAGGCATGCCTTATATTTTAGTGCATAACTTGAGTGACTTTAGCATCAAAGCATTTCCCATCAGACCTCCACTTGAGCCCAGCCTTTTAGGCTAGGTATAACTCTCAATGCCTTCCTAAGACACATTCAGTGCAGACAGTAGGAGAAAATCACCAACGGCAGCTAAAGATAGCAGGTGTAACAAACATAACTTCATTAATGCATAGACATTAGAAACTTAATTATTTATTTAAATAAAAGTAACAAAAGAAACATTGAGATACCTTCTTTGAACCATTTGCCTTGAGCCAATTAACTTAAGCCTGGATATCCTTTACAGCACCTTGCCAGTCAAGACCATCCATCAGATGTTGTGCTTCCGCAACATCCAAACTGACCTTTCCATGGTACAAACCGTAACAATTATGGAAAGGAAAAAAAGAAGGTAGTCAGCATTCAGACCCAGCAAAGGATAAACAATTACTACACTGAAAAAGTAATATTACTGTACATGATTGTAGTAAGCAGACATTTGACTTGGGGATAAGTGCCTTAAATCCAGGGTCTAGTCGAGATATTTTAATAGCATGGTTCTTGATCTCAAAATCAACACTCCACCACTCGTGAAGCACAACGATCCCAGGAGCATCTTCTTTACCGACCACACATGCATCAAATGACTGATCAATAGACCATTACAAAGCTCTAGAAATTAGTTCGCCGCAAACAATTTGCCTGTAAGAATTCACGCAAATAAAATGCGAATTGATTCACTCACAACTAGCCTAAAGTGGTTTATGAATACAAACTTATCCAGAATCAAGATCAAAACAACCGGGGTTGTATTTGTGCATTGTCGGTACATACATGCTGGAATCAGCCTAGAAGTGATTGTGACTTTTTTTACACAAACTAAAAGAAAATAAAAAGATAAAACTCCAGCTACACTTAACTGGCACACTGAATCACTAGGTTATCAGTTGATTACTTCAAAAGTTGCAAATATCTGGGGTTATATTTCTTGAATTGAATCATGTTCCATAAACAGACCACCGATTCTATGTTCAGCATTCATACACCTACCATTGATCACAAGCAGAAACTTCATTTTTGCTTTCTAATGAAAAATAATGAAACTCCAAATACGTAAAACAAATTCCCGATATATCATGTATAAAATAGATTCATCATCTCAATATTAGTAATCATAAACAAACACATTCATACCACAAACGACAAAATTCCATAAAAAATTAAAACAGACCCACAAACCAAAATGATCCAGAAGGCAAGTATTCAAAACCAGTGATGCAAAAAAAGTGATCACACCCAAAAACGAGAGAGAGAGGAACTCACAGTATTGTCTCTGTGAATCTAGATTTTCTTGAAAACAGAGTCTGCCATCGCCCGGACGGAGAAGCGAGAAGCAGGAGGAGAGAGGGTCCGTACGGAAGAATGTTTGGGGAAAGCTTTGGTGAAGATGCTGGAAGATGTACGTGATAGAATAACTGCGAACATTTTTCGCTTTGATGACACTACTCGGGGCTTTAACATAGGAAGTCACATTTTGGTCAAATCTTTGAAGAGAAGTAGACACCCAATGACACGACGTCGTTCGAAGAAGTGTTTTACGCCACGTCGTTCTTGATTGAAATATATATTGCAGCCACGTCGTTCTTGATTGAAATATATATATATATTGAGTTAAATTATGAATTTAATCCTGTGAGATTGCTTCACTCTTTATGTTTCTAATTACTTTAATTTAATATATTAATTTTCAAAACAAACCCAATCACAATATTTTAATGAAAATTTCAATAAAACACTTAGCAGAAATCTATGTGAATGTCCCGTAATACGATAAGCATATAAGTTTTCATCTATTTACTTTTGAATTATTCGCAATGGCTTAATTGAATTTTCTCCATAATATAGTAATTTAATTGATTTTTAAAGTTATGTAATTTTTTATGATTAAATTATAAATTTAATATTTGTACTTTCGCATGCGATTGTTTTATTTATGTGCTTCTAATTATTTTAATTTAATACATCAATTTTTAAAATCAAATAAATTATAAAAATCCGCATAGAAATGATGTCGGACAACAAATATACAAGTTCTTCAACTTATTTACTTTTGATGGATTATTGGTTTGATCGATTTTTTTTCAAAATGAAATGATTTGATTGATTTTGAAAATTAATATATTAAATTGACATATTTATAATAAAATTATTGATTAATTTAAAAGTTAACGTATTAATTTAATAATTGATTTTGATTTCACCCAAACCACTTGGAGAATTAATCCTTATCATTGAGAATATTGATAATTTCTTGATCAAAGTAATTTCAATTTTTTTTTTCTTTCATAGACAAATTCTAATGAATCTCTCTTTGCCAAAAACCACTGATGCCCATTTTCAAAACTGACCTAGCTAAACAATGGGCAACAATATTGCCATCGCAATGCACAAATGAAAACAAAACCTCATCAAAATATGGAATCAGCTGCTGAATGTCCTGAATAAGAGGTCCATGGGCTGCTAAACAACACTCCTCTTTGCAGCTTTCAATCATCGACCAACAATCACTCGCTACTCTGACCAGTGAAAGCCTTTATGCAAGGAGCAAATTAGTTGGAACGGTATGATTGAACGATTTTTGAGACCTGTCAAAAGTTTTTTATTATCAATCTCACAAATTTTTTTATTGCTCAATACATAAAAAATATTTATAAACAACTTAAGACGTACTAATTAGGGTTTAATTAGAATTTCCTTTTTACTGCAGAACTACGGCTCTTCATGACCCAAATCCAAACTACCAAGCAAAAAATCAGATCCAACTCATGTACATAGACTGAAAATTTCGTCAGGGTTCTACAGATTTGATCAAGTATGCACCAACTCTAACAATGAAGTTCTACAAAATCTGGTGCCGTCACGTTCTCTGCTATACGAGATTGTAAAGCCAGAACTCGTCCCCACTGTTCGCGAGCCACCACCTTCAAAGTAAATTCAACTTTTGATTGAGTGAATAATCTTCATTGAGCTTGTTACTAAAAAAATGTACGTGAATATCAACATAAAAAAAACAAACAAGGACAGCAAACTCATGAGCCAGATTGGCACACTGTGGTTTCAAAAAAGCACGGTAAGAATGTTTCTGTTGAACCAGTTAATACAGCTCTCTCTACAATCAAGAATATGGTAGACAAGCAACTTCCCCCTGAGGAAGATGGTCCGATAAGTGACCATATTGACATAATTGAAGCAACAAAGATTCTCACCAATATGAAATCTGCTTCAAAAGTAGAGGTTCCTGCAGCCCCTAATTCTCCAAAACTGTAAGTTGTTTCTTCTTCAAATTAATTCAGTGTTCTCAGTGAAATCAATGAAGAAAAAGAGAATGAGAAGGTTGAAATTTTAGAAAAGGATGATGATGAGAGTTTTCAAGCTTGTGAGATCAATTACTCTCCTAGGAAAACTAGAGCAGCAGCAGTTGGAGTTGCTGAAATTATGAAACAGGTGAACCAAAAGAGGAGGTAGAACATGGCAAAGATGAAACCAACCTCTTCTGGTGTGATTTCCCCATTTCCTCTAAAATAAACGAGAATCTTATTTTGGAATGTGAGGGGCTTAAATGACCATCACAAACAAAAAGAGGTTAAATATGTCTCGGCATTACGAAAGCCTGATCTAGTATGCTTATTAGAAACTCATATAAAAGTTGCAAATGTAGATCATATCATTAAATACTTTGTTACGTGGATGGTCTTCTGTTCAAAATTATGGTCACTGTTAACTTGGTAGCATCTGGATTCTTTGGCATTTTTCTATTAAAGTTTTGGTTAGCTCTATGTCTGATCAAGCTGTTCGTTATCATGTCTTTATTCTACAAATAAAGAGAGAGAGAGAGAAGAACCCTGTGGAAGGACTTAGTCACTTATAGCAGTATCTTGACTGGTATCCCTTGGATCTTAATGGGGGATTTTAATATCATTCTTCACATGGGTGAAAGATCTGATTCCACTAGAGATATTCACTCAACTGCTGATATGGAAGACTTCAGAAGTTGTTTATTTCAATCTCAGCTTTTTTTATCACTCTTTCTCTGGTCCAATTTTTACTTGGTCAAATAAAAGAGATTATGGTTTCGTGGAAAAAAATCTTGGTAGAGTTCTTATTAATGATGCTTGACTTCTCCATCATTCTGATACTACTGTGGAATTTCTTTGCCCTGGTGTATCTGATCACTGCTCTGGCTTTTTCAATCTTTATCCTTCCATCAAAACTAGTTCTAAGCCTTTTAAATTCTTTAATTTATGGATTCAAAACCATAAATTCCTTCCTACTGTGAATGAGTGTTGGAATTATCAAATATTAGGTTGTCATATGTTCAGGTTGTGTAAAAAGCTAAAGTTGCTCAAGTCTCAATTGAAGAATCTTAATAAAAGTTGTTATGGTGGTATTCATGAAAGAGTTCAACAATCTAGGCTGCAACTTCAATCTACACAATTGCAACTCCTCTCCAACCCTTTTGCTCAATTAGTTAATCAAGAGCATTCTCTTTCTGCAAACTTGTTTACTTTTAGCTGAATAGGCTGTCTTAAAGCAGAAATCCATGATCCATTGGCTAAAGGAAGGTGATCAAAATACAGGGTTTTTTTTTGCAGGGTGGTTAAGGTTATGAGATCTTTCAATGACATCAATTTCCTCTATTCCTCAAGCGGTGACAAATTAGAAGATTTTCCTAGAATGAGCCAAGCTGTTAATTTCTTTAAATATCTCTTGGGGAGTGCTGACCCATACTGCAACAATCATTCAATAGAGCATCTTCAAAACATTCTTGGTTTTTCCTTGCCAAGTAAGTTTCAGGCTTCACTAATAAGTGAGGTAACTAGAGAATAGATCAAGGAAACTCTATTCAATTTCAATAGCAACAAGGCTCCGGGACCTGCTGGTTTTACTGCAGAATTCTTCAAATCCTCTTGGTCTATTGTCGGTGAAGATTTCACTAGAGCTATCAGTGAATTTTTTTAATTCTGGTAGATTACTGAGACAAGTAAATGCAAGAATAATAACTCTTGTTCCCAAGCTTGCAAATCCCTCTAAAATGACAGAATTTAGACCAATTTCCTGTTGCATTGTTCTTTGTAAATGTATCATAAAATTTTTGGCAAACAGGTTGAAGAAGTGTCTGACTTTGTTCATCTGTCCTAGTCAAAGTGCCTTTGTAAATGGCAGAAAGATTGTGGAGAATATTCTTTTAGCTTAAGAGCTTGTGAAAAATTATCATAGAGAGAATATCTCCTCTAGATGTACAGCTAAAGCGGATATCATGAAAGCATTTGACTCTGTCAGCTGGGATTTTCTTATCAACCTACTGTATGCTCTCCATTTTCCGAAACAATTCATTAACTGGATTATGGTGTATTACCACTTCTATGTTCTCAGTTGCCTTAAATGGTACTTTGGTGGGTTTCTTTCCTGGAGGAAAAGACATTAGGCAAGGGGATCCCCTCTCCCCTTACCCATTTGTTATAGCTATGGAGGTTCTGTCTAGGCTGCTGAGTAAGGCTGTTGAAGAGCATGTTTTCGAATTTCATCCGAAATGCCAGAAGATTGGGTTGACTCACTTATGCTTTGCTGATGACTTGATGATATTCACTGATGGCAAGCTATCTTCTATTTAGGGTATTCAAGGTGTCTTGCATCAATTTTACAGTATTTCAGGCCTTAAAGTTAATCTCTCAAAAAATGAAATTTTATTTGGAGGCGATTCTGTTGAAGACGATAATCATCTTGCTACTACTTCTGGGCTTAGACTTGGAACCTTGCCAGTCAGATACTTAGGTGTTAATTACCTTAATCACAGGCAGATTAGCAGCAAAGGATTGCCAACTTCTTGTCAAAATTACGGCTAGGATTCAATCTTGGACTGCCAGGCATTTATCCTTTGCTGATCCTTTGCTGGTAGACTGCAATTCATCTCCTGTTATATCTAGTTTTCAAACTTACTAGTGTTCTATGTTTGTGCTTCCAAAACAGATTATTCTTGAAGTAGATAGAATTTGCAATGCCTTTCTTTTGGAAGGGTGAAGCCTAGAATGTTGTAAGATTTTTTTAAACGTGAACAAAATATGAGAATCAAGACTTAGAGGAGTGTTTACTCTTTTAAGGCTTTATTCGTCCCCACTTGAATTAACAAGTTTGTTATGGGTTATAGACGAATAGTCTTACAGGATACAATTAAATCTCAAACTTAAAGTTTGCAAACAACAAAATTTGAAGAACTTTCGATTTAATTCTGCTTTGAAATACTGAAATATTATGGCAGAGTTTTGAGAGAAAAAAAGAAGAAAGAATGAAAAAATGATTTGTTTTCTGAAAGTGGGAAGTGATGGGTATTTATAGGTGTAGAAGCACATCTTCAAATGGTTATGGAAAATTATGTTTTTCCAGTTGGAAAGACATGATTTTTTCAGATTTAATGAAAGCCTTACGATCATGTCTGTTAGTTTTTAATTGACCACATTGTCTATTTAAAAAACAATTATTAAATCTTACATGTTTTCTGTTTAAATCATAACCTTTGATTAATCTCACATCTATTCTATTTAAATGAAAATCATTTGATTTAAACTAATACCTTTTAGGTTTTCAAACAACCATTTACTCTCATTTTTCTAATAATCCCCCACTTGTTTGAAAAACCAATTTTGAAAAATATTTCCACAATATCTCCGCGTTTTATATGCATAAATAAGGTATTTTTCGATTTAAAACCTTCTATTAGTATAAACAACTCAAAGTCATATCGAAATGAACAGTATCCTTTAGACTAAACCAATATTCTTATGTGATACACCGTTTTCTATTTAAATCAAAATCATTTGATTTAAACTAATGTTTTTTTGGGTTTTCAAACAACTATTTATTCTCATTTTTCTAATAATCCTCCACTTGTTTGAAAAACCAATTTTGAAAAATATTGCCACAATATCTCTGAGTCTTATATGCATAAAGAAGATATCTTTCGATTTAAAACCTTTTATTAGTGTAAACAACTCAAAATCATATCGAAATGAATGGTATCCTTTAGATTAAACTAACATTCCTATGTGATACGACCGGAGCCACCGCACACATACAATTTTCTTTTTTCGGTGATAATTTATTTTCAAGTAGCACTATTATGGCCATATGCTATATCTTGATTTCAAGAACCTCAAGAGAGCAAACCATAACTCTCTATAAGAAACGACACCACTCCTTTGTTCATATAGGTGAAGTTCCTATTACATTTCCGTTACTAGAATGCATTTTATAACTTCATTAAGAGTTTAACTCATCCCCTAAAATGTAACGGACGATATTGTCTTTCTTAATTATGAACCAATTTTGTGACAATATCAATAGTCAATCACAGTAACTTGTTATTACTCATTAAAACCTAGAACTAGTGGTCTACTAGCATTAGGTTGGGTTGCCATCACTGCTGACTTTTAAATGGTGATACTCATCTCTTTAGATATACTACTTACTAGGTCTCTTGCGAGTGTCTTAGTAAGTGGATCAGCCAAGTTCTTATTTAACTTTATATAGACAATTGTAATGATACAATCTTGTATCAATTGTCTCACATACTCATGTCTAGACTGATATGTCTAGATTTACTATTGAAGGTACCACTCACAAAACTTCATTATCACAAAGTATGGATTTTAAATGCATAGGACATGGCCACAAAATTTATTTCCAACGATAATTTTTAATTAATCCATTCAATTTTTTTTCTCAGTTGTTGTCGAGGTAATTAATTCGGATTTCATTGTGTGAGACATGCAACTTTGTTTCTTACTCTTCCAAGAAACATCACCTCCTCCTAGGTATTTTATATCTCTTACTCTCGTCATCCGACTAACATTAGTGTATCATCTTGATACAACTATATTACCATGGCATCAGTATATCCTCTTGATACAATCGGTTCAATTCAAACCTATGATTTCTTTTAGATAACCAAAGATTCTAGTAAATTTGTATATTCTCGTAATGTACTATAAAGTACTCAAAGCATAACCCCGCTAAACTTTCTCACTTTAATTTTCATAAAATGTATTTCTTGGTTTCACTTATATCAAACATATAAGTTCAAGATTTCAACCAATTTTCACATATATTTACGGTATTCTATAATATAATTAATACTCCCACATTTAAAATATATATAAAAAATTCTTTACATTAACAACAATAAGAAATTAATTATTTCATTGTTAAACAAAGAAATAACCACCACATTTCTACTACGTGGGTAATTTCTGAATGCACAAGTTACTACTCAATGTAGCTATAAATAAATATAATTGAGGAATTGATCATACAAACGAAGCCCAGTTTTGATATTGAATATCAAAACTCTACGTCCACACTTTTATTAGTACAAAAACTCTTATTTTGTCTGAAACAAGTGGTCAGACTCTCTGAGTCATCATTAGGACATTTGTTCAATATTACCATATACATTACCATATCTTCTTCATTAAGATACATATGCAATATCACTCATGGTGATCAAAATGTTCGAGTTATATGGCGTCTTCACTTACCACTTCTAGAAATGTCATTTTTCATATGTGCATCTACAATTAATTCTTCTTACACATGTATCAATTGATCACGTGAGTTTTCTATGCATAAACCAAAACAACCCCTATCATTGTGCTTTAACACAATGTTACTCATATTCATATTATGTCTTAAAGATATACACACAAACACAGAAATTTATTAACTTTGTGTTTATTATACATAACAGTAACATCTCAAGCAAGATATTATCTTTTGAACATTAATTGTTTATGAATAAATCTAGAGATGTTATATCATTTCCACTAGACAGATATATAACTATGCATTTTTAAGTCAAAATTTATTTGATAACAACTCAAGCACACAAATAAGCTATGGCAATAAATGTTCATAGTGATTTTTACTATAAATTTATAATAAATCTCAATTTAATATCTCATGTAAATATATAGTGTCACTAAATAATTTAATCAACCAAATAAAATTAAATTATAAATTTAAATGTATACAGGCCAAATGGCCTCACAGTTTTAACAAATGAAACCAAACTAATTGACATGTTATTGACATCCTCAAATATATTCTACATCCAATTTCGTTTTCAAAATAATTAAATTTGCATACCACTATATACAAAAGTAAATTATTTTTACCTTTATGTAAATGGTATCAGAACAACCATGACAAATAAAACAAGATTTTAAAGGACATGTTATATTTTCAAATGAAATTTTATTGTCAACCACTTCACTTGCAATGGTTCAAAATTACTATTCCAATCAAAGGTTTTGCTGGTTAAACCTCATCTCTTATATATGCACACAAACTTAAAATTTAGTCTCTTTAAAATCACAAACCATATTTAATTTAATGTTTGTGTAAACAACTGCGCAGAAAAAAAATTCAAGCATACCTTTTGGTTTCGTAGGAAATTAATTAAACATTGGTTTCACAGAGTTAATGTCAGTGAATAGATCGTACAAGCAATTTGACAATGTGTTGAGAATATGTCCACGACAGAGCAACTCGTTCTCCTCTCTTTTCTTTTCTTTTCTTTTCTTTATGTAGTTAATTAGTTTATCACTGCTGTTTGAGGCTGCTCTCATTCCTTAGGTATTGGATCATCAAGAAAAGTCTGCAGATTTGGATCCAGTATGTAGGAAATTTTCAACACTGTAAACAAGAACATAATCTTGTCTTGCCATCGGCTAAAATTATTTCCATCGAATCTATCCAGCTTGACGAATTCTTGTTTGTCACTTTGAATGATTTTGTCTCCATTTTATTTGAAGAAAATAAAGCCTTAAAATTGTTGTAAGATTTTCTTAAACGTGAACAAAATATGAGAATTAAGACTTAGAGGCGTGTAGTAAACACTGTCTTTAAGGCTTTATTCGTCCCTATTTGAATAAACAAGTTTGCTATGGGTTACAGATGAATAGTCATCCAGGATACAACTAAGTCTCAAAATTGAAGTCTATAGACAAAAAAATCTGGAAAGCTTTCGATTTAATTATGTTTTAAAATACTGAAATATTATGGCGGAGTTTTGAGAGAAAAAAAGAGAAGAAAGAAAGAATAAAGAATAAAGAATAAAGAAATGAATTGTGTTCTTAAAGTGGGAAGTGGTGAGTATTTATAGGTGTAGAAGCAGCTCTTCAAATGGTTCTGAAGAGTCATGTTTTTCTAGTTGGAAAGATATGGTTTTTTCAGATTTAATGAGAGTCTTACGATTATATCTGTTAGTTTTTAATAGATTAGATCGTGTCTGTTAAAAAAACAATTGATAAATCTCACACCTTTTCTATTTAAATTACAACATTTGATTTAAACTGATACCTTTTGATTTAATCTCACACTTTTTTTTTTATGTAAATCAAAATCATTTAATTTAAATTAATGCCTTTTGGGTTTTCAAACAACCTTTTACTCTCATTTTTCTAACAACTAAAACAACTTGTGCAAAAGTCTGCTGGAAAAATGTTTGTCTTCTAAAATCAGGAGGAGTTTTGCGTTTAAAGGAACTTTAAGAGTGGAACATTACCTGCACTTTGCAGATTATTTGGCTTCTGTCTACTAGTATAGGTTCTCTTTGGTTTGCCTTTATCAAGAGCTATGATTTAAAAAATAGAAGCTTCTGGTCAGTTTCAGTCCCAGTTGAGTGCTCCTGGACATGGAAAAAGCTCCTAAAGTTGAGAGCTATTACTAGGCCCTTTATTAAGCATATTATTGGAAATAGGCTGGATATTTTTCTATGGTTTGATTGCTGGCACTGTTTGGGTCCTTTAGTGAAGAAGTTTGGCAGTAGAATTATGAATGACTCGGCTATTAGAGAACATGCTTCTATCGTTGAGGTCATAAACAATGGAATGTGGAACTATCCTGTTGTTAAATCTGAGGCTTTGGTGGAAATCCAAGCTACAATATGCTTTATGCAGCTTGCCATGAATCAACAAGATCATGCATGCTCTATGGTGTATCTCTCCATCTGGTAAATTCCATGCTAAATCCACATGGGAAACCATTAGAATGAAAAAAAGCCAAAGTTCTGTAGCACAAACTGAGATGGTTCCTATTGATGCCGAAGATCTGCTGCTGAGCTCGAGGCCTGTTATTCTGGTGTCTGCATAAGGAAATAGGGGTGAACTAAAAGGTCACCGGAAGATAAAGAGGTGGTGCCTCTAGGGACTCTTTGATGCCTTTGTCAGTGTGAGAATTTGAAGAAATAAAGAGAATTAAGATACTGGTGTTTTCAGTAATGAGTATGAGGTTGGAGATGATACTGAATTCACATACCTTGGGCCTTTTATAGTGTTCATGAGGTAAGCTGTTCACGTGCCCGGAATGGTGTGATGTCTAAGATCTTGTTTCCTTGACAGAGGGAAGGCATTTGTCGCGTGTTCAGAGGTGGATTAGTCCCCATAATCACACTTACACTTCTGCATGGGAGTCCTCGAGTGACGATGGTTACATCAACTGCTTGTTTCATGTGTCGTTCTGTTACTGGAGGGGAGTTGTCTTGCGTGTTAATAGGCTACTGGGAGGTGGCTTGTGGGCGTGGCCACATGCTGTTTGGTCAAATGAGGAGAATCACTCAATGTGTCGTCGGTTCACTGGAAGGTGACTTTATTGGTTGTATCAGAAGCCCCCCACTTCTTTAAGTATATTCATGTGCTTCGAGGGAGTAGAGCTTTGACCTGAAAGATGTTGGAGAACGTTTTGAGGAGCAACCAATATGATCGGCTTTGGAGGCACTGGGTTGAGCATTTGAGCGTTAGTCATCTTGCTCAGCCTTAGAAATGTTGGGTTGAGTATTTAAGCAGCAGTTAATATGCTCGACCTTAGAGATGTTGGTCCGAGCATTTGATCAACAATCAATATGCTTGGCCTTAGAGACATTGGTCTGAGCATTGGAGTAGCAGTCAATATGCTCGGCCTTGAAGACGTTGGTCCGAGCATTTGATCAACAATCAATATGCTCGACCTTGGAGATATTGGTCCAAGCATTTGATCATCAGTCAATATACTTGACCTTGGAGACGTTGGTCCGAGTATTTGATCTGCAGTCAATAAGTTCGACTTTGGAGACATTGATCCGAGTATTTGATCAGTAGTCAATATGTTCGGCCTTGGAGATGTTGGTCCGAACATTTGATCAGCAGTCAATATGCTCGATTTTGAAGACGTTGGTTCGAACATTTGAGCAGCAGTCAATATGCTCAACCTTGGAGACATTGGTCCGAGTATTTGATCAACAGTCAATATACTCAGCCTTGGAGACGTTGGTCTGAGAATTTGAGCAACAGTCAATATGCTCGGCCTTGGAGATGTTAGTCCGAGCATTTGATCAGCAGTCAATATTCTCAGCCTTGGAGACATTGGTCCGAGTATTTGAGCAATAATCAATATGCTCGGGTTTGGAAATGTTGGTTCGAGCATATGAGCAGCAATCAATATGCTCAGCCTTGGAGATGTTGGTTTAAGCATTTGATCTGCAGTTAATATGCTCGATGTTGGAGACATTGGTCCGAGCATTTGAGAAACAGTCAATATGCTCGGGCTTAGAAACGTTGATCCGAGCATTTGAGCAACAGTTAATATGCTTAGCCTTAGAGACATTAGTCCAAGCATTTGATCAGCAATCAATATGCTCGGCCTTGGAGACGTTAGTCTGAGCATTTGATCAGCAGTCAATATGCTCGGCCTTGGAGATATTGGTCTGAGCATTTGAGTAGCAGTCAATATGCTCGACCTTGGAGACATTGGTACAAGAATTTGGTAAACAGTCAATATGCTCGGCCTTGGAGAACCCTTGCTTTGGTCTGGGCTATCTGTCTTTGAAGTTCTTAGTGGTTTTTTAGGTCTTTTTTTCTGGAGTTTTTAGTGGACTTTTGGGCTTCTCCCTTGGAGCCCCTGGTAAGCTTTTGGGCTTTCTTCCCCTAGAGCCCCTAGTGGGTTGTTGGGCTTACACTAAGGGTATTTTGGACCATATTTCTATTGTTGGGATTTGGACAATTTCCTTAACCTTTTGGGGCCTATAAAAAAACAAACCTTTGGGTCATTTCCAGGACCTTATATAAGGTCATATAATGCAGGGGCGTTGGGCCATTTAATGTGTGCAATTGTTTCAAATGAAATAGCGACGCTGATTATAAATTGTGTGCCTTTTGTCGAATTGGGGAGCAAAATCATGCCTTGGGGAATGTAATAACACCTTGGGTTCCCCCAGTACCATTTTTTTGTGGCTGAAGGAACTTTGGGGAGCATAAAAGTGCCTCGAGCACATGAAACATCGCATCATTATGATTGTCAGAGCTCTTGAAGAATGTAACGGTGCCTCGGTCACACCAAAAGTCACGTCTTCCCAACTGTAGCAGAGTTAATTTTCCTCATTTGTCACGCCCGTATTCCTATATAAGGGTGGCTCATTCTCATTTCTCTTCACCTCATTTCATTTGCAATCAGAGAGAAATTTGATAGCCTGTGGAGTTGGTCAAGAGTATGAGAGTGTAAGTTTAAGAGTTCTTGGAGTTCTTGGGAGATTTGGAGTGCTTGGAGTTGGGTTAAAAAGCCTTTGGGAGCGTATTTTCTTGAAAAGAGATCGAGGTGTGGGGTTAAGAAGGGATCACTGCTCGGAGTAGGCACGGGTATTCAACCTTGGTGAGTCTTTTTGTCTTCAGCAGATAGACTTCGTGATAGGCTAAGTAGTGGTAGTGATGATAGCGGGGATTTATCTAGGGAGTTGGAGGAGGCGATGAACTTGTCCTCTAGTGGAAGTGAGTCTTAAGAGGGGCCACTAGCCATGTTTCCCTACACTCCTGGGGGGGAAGAGGAAGAGGAGGAGGATTTCTCCTCTGAAGGCGAGGATGAGGTTGATAGGACCTTGGCTGAGCTAAGGGTTGATATGATGGTCGAGGAGAGAGTTCAATGGTCGTTCGCGGCAAACTCTGTGCCCTGCCAGATAGAGGAAGGAGAGATTGAAGTCATCTGGAGGGTGTAATGTATTCCTAAGGAGTACACCCTTAGCCCAGCTGGGGTTGGAGAAAGGGCTTGTGACGCCCTCTCGAGCCCCGCGCCTTATGAGTTGTGTGTTTATGAGCAGTACATAAAGGTCAGGCTCAAGTTTCATCTCCATCCCTTCTTCTGCGCAGTGCTAAAGTACTTTGACATAGCACTGTGTCAGTTGGTGCCCAATTCGGTGCGCCTGATCATGGCTTTTATCTGTGTTTGCACAGAGGTGAGGGGTTTGATGAACATTAATGTCTTCAAGGCCCATTTCCAAATAAGCAAGCACGGCCAGACCAGATGGGTCATGATCAGCTTGAGGGTGAATAAGAAGTTGGTGAAGAGGAAGCCTTCCTCGATCAAGAAATGGAAGAAGTCATTTTTCTTGGTCCAGAATGAGAGGAGCTTCCAAGTCCCTCTTTGCTGGAGTTTGGACCGAGTGGGCAAGTGTAAAAACCACACATCCTGCATCGCGAGCAGGAGACGCTGAGGGTTATGGTGGCTGCACCTTTGGATGTGGAGGTTCTATATGATAACAACGAGTTGGTGAGGCGTGGCCTCTGCCCCAGTTGCCTAGAGGAAAACCTAAAGCGCGATAATCTCGGTGTTTGTGCCTTCCCTCTCTCCCTCTTTTGCTTTATCTTTTCTTTGCATTTCGCTTTACTTTTTTATGCCTTTATCTAGCATTATACTTGCGTTTTTTTTGTTCTTGTTCTAAGCAGAGATGGATGCCATTGCTGGAGCCAGAGAACAGGCTAGAAAGATAGCCTAAGAGAAGAAAAGGGCAGCCCAGGCAGGGAAGCAGCCCGCGCGCCCAAAGCTCAAGAAAGAGGTTGCGGACCCTTTCTCCCATCACAATTTATGTGGAGAGCCCATCTGAGCTCTCCCCCAAATCGAATGTTGCCCCTGCTGCACCCTCTTGAGTCTACCCAAGCACCATCCTCGTTGCGGGGTGCTTCTTCTGCGGCTGCAATCTTCACGCCCAACTGGGGTTTAAAGGTTGATGACTCGGTCTTCGCCTATCCTCGGGTGGCCCGAGAGCATTTTGTCTTGGTGATCCCACCCTGAGACATGATCGAGCTCTCTCGGAAGCCGATCGAGGGGCTTTACTCAGTGGTTGATACCTTGACCTCCTAGGTAAAAGCTGTCACTTTTCCTTTTTCCTTAAGTTTATTTTTATCAACTGCTTAGCTAACGACACTTCATTTTGTTTCAGTCTAGCGTGCTTCTCGGAGTGCTGTCACACTAGTGCCATCAAAGACTGGACGAGAGCTGTGAGCTCGTCCAGCAGCTGCAGGCATCCCTGGAAGGGGCTAACAGGGCCAAGGTCGAGGCCATGCAAGAGAGGGACGTCCTGCGGCTGGAGAGAGACGCTGTAGTAGCCTTGGAGCAGCGGTTGAGGGGGGAAGCGGATGATGCCACTCAGAAGGCAGTGGAGGAGGTTCTGACTGCATTCAAGGACTCAACCTCCTACCGGGAAGTTGTCAAGAGAGCCATGGAGGAGTTCTTGAAGTTGATGCTGAAAATCTGCTGCTGAGCTGGAGGCCTGTTATTTTGGTGTTTGCATAAAGAAAGAGGGGTGAACTAAAAGGTCACTGGAGGAGAAGGGGGTTGTGCCTCCGGGGACTCTCCGATGCCTTTATAAATGTAAGGTTTTGAAGAAATAGAGAGAATTAATATACTGGTGTTTTCAGTAATGAGTTTGAGGTTGGAGATGATTCTAAATTCACATACCTTGAGCTTTTTATAGTGTTCTTAAGGTAAGCTGGTCATGTGCCCAAAATGGCGTGATCCCTAAAGTCTCGCTTCTCTGGTGGAGGGCCTTTGTCGCGTGTTCAGCTGTAGATTAGTCCCCATAATCACGGTTACACTTCTGCATGGAAATCTGCGAGTGACGATGGTTATGTCAACTGCTCGTTCCACGTGTCGTTTGGTTACTGGAGAGGAGTTGTCTTGCGTGTCGACAGGCTACTAGGAGGTGCCTTGTGGGCGTGGCCATGTGCCGTTTGGTCAAATGAGGAGAATCACTTCACGTGTCGGCAGTTCACTAGAGGGTGACTTTATTGGCTGTATCAGTTCCCAAACTTTATTCCTAAGCACAACTTTATCCTTGACAAATTATCCACTAAGAGCATACTGAAAAATTGGGGTATTCCTATTGATGATAAGTGCCTTCTTTGCAATGTGGTTGAAGAATCCAGAGATCATATTTTCTTTACTTGTGACTTATCCAAGCAAGTTTGGTTTCAGCTGCAGCTAAAGTCTGGAATTGACAGTAAGCCTGTTGAGTCCTGGCAAGACGAATTCTCTTGGGCTCTAAGACACTTGAAGGGAAAAATCTCATGTATCGTCATCCTAAAGCTGACATGCATGGAATATTAACATATAAATTTGAGATTTTTCTTTAGGGAATTGTATTTATTGGACACTAAATCTGGAAGGACATGAAATCTAGTGTTCTTTCTCAACAATGGAAGCATATTGATTTGATTTCTTAAGAATTAAGTTGCAAAAAGGAAAGGGATGGCTTGTAGAGTAGGGTCATGTATAAAATGAATTTCCTTGACAGAAATCGCACTTCAACTTGCTGCACTTGTACATTGAAATTTTTTTGAATTGCCAGGTGGGTAAAACGAAGACGATAATATAATAAAAATTGGTTTTATTGATTATTTTAATCACTTTACCAAACAACTTAGATAATATAAATCCAATAGGAGATTTTGGCCTGCAAAAAACGTAACCAATAGGGTGTCTGTGATCACGCCTATCATTTAAGGATATAAAATATAAAGTATAAATCAAGTTCATTCTTAAGTTTTATTTGGAGGTTGTTTAAATGTAAATTAAATTATTAAAATTTAAAATTTTAAAATTTTAAAATTTTAACAATTTAAATTTTAATAATTTAATTTACATTTAAACAACCTCCAAATAAAACTTAAGAATGAACTTGATTTAAATTGTATTTATGCAAATACCCAAACAACACCTTAAAAACTTTGAAGAAGACAAGATCCTGATGACAAACTAGTTTAGTCACTGAAACTTTAGTTAATTAAGCTTATTTAAGATAATTTTCACTTTGTTATTTTATTCATTCAATTCAGGGAAAATTATATTCGCGTCATTAGGGTATAGTAAATTTTACACTCGCATCGTGTTTTTAAAACCTACATATACACCACTGAATCATATTTAAATGTTATTTTCTAACAAAAAAACTAAAATTATAAAACTACCCATATGTAAAAACATGATAACGCGAGTATAGAATTTACTATAACCCAATGATGTGAGTGTAATTTTCTTCCGATTTATACCATAAAACTATAATTAGTTGAAAGGCAAAATACAAAGAAAGAAAAGAGGGAGGAAAAACAGATGGAAAATATTTTTTTATGTTTAATAAAAAAGAAAAATTAAATGATTGATATTTTTTTAACGTATACAAATTTTAATATTTAAATAATTGGAGAGAAAAGATTTGGACAGTGCAATTGCAAGTGGATGGGACCTATGATAAGTGTTGGAATATAATAGGAAAATATAATTAAGAAACTCTATTTCTATTTTAATTAGGTTTTGATTACTTGTCATCTTTGACTTTTTGTACCATTATATATACTCCTGTATATTTATAAATTCAATTTACCGAATACAATTATTCTATTCCAAAACCCTATTGCTCTTAATTTTCTATCATGTTATTGCAACAGTGTCTATTTTTTCTGTTGGGTTCATCATTCTAAAAGCTGAACCAAGGAGACAACTTGCTTGGTTAGTAAAATCTTTTGTTGTCGTAAAAAAAAATCGAGATTAATCTCGCTTACATTAATAGTTATGAGATGAATGATAAGAGAGTTCTTTTTTTGCGTAATCTGTGGACACAATAGACATCTACTTAAAAAAAACCACAATCCTCATCATTTAAAAATTAAAATTGAATTAAATTTACGGTGAGATTGAATGTCACATCATTATATATAAAATACTCAATTTTAAATTTGTCAACATTCAATATCATCATAACTTGATATTCATTTCAATTCTTAAATAAAAAAGATCGTGATCCACTTAAAAAAATTAACTGACATTTCTCGCAATAGAAATTAATTTGTGTATTTTTTAGTGTTAATTTTCTCGAATTTATTATAAACCATTGAACCAAATAAATATTCGAAAGCAATGAATTGCCAAAAGATTTGGAAACCGTGAAGCAACAAAACAAAAGCAATATTCACTGGTTTCATAATTGATTCTTCAAAGTGTCGTGACCTTAATTGGCTCCATTTATCATGAGCCTATGACCACAATAATTGAGGTCCCGATTCACCATACCATTGTCCCAAAATTGCAACAACCAGTCATGCCGTGCAATTTCTGCTTTACGGACGACGACAACGATGGCGACGAGGAAGAGGGTCATGTGACCTTAATTCGCCCCATTTATCATGAGCCTATGACCACAATAATTGAGGTCCCCACTCCCCATACCATTGTCCCAAAATCGCAACAACCAGTCATGCCGTGCAATTTCTACTTTTCAAGGTCCGACGACGACGACAACAACGATGGTGACGACGAAGAGGGTCATGTTTAATTGGCCCCATTTATCACGAGCCTATGACCACAATAATTGAGGTCCCGATTCTCCATGCCGTGCAATTTTTACCTCTCAAGGTCCAAAGAGTCGAGAAAGAGAAAGAGGAGTCGAGGAGGAGGAAAATGCAAAATTTCACAATCCCTAAAAATGTGGACAGTCATGTTCTCCGGTTTTTGTCTGCAAAATTCTCATAAATTGGAGTCCAAAAATATTACTATGTTTAAGAAAAGATTTTTACAGACCTTCAAAAATATATTGGGGTTTTTAAATCTCTGAAATCAATTCCATTCTCTTATGTACACCAAATTATCAAGTGTCTCTGACCTTAATTGGAGCGATGAGAGATATCAAGATTGAGGGTATTAGACATTGTCCGATGATATGAGAAGAGAAAATTCTTTCATCGAACGATGTTCAATGCTTTCAGTTTATACATTTACTAATTTAACCTCATTTCTGTATTTACATAAACTAGGTACATGAATTCCTGCAAAGAAAGTCATTCGAAGTTTTGTAAGGACCCTTCGATGGTTATCAAAGTGACATAAAAAGAAGGATTTAGAAGAGTATCGAAGTAAAATAGTATATCTGTCAATTCTGTGTTGGCTCTCACTTTTAAGAGGATTTAGAAGAGTACCGAAGTGAAATAGTATATCTACCAATTCTGTGTTGGCTCTCACTTTCAAGATGACTTGAGCTCCTTTAAATATAGGCTCAGGAGAGAGGTGAGATCTTTGGAGGAATCAGGTAGGTTTTGTCAACATATGCTTACCCATGTTGTGTGGGTTTGTGAACCATCCTTTGTCAAATTCCTAGTTAGCCTTTCCAGACTTATGGGCCGTTACTCATTCTTATGAGGTCTTGTTTTAGCTCCATGAGTTACACCGTTTAAGTGGCTGAACATCATTATTTGTGATGTCACAGTCTACATGTCTGATTCTTATAGGACCAAATATCTTGACCCTTATCATATGCATCTCAAAATATGAGATAAAAGTAGGTCTAAAAGAGGCCTTTCTTCTTCACTTCTTCCTAATTCATAATATGAAAGTTCTTATTCTCTAATATTCAAATCTCATTTTTCCAGGTAATATATTCTTTACCCCTCAAAAAATAAAATAAAAAATCTTATTTTTACCTTTGTAAAGAAATTCTTATTTGCTAGACTCACCGCATATACGTGCAACATTATTGACCAAGCGTACAAGACAAAGCTAGCTATATAACAACAACCATTGAGGGCATGGAAATCCTCAACACCCTACTCAGAGTCTCAGGCGTCCTTACTTGAGCACTCTTAACAATTTTTGCTTTCTTCAGCCTTTGAAGATAAACCTCAATGGCCAATAACCCAAACTCTCTCCCCTTGTACCAAAAAATTAGTCGAATAAACATAATACAAAGAAGCTTGGATATTACCATCTTGTTCCTTCTTGTTTCTCTCCTTGTCTGCCGTCTCCTATTTATCAAAAACCAATATGGATTTTCTTGGATTATGGCTTTCTTTTGCGAGTTGTGTTTCACCTTCTTTTGGCTTCTCACCACCAACATGAAATGGAATCCTGTGGAATACATAACATACTTGGAACATCTCGATCAACGGTAACAAATATTTCTATACTATAATATTTTTTTTTATTTATTATAGCAATAAATCGAATAAGTTATCTTATTTACCATACCACAATAATTTTTTTTTATCCATAACGAAGTTGTTAATATAAGGATTTGAGACATTTGACTTTATAAACTCAAGGCACTTAGGTACTAAAACTTGGAGCAATTACTAATGAGCTCAAAGTTATGGGTTGACTGTATAATAAAGTATATTTTATATCTTTATCTTGAAATTATGATAACTTTAACAGTATCATATCATTAAATGGGATTTGGATCCTCGATCACTTGTAGTTAATGATATTCATTGTGAGATGATGTGACACTATTTTAAAATTAGATTTATAATGTACTTATACCACATCGTTATTTTTATTTATAGTGTGCTTGGGAATGGTTTTTAATTGAATGGAAGGTAATAGAAAATTAGTGTGTTTAGCATTCCCTTGTTTGAATTTTATAATTAAATGAAAGAATGGAAAAAAGAGCATATTGTAACCTTCCCTTGTTTGGATAGAAGATGGAAAGGAATGAAATGGTTAAATTATAATAAAAATTTACACAAACATCTTTAACTATCAATTATGAAAAAACACCTTTTAAAATGATTCATTTATTTCTTTTGTAGATTTTATGGGAGAACAAGGGTCCACCAGATGAGATGCCTCATTTAGTTTACATATCCAGAGAAAAACGATTAAACCATCTGCATAATTATAAAGCAGGCGCCCTGAATGTATTAGTAAGATATTAATGATTTATGCATCCCAAATCAATTTATAAAAAGTTTGTTTCATATATCCTACATATCTATTTAACAATTACAGATAACCTTCAATAACTAATGCCGCGTAAATCTCTCTTTTTTTTCTTCAATTTTCGTAAATACAAAACAGACTAGAGTCTCTGGGTTGATGACAAATGCACCGTTTATGTTGAATGTAGACTGTGATATGTTTGCCAACAATCCACAGATTGTTCGTCATGTGGTTCTAGCAAAGAAAGTGATTGTGGATTTGTTCAATCTCCACAACTGTTTTATGATAGACCGGGGGAAGGACCGGAGGTTATGATTAAAGTAAGTCAAATTTCAATCTTTAATTGACTACAAATCCTTTTGGATTAATTAAATTTTTGTATCTTAATCTATTGGTTGAGTTTCATTTTAGCTTATTTTCTCTTAGTTGTATTAATTTTAATATTCAATTATTTAAATGTTGCAATGCAATCTTTTTTTATATGATGTTGTTGACTCATAAATCAATGGTAGAGTCACGTGACCTTCGCATGAAGGACAAGCGACAGTTTATTATTTGCTTAATATATATTAAAATAATAAAAAAGAAAAATTACTACTTGAGTAAGAAATGGACTACATTACAATGTTTGAAAGATATATAAAAAAATTTAGGTGAATAGTTAAATGTTAAAATTAGTATAATTAAAAGAACAATGATTAAAATGGAACTCGAGCCACGGTTCAAAATCCAAAAACGTCATTATAAAAGAAAAAGAATTAAGGACTAATTAATTATATGTTTTGGCTATGTTAGACACTAGGATACGGAATAGCAGGAATTCAAGGACCAATGAACCTGGGAACAGGACGTTTCCACAGACGAAAAGCTATCTATGGTCTATGGCCAGATGATGTAGAAGATGGTCAAGGAAGCAATCTAATTACTTCAGCAGCAAACGGTACTCTTTATCAACTTTGATTTCCCATTCCTCTCTCCATAATCGATTTCTGTATAATAATGGATTTTTTTTTGTTTTTTTTGTTCTATACGACTTTAAATTTTTCTAACTATTTTTATGCAGAGAAATTGGGTGATGATAAATTAATGAAGGAATTTGGAAATTCAAAGGAGTTTGTCAAGTCAGCCGTTGAAGCTTTAAAAGGGAAGACGGGTTGTCCGAATAGCCTTTCAAATTCTCTTGAGGCTGCATTTGGAGTAGCCGGTTGTAGCTATGAATATAGTACTGGGTGGGGTACAAAGGTTAGTATCAACTCCTGTCAAAATTTAGTTATTCTCCTATCACCTCCTATACTTTGTGACAGTAGTAAGATTCTTTTTTGGGTGTTTTCGGCCTCAGTTTGGTTGGGTATATGGATCATTAGCAGAAGATATCAACAGTGGACTGAAGATCCACTCTATGGGCTGGAGAACCCTCTACAACACTCCGAACCCATCGGCCTTTCTTGGGTGTGCATCTCCAGGTGGGCCTGATTCAATGTGTCAGCAAAAAAGGTGGGCCACTGGTCTGTTTGAGATCCTACTAAGCAAAAACAGCCCCATTTTTGGCACTCTATATGGCAAGCTCCAATTTAGAATGTGTTTGGCCTATTTGTGGATCAATACTTGGGCTCTGCGTTCAATTCCAGAGTTGTGTTATGCTGCACTGCCTGCTTATTGCATTATCACCAACTCCAACTTTATGCCTAAGGTGAGGACATAACATAACACCATTTTTTTCCTGTTGCAATGTGTACATGCTTAGCTCAACGATTCACTGTCTCTGTGTTTTTTTATCTCTCTTTGATCCATGTTGTAGTCACTTGTGTAGGTCTTGCTCTATCACATGACGATATGTTATTTTTTATTAATATCAATTATGGGTTAATTCAATCACATTAATGGATAGGGAAAAAATCTTAAGAAAATATGTAGAGTGTTGATTGATCCTATTCAAAAGATTCTCTTGCTTTACTCAAGAATTTTATTTTTTGTCGTCATTTTTGTTTCTTATAAATAGAAGCTGAGCCAAATACTTCAAAAATAGTTTATGAAAAAAAATCAAAAGTTGAAATGTAATATCTAAGAAATTGACTTTTATGTAAAAAAAAAAACTGTTTTAATTGTCGTTTTATTAAATACTAAAGAATTTTTAATATAAAAACTGTTTTAAAAATCGTTTTATAAATCATAGACCGAAATTACTATTCATCCTTGTAAAAGAGCTTGATATAATATAATTTTCCCAGTAACAATTTTGTAATGCGTCATTAATGCAGGCACGTGAGCCAGCTATATACCTTCCTGTTTCCCTTTTTGTGATTTACAACCTATATACTCTATCAGACTACTTTAGAATAGGGTTATCGATCAGAATTTGGTGGGTTAACCAGAGAATGTCAAGAATATACACAACAAGCGCATGGTTGTTTGGGTTTTTTGAAGTCATACTTAAGCTCTTAGGATTAACAGAGACAGTATTTGTAGTTACAAGAAAATGCTCACCATCTACATCTACTTCTAGTGACGGTACTAATGACCCGAATGCCGGAAAATTTATCTTCGATGAATCTCCATATTACGTGCCAGGTACAACCATTTTGCTGGTGCACTTGACAGCACTGGTTAGCCTCTTGCTTGGTTTGCAACCACCAGCTCATGATGGGAGTGGATCAGGGCCAGGGGAGGTGATGTGTAGTTTGTGGGTGGTGTTATCCTTCTGGCCATTTTTGAAAGGGTTGTTTGAGAAAGGGAAATATGGGATTCCTTTATCCACCATCTGCAAATCAGCTGCTTTGACGTTGCTTTTTGTTCATTTTTCCAAAAGGAGTACCTCAATGTGATTTCAAAGAGTTATTCATGAAATCACATTGATTAAGTGCTTCCTTCTTTTTTGTTTTGGGTAAAATACATTAATTAGTAATTTATCTTATGATTACATTGTTAAAAATATATTTCACATTAGAATTAATGTTTCTCTCTTAATATTGCAGAGGAGGTGTTCTTGTTAGAAATAAATAAAAGTTTTAACGTTTGTTTTGGGTGCAAATTCCATTGACATATAAAGGCAATGCATGCCCAAACAATCAAGGAGAAGGGAAGAAAATCATAATTTTTTTAGTGAACAATTAATCTCATAAATAATTTAAGTTCATTTTCTTTTAATTCTCCTTAATTCATTTGCAGTACTAAACCTTCTTAGAAGAGCTAGTGTAACTAATTAATATTAATGTTAGGCTGAATTACATTTTTCCTCAAGTTTTATACTTGATTTCATTTATGCTTTTTTGGTTTTTGATCGTTTCAATTAGGTTTTTGAATTTACAATCTCATTTCAATTGGACTCTTTCAGATATTGGTACAATTTTAAAAAGCTAATCCTACCCAACCCAAACTCAAACTGGACTTTAAGCAAGCTAAGGTTGAGATTTTTTATGATTGCACCGCTAGGGTTGAAAATTTTCAATTCGAACTAAATTTCGGTTGGGTTAAGTTTGGAGTTTCCTCAACTCTAACCAAATCCGTAATCCGTGAGCCCGAATTTAATTATATAACCAGTATTAATAGCTAATGATTTGAATTTATGTTGAATATTTGGACCTTTGAAATTTGAAAGTCCGAGATATATTAAAATTTGAATAATTCAATTTGATACTTTTAAAATTTTATTTGTAATACTTAGGGTATGATATGAAAAATATAATTCAAGAAACTAATCTTGACTCAACCCAACTCTACTTATTTGAGTTGAATTTGATTTCACAAGTCAATTAGAACTCAACCCGACTTTTTGTATGTTGGGTTTGAGTTGAGATTTATGTAACTTATCATGGATTGAGCTAAATTATGAGTGAAAAAATATATAAGGCATGATTTAAATCTAAAGATTTAATTTAAACAAAAAGTCGTCATATTTTTTAAATATTTTTTAAACAGACACGATTTAGTCCATTAAAAACTAACAGACATGATCGTAAGGCTCTCATTAAATCTTAAAAAATCATGTCTTTCCAACTGGAAAAACATGACGTTCCAAAAACTTTTGAAGATGTGCTCCTACACCTATAAATACCCATCACTCCCCACTTTAGAATATAATTCATTTTTCATTCTTTCTTCTCTCTTTTTCTCTAAAAAATTATGCCATAATATTTTAATATTTCAAGGTAGAATTAAATTGGAAATTCTTCAGATTTTGCTGTCTGCAGACTTCAAGTTTGAGACTTGGTTGTATCCTGGAGGACTATTGGTCTCTAACCCATAGTAAACTTGTTTATACAAGTGGAGACGAATAAAGCCTTAAAGACAGTGATTAATTCACGCCTCTAAGTCTTGATTCTCATATTTTGTTCTCGTTTAGAAAAAATTACAATAATTTTAAGGCTTTATTTCTGTCCAACAAAATAGAGACGAAATCATTCAAGGTGATGAATCAAGACTTCATCAAGCCGGATTGATTCAATGGAAATAATTTCAGCCGGTGGCAAGACAAGATTATGTTCTTACTTACTGCGTTGAAAATTTCCTATACACTAGATCCGAATCTACAGCCCATTCACAAACATCAAATCGGCTCATGATATTTGGAATGCTCTTGAGTACAAATACAAAGTGGAAGAAAAAGGTGCGAATAAGTATTTAGTTTCCAAATACTTTGATTTTAAAATGTTTGACAATAAACCTATCTTAGAACAAGTGCACGAATTACAAGTTATTGTCAATAAACTCCGAGCTTTAAAAATTATTTTGCCTGAATCATTCCAAGTGGGGGCTATTATAGCTAAAATTTTCACTTATTAGAAGGACTATGGAAAAAGATTATTGCACAAATATAAGGACTACACTTTAGAACAAATTGTAAAAAATAAACATTTTTGTATTGAAGAAGAGTCATGTTTACGTGACTAAAGTAGTAAGGTTCAAAGCGGTCCTAAAGTGCATCATGTGGAGGCAAGCAAAGCTAAAAAGCATGCCTTACAAGTGAAAGCTAGAGAAAAATTTAAGAAGACTACAAGAAAGAATAAAGGGAAAGATAATTTGCATTTGCATACGGTGGTATGCAAATTTAATTATTTTGAAAATGAAAGTGGATATAAAATACATTTGAGGATGGCAATAGCATGTCAATTCATTTTGTTTGATTTGTTAAAGCTGTGAGGCGATTTGGCCTGCATGCATTTAAATTTACAATTTAATTTTATTTGGTTGATTAAATTATTTAGTGACACTATAAATTTATATGAGATATTAAATTGAGATTTATTATAAATTTATAGTAAAAGTCACTATGAACATTTATTGTTATAGCTTATTTGTGTGCATGAGTTATCGTTAAATAAATTTTAACTTTAAAAGACATGGTTATATATCTATCTAGTGGGAATGATATAGCATCTCTAGATTTATAAGTAAAAAAAATAATGTTTTAATAACAGTATTTTGCATGAGATGTTACTGTTACGTATAATAAACATGAAGTTAATAAATTTTTGCATTTGTGAGTATGTTTTTAAGACATAATATGAATATGAGTAACATTGTGTTAAAGTACAATGATAGGGGTCATTTTGGTTTGTGCATAGAAAACTCACATGATCAATTGATATATGTGTAAGAAGAATTAATTGTAGATGTACACATGAAAAATGACATTTCTAGAAGTGGTGGGGTGAGGACGCCATATTACCCGAACATTGTGATCATCATGAGTGCTATTGTATGTGTATCTTAATGAAGAAGACATGGTGATGTGTATGATAATATCAAACAAATGTCATAATGATGAATCAGAGAGTCTAACCACTTGTTTTAGACAAAGTAAGAGTCTTTGTACTGATAAAGGTGTGGATGTAGAGTTTTGATATTCAATATCAAAACTGGGCTTCGTTTGTATGATTCAATTCCTCAAGCATATGGCTACATTTAGTAGTAACTTGTGTATTCTAATGTGGGGGTCATTTCGTTGTTTAACAATAAAATAATTAATTTTTTATTATCGTTAATGTAAGTTTTTTTATATATTTTTTAAATGTGAGGGTATTAATTATATTATAAAATAACATAACTTTATGTGAAAATTTGTTGAAATCTTGAAATTTATATGGTTGATATAAGTGAGTGAAACCAAGAAATACACTTTATGAAAGTTAAAGCGAGAAAACTTAGTGGGGGTTATGTTTTGAGTACTTTATAGTATAATACGAGAATATACAAATTTATTAGAATTTTTTGTTACCTGGAAGAAATCATAGATTTGATTTGAACTGATTGTATCAAGGGGATACATTGATGCCATGGTAATTCGGTTGTATCAAAAGGATACATTGATGCTAGTTGGATGACGAGAGTAAGAGATATAAAATACCTAGGAGGACGTGATGCTTCTTGGAAGAGCAAGAATCAAACATGTATGTCTCACACAATGAAATCTGAATTAATTGCCTCGACAACAATTGAGAAAAAAAATTGAATGGATTAAATAGAAATTTATTGTTGAAAATAAATTTTGCGGCCACATCCTATGCATTTTAAATCCATACTTTGTGATAATGAAGTTTTGTGAGAGACACTTTAAATGGTAAGTCTAGACATATCAATCGCAGACATGAGTATGTGAGACAATTGATACATTGTGGTATCATTGCAATTATCTATGTAAAGTAAAGTAAGAACTTGATTGATCCACTTACTAAGGCACTCTCAAAAGACCTAGTAAGTAAGACAGCTAAAGAGATGGGGCTTAAATCATTTGAAAGTCAGTAGTGATGGCAACCCAACCTAATGCTAGTAGATCACTAGTCCTAGGTTTTAATGGGTAATAACAAGTTACTGTGATTGACTGTTGATATTGTCACAAAGTTGGCCCATAATTGAGAAAGACAATATCGTTTGTTATATTTTAGAGGATGAGTTAAACGCTTAATGATGTTATAAAATGCGTTCTAGTAACGAAAACGCAAGAGGAACTTCACCTATATGAACGAAGGAGTGGTGCAGCTCTCATAGAGTTTTATGGTTTGCTTTCTTGAGGTTCATGAAATCAAGATATAGCACATGACCATAATAGTGCTAAGTGAAAATAAATTCTCACCAAAATAAGAGAATTGTATGTGTGTGGTGGCTCCTATCGTATCACATAGGAATGTTAGTTTAATCTAAAGGATATCATTCATTTCGATATGACTTTGAGTTTTTTACACTAATAGAAGGTTTTAAATCGAAAGATACCTACTTTATGCATACAAAACTCGGAGATATTGTGGCAGTATTTTTCAAAACTGAGTTTTCAAACAAGTGGGGGATTGTTAGAAAAAAATTATTTAAAATGATTTTAAAGGGTTGTTTGAAAACCCAAAAGGTATTAGTTTTAATCTAAATGTTGTGATTTAAGCAGAAAGGTGTGACTTAAATCTAAAGAGTGTGATTTAAATATAAATGTTGTAATTTAAATAAAAAGATATCAAATTTTTTAAATATTTTTTTAAACAGATAAGATCTAATCCATTAAAAACTAACAGACATGATTGTAAGACTCTCATTAAATCTGAAAAAATTATGTATTTTCAATTGGAAAAGCATGACTTTCCAAAACCTTTTAAAGAGGTGTTTCTACACCGCTAAATACCCCTCACTCCCCACTTCAGGATACAATTCATTTTTCATTCTTTCTTCTATCTTTTTCTTTAAAAAAATTTGCCATAATATTTCAGTATTTCAAAGCAGAATTAAATTGAAAGTTTTTCAGATTTTGCTATTTGTAGACTTCAAGTTTGAGACTTGGTTGTATCCCGTAGGACTATTCGTCTGTAACCCATAGCAAACTTGTTTATACAAGTGGGGACGAATAAAGCCTTAAAAATAGTGTTTAATTCATACCTCTAAATCTTGATTCTTGTATTCTATTCTCGTTTAGAAAAATTTACAACAACAGCTTGCTGCCAAAACTCTTTTATGGTGTAGCAACTAGTACTATGTTTTTTGTCATTCGATCCAAAGAGAGATTTGCATATATTAACACCAAATCTAAGTAGATTTTAATCGGATCTACAATAAAACCAGTTTCATCATATTTGTAGATTAAATTTGTTGGTTGATAGAATTCGTTAATGGAGAGGGAGAGCGAGAGAGAGATAGAATTCGTTAATAATATAGAGAAATCTCTTATCGACGTCGCTATGTAAATACGCGAGAGATAAAAGATTGTCTTTACCTTTTAATTTATCACATGCTTTGGTATACAATACATAGTACGCAATATTTTTTTTTTTTGTTGAATCAATATATAGTGCAATAATTTGTCAATAAGTATCAAACAATAAACCATAATAAAATTGTTAATAAATTCAATATACAATAATTTGTCAGTAAGTAACAATTTTAAACCCAGATAATTGATTTGTTCAGTTTTTAGTTGTTTATTTAATCCATGTTGGTGTACTTTTTGTTTTACATAAAAATAATTTCTTGGTAATTAAAGTAATTTATTTCCAAAAATTACAGAAAAAGATAAACAAATACTCCTTAATAGATATAAAAGTAAATAAAAAATAACAAAGTTTAATTTCTTTACACCAAGGATCCTTGCTCCCTTATAAGTTCTATATTTAGTTTATTGCTCTTTTGACCAACGTATATAACTATAGTACATTCTCATTGTATCATTAATTTGCAATGCAATTATAAAATGTTCAATGCAATGCAAATTATGGGTGATAACTAGTTTAAATGGTAGAGCCATTTGTCATCGCACAAGAGATTAAAAATTAATTTTATTAAAAAAAGACTAATAGTTTGTTTGGAACCAAGTGAAAATAGAATTCATTTAGGATTGAACTAAAATGAATTTTTACATTTGACTTTCTTATTTAAAACTGTAGAATTCATTTGAATTCTCAAGTTTAAATAAATAAAAAAATCAAAAGATGAGAGAAAGGGGGAAGGGGGAGGGAGATTGAGGGAAAGAATGAGTACTTTGTTCAATAATAATTTTTTACTTTTTATTTTGTAGACTTCATTTATAAATTCTATTTATTTTGATAGAATCTGCAACAAGTCAATTCAATTCCACATTGAATTCATTTTAAAATGAATTCTTGAGATTTTTTTTGTTCCAAACATGACAATTATAAAATTCGAAATGAATTTTATAAAAACTAAATGATTTATTTGTTTTCAAATTGACGTTTGGAGTGATGAAAAATTGGAAATAGCTACCTTTAAGCGCACATAGAGACCCAATAATATTTTTTTTTAACAAAAAAGAAGTTTAAATGTCATAAAAGCACTTATAAAACCTATTTGTAACTATCTTGAAGATTTTTATATTATTGAAAATTCTAAATGTGATATAGCATTGGGTTTATTGGTAACTGTGCTCATCTTTAATTGATGAGGCATCAAGTTTGTGTTCTCCTTTTTTTCTTGCATTAAATTTGATAGTAGTATGTCTTATAAATCAATAGCATTTGATGTCAAAGTATATTACTTGTAATTAATCTTATTCATTTTTTGACAATAATATTTATTTATGACATTTATAACATTTATCGTGTTCATTGTAAATCACATTGCATGTGTTTACATGATAAAACTTATATAATAGAAGGAATGAAAATAAGTACCATGCTAATGAGAAGTATTTTCTTATGCTTTATTCTTAAATGTTCCTAATCATAGGATCATTAAGAAATACATTATTGAATCTGGATAGATTAAAACATATTATGTTTCCTCAAGGAGTTGATAGTGATTGATCTCATGGTCATTAGTGTATGAGACATTAAAACAAGTTATTTAAATGCTGAGAACAAGTACACCAGACTAACTCTTCTTAAACAATTCTTAATGGACATTTTACTAGCTGTCAATAGGAGTTCTTACCTTGCAGTTGTGCAAGTAATCCTTAAACTTGAGGCACCATGGATGCCTTGTGTATAGGTCGTCATGCTTCGACACTACTTAAATATGATTCTAATCAGGGGTCACATAAGAGTAGTAATTGGGTATGACCACTTATGTATGGAGGTATGTAAGTGTACAATAAATGATCCATCACTCTCAGTAAAAAAAAGTGAATCCCTACGTGAAGTGATGAGTCATAACTTGGAATCTCTTGGCAAAAGTGGGGTGAAAATTAGAAAATAGTTTCTAATTTCACCATTTAAGTTATGAACTTTAGATTGAGAGACATGTGACTAAATAATTATGGTTTGACTGTAATTTCATAACTTAGGTTTAATCAGAGGCATTGCATGATGGAAGAATTGATTGAATTGTACGGTAAGAAAGATTCACATCAAATTCATATTGCTTGGGGAGCTATGACATATTGCTTGGTGAGCTATGACATATTGTTAGGTGTCAATTATGACTTGTAAAAGCCCTTAAGAATTAATGATAAAATTAAAAGAGTTCTAATTTGAATTAAAATAAAAATAAATAAATTGGAAGGGGTCTAATTGTTACATAAAAGGCTACGACCTATTAACAATGCGATATTGAACCTAAAGGATCACACATAATAGAGTAATTGCAAGAATACGAGAAATTAGAGGGCTAATAGAGATATTTCTATGAATTAAATTAAACGAAAGGTTTAATTGCAATTATAGAAATCGTAGAGCTTTTAGGAGAAAGACTTCACATAGAAAGCTTTTATTTGATAGAAAATCTAATGAAAATTTTAAGTTTTATGACCATATCTTAATCTATTTCTCTAAACACAAAAAAACTGAAAAAACAAAAGAACTAACACTCCATATTTTCGGCTAACTCTAGTTTTTTTGGTTGTGATGTTCAATATCAATAAGAAGGAGATCTTTGTTCTTGGTTGTTTGTGTGGATACGCTTAGAGACCAAACACTTGAACGACTCGTGAACTCGTCTCCAAAGCTCTAAGTGAAATCTCCATCGATCAAAGATAAAATCATTTAACCTTGTATATAGACTAATTTTCTCGTTCAAATATATTCATAGAGAATTTTCTTGATAAAAGTTTATTGGTATAATTAAAAAAAAAAAAATTCGTTGCGTTTTCTATTCCGATAGATTTACAAAATTAATAGGAAATATCTATACTTTACATTGAGTATTTTATGTTGAGTGAAAATTAAGGACATCTCAGTTGTCCACTCACAACGCTCATTACTGCACGAAAAACCGTAAAGTCACATAAAAGTGTATGTTTATCAATGATATTTGGTGAAAATTGCTAATGAATCTCTTTGTGAGAGACTAAATATATGTGTCAAATGAATAATTTAAATATAAATATACATCTATCTTTGTTGTTTTATATTATTTAAAAACATATATGTAACGGATAGATTGTATATAATTTTAGAGATTCATTTGTAATTTATCACACCTGTATTAGTTAGAATTTATTGTCACTTTGTACATAATTTCACCACTCGTTTTCGCAGGTTCATTATAAAAGAAGTAACGCTTCCTATTTGCAATATCATTTAATTCTTGAAGCATTTTTGTTTTACATTTCATTAAAAAGATTAAAAAAATAAGGATTTTTTATTATACTTTTAACTAAAAATGGCTTTTAAGTCAATAAATAATCCAAACTGGCTATTGTGCAACTTTGTCCTCCACTCATTTTATAACTGACGAATCATCATAGACCCATGTGCAACTGCCACATCATCATAAAACATCCTATAGTTGGCCTCATAGCTTAAAAACGCTTTTATAATAGATTGCATGTTTGCCACGTGCGACTACTTAAATTAAAATGGGCCCACATTCTTTTGCTCGGTTTTTTTTGGTGGGACCATACTCTTTAAATTGCCTGTTTTTATTTTTCATTAAAATCCAAACTTATGCAGACGTTACGGTCCTAATACAAAAGCGTTTCAATTCGGTTCGATTTAGATTTAGTAGGTTTTAAGTGATATTTGAGTTTATAATTAAGTGTGAATTTGATTTTAATTAATTTTTTAATTGTTTAGGTTTGATTTGATTCAAATTTAAAGATAAATAAATTTATTTGAGTTTGAGCTCGAATTCGAATTTGAGTTTTAGATTATCCATTCGAGTTTAAGATTAAACTCTAATTTTAATAAATATAAATATTAACTCGAGTCTGATAATACATTATTTAAATGTTCGAAAGTCTTTCGAACCAAACATTGAAGTATTTGAGTTCGACTCGATTAGCTTGAAGTCTAATTTTCAAACTCGAATTCAACTTGAACTCGATTGAACCGAACATTGACTAAACTCGAACTTAAATAATTCAATAAAAGATCAGTTCAAGTCTATTACTAAACTCGAGTGATTTATCTCTCAACTTGTCACATTGTTACCCAATAAGCCCAAATTTTAGTTTTTCTTTTTGTCTTTTTTTCTTTTCCTTTTACCTATTTCTTTCCCTAGCCGTGGTCAAATAAAAAAAAAGATCTGCCTATTGTCTTTTAATATTGTTTATGTAAAATTATCTTCAAAAGTTATAAAATAAAATATAAAACTTCATTTAAATTTTAACGAAAATTGTTGACAGTTTAAAAAAGGAAATTAATCATACTAAAAATAATTTTGCAACAATATAATTGGCATATGATATCCCTCTAAAGATTTTTTTTATATGTCCACTAATTATTTTTAGTGATCATAATACAATCTATAATTGTTAAAACAAAATGGTTCAGGAATATAGTTAAAACCGTTATTATGTCCGCCGTAATCATTTATGGCGATCGTAATCACGATCGAATATTTGATAAATACGTGTAACGTAAGTTTTAACGACATAATACGTCCAATAATGTGCATAATAATATAAACAGATTTACGCGTTTATTTTATTATTTACTTATGATTGGATAGCTCTCTTTTATAATAAAAAAGGAAATTACTCATAGCTTAAAAGTTAGACTCGACATAATTAGTTAATTAGCATAAATGATGGAAATATACGAAAACTTAATATGCTAAGTTTCGAATTTTGTATCGAATAATACTATTTATCCGAAACATTATCCAATTTAATATAAAATACAAATTACTAAAAAGGAAAAAAAAAAAACTAGATAGATAGTGAATAATTTCACTAATACGTACATGTACAATTAATAGTGAATTATTAAAGTAAAACAAATTTTGCTTCCATTTATGTTCAAACCTTCCAAAAATTAGACCAATTATAATCGGTCATAATATTTAAGATTGGACATATAACTTAATTTGTAATCACGCGTCTACCCGTCTTATCTAAAAGAAGATGCATGTCTCAAAATCAAATATTACCTATCATTACCAAAAAAATAAAATATTTAACAATACATACCAAACCCTAAATTTATCGTAATGTGGATATTGTTGATCCAAAAATGGATCGTTTATATATTACTATTTATTGTATTTTTTTGGATAATATATTGTCTTTGGATGATATATATTTTTTGGTTAAATCAATATATATTCCATTTTTTATTCTAAAAAAATACATATAATCCATTTTCTCTGCTTTTTATTGTGCTTAAAAGTAAAAAATGAGGGCAAAGATTTATTTATTTTTTTGCAATATATGGAGTAGTTTGTCAAAAAAATAAAATAAAAAATAACAATCCCATCAACAAGAACACTTCTATGTCATGAGCATAAAAGGAAATTTTTGATTGAAGGAACCGCACACTTGACTTAAATACTCCCTCTAGTCTCCTTTATATACCACCAGTCAAGTTCACTACACCACACCAAAATAAAACAGAGCAATAGCAGCCTAAGAGAGAAGTAAACTAAGTAGCCGTAATTTAGTCCTTTCAGGGGTCTAGAAATCTTGATCACTTCGTAAGAAATTTAGAGAATGGCCTACCGACTATATTCTCTATTCGGAGACCCAGGTGCGAGTTCTTCTGGAGGGAGTGCTCCGGGTTACGGAGGCCCAGGTGCGAGTCCTTCTAGAGGGAATGCTCCGGGTCACAGAGACCCAGGTGAGAGTTCTTCTGGAGGGAATGCTCCGGGTCATGGACACCAGATAATCGCATTGATCGTGCAGTGGATTGGGGCTATTCAATCTCATGAGACCCGAGAGGCTGCCCTTCTAAACCTCTCAAAGGTATAATTTTTTTGTCTATCTATATATGTATCTATCTGTTTGTTCTTGGAGTTTTTTTTAATCTATCTATTTATTTATTTTCACTCTGTTTCGAATTGTTGTTTGGCTGCTGACAAAAAAAACATGTCTTGAAATCAGAGAAAAGAAAGCCATTTGAAGATATGCCGTATTATTTGCATGTCATCTTTACTGTCTTAGTCATGAACCAGACATATTTTTTTTAAAAAAAAATCTTTTATCCTCTTCTTTTGGGAAGGGGATGGTTTAAGAACAGAATGGAGATTGTCTTGCTTCGTTACACATGCAAAAGTAATATTTTGGGGCCACAGTTTTGCCTTTTTTTTTTCATTTGGTTGGATGAAAGTAAAGGCACAGTTTTGGCTTTTGTTTTTCTTTTATTTTGTTGGATAAAAAAAAAATATAATATTTTTCTTTGCTTAGTTTGAATGTCAATCAAAAAGTTAAATAGGGAAAATAACCCATCATAAAAAATAATGTAAAAAAATTGGTTTCAAATGAAAATTTTCTATTTCTTTTATTTTTCATTTTCGTCAAGATTTTCTTTTCCTTCAGATTTTTTTTTTTGGATCCAAACATACCCAAAATAAAATGGCACAATTTTGTCTTTAATTTTTTTTTTGCTTAATACCAAATAACCTAATTTTAGTTATGTCAATTGTGTTAATCTCAATCCTTGTATAGATGGAAAGCATAATTTCTTTTAAGGATTGTATTAATTTTTCTGGTTGCCAAAGATGACAGATATGATATTTACATAAGAATCTGATATAGCAGTCGGTTTTTGGTAGTATAAAGCATTATAATGCCTAATTTTAGCTGCTTTGAAATTTTAAATAAGAAAAATATATGACAAAGTTACAAAAAAAATCTTTCTAAAGTTTGGTGAAACTTACAGTTCTAATTTTTAAATTTACATTTCTATATATTATCAGTGTCGCTGGAATATCTTGACGTTATAAATAAGCAAAGCCAATGTTTTTTGTTTGAATATTTTTATCTCTCCTACTAACAAACAACAATGAAAATTTAACTAAAGGGTTTTATCTCTGATTTTTCATTCATTTAAAAAAGAATAAAAGCGACAATTTAGTGAGTCAAGGGCGTTTTATACTTTTTGCAAATATATGCTAAGGTGGCATTTGAGTTGACCAGGACATTAGCTTTCTAGATTTCCCTAATCATAGTTAATGAAAGGAGTTAAATGCATGGCATACAATAGAAGGAGGTAAGTGTATGTTTCACCAACCGCGAGAGGTTTTTTCTAATTTTTCCAATAAATATAAGATTGATGAGGCAAACCTTTTTCTTGCTGAATCTGTTTTTTTTTTTTTTTTAAAGGGGAGAGAAATTTAAGAAAACAAAGTGAAATGGGACAATTTGAAGGCGCTTGCAACCTAAAGTGCATCTAAACAGATATTGGTTGATATAGTAAAGAGCTCAGGAATCAGGATTTTGTGCATCACTTATTAACTTATAGATTTTTGAATTAATTGCATCTAATAATTTTTAATTTCTACCTTTATCCAACCTCCATTTGTTTTTTCTTTTCAGAATAGAGGACTTTATGATGATTTGGCAGTGTTATTATGGGATTCTTTTGGTACTATTTCTACCCTTTTACAGGTAAGACAAGCTATTCAGTTTCAGTAGATGCTTTCTCCATTTGTTATTCTCTTTTCTTTCCGTGAATTAGCAAACTTATTAAACAGACACTTCATTCTAATATGCCATTATTGTTTTGAAAGTTTTCCTTTGTCTGAAATACTAGACAAGGATAAATGCACCTCGCGATTGATTATTATAAGCTTAACGATCATTGTTGATGATTTTCATTATTTCAGGAAATCCTTGCAGTATACCGAGTGCTATCAACACCAAACCTTACCGAAAGAGAAGCAAATCGATTGTGCAATGCTCTTGTTCTATTTCAGGTTATAGTCTTACGTTATCTTCCTTCTAATTTTTCTTTTCTATAAACAATCTTATAACTAAATCTGTTTGAACTAATGATATCTTGTTAAGGACAATCACAGTCTAACTTCCCAAAGATTTTGGTGTTGCGTTTGTTTTTATGCCTGATGTGGATACGAGCTGCATGTTTGGGTTCACTCAAATCACGTCAGGTTTTAGTCAGTTGCTCAGAAGCCTTCCATGCGGCAATTTCTTTTGATCATTCTGTACTCATTTGTAGAATACTAACTGACAATCTGGTTTTTCCATCTTAGAGCATCGAGTTAAATATCTGCATATCTAAAAAAATAAATTAATTGTAACACCTCTTTTAAAGTTTCTACTTGATGGAGATGACTAAGGGCAATAGTTTGCATCATGGTTTTGCTAACATCGTTGAAAGTGTTTGTCTTATTTTCTAGTTTGTTCACTGTCATTGTAAGAACAGTTGTTTAATTAAGTATATTTTAGCGCTGGGGCCAGAAGACAAGTTTATTACATTGACGAAATTTTTTCAAAAATAGCAGGGGCTTTTACAGAACTTAGTTTTAATCAAGCAAAATTCGATTAATGAAATACAAAAAAAGAGCGGATGACTCATGTATAGTTTTGTATAATTTTCTTCTCTGCTCTTTCCCCTGTTTTGCTCTACTAGTACTTATTTATTATTCCTATTAAACACACCCTAAGAGTTTTAGGTCTGCCATTCTTATTGGAAATGACTCCTAATTGCCGGTTAGTCTAGTAATTGTGCATCCTTCTGAAGGGCAGGCGCTCCGCATTGGTTGACTCATGAGCATCATTTAATTTCTTTTCATTCTCTTTCGTTAATAGACTTAGATTTAATACTTTAACACATCCAATTTGCTTTTGAAATATAACTGATATATTGTTTTCTATTACAGTGTGTAGCTGCTCACCCAGAAACAAGGCCGAAGTTTATTAAGGGTAAATTTTTTTTCTTCAACTGTAACAGAAATTAATATTGCATCTTAGTTCCTTTAAAATTTTAAATAGGCTAGTAAACGGAAAAAGAATGTAAATGTATTATTGATTTCGTATAATGGCATCAACAGATTTTTCATGGCATTATTTATAACTTCTCTTTTCACTTAAAAATTCCATAAGCTATTTTCACTCTTGCAATTAATATGATCACTTCTCGAGTTGGAAGAGGTTCATTTAATAAGAATTCCTTTGTTCTATTCAATAAACTAAGATAATATATAGTTCTGCACCATATTACATTTTTTTTCTATCCGTGAGAAGATTCATGGAATTATTCTTGGGCATTTAACTTCACGGAGTTAAATGTTTTATTAGTTACTTAAATTTATAGATACCAACTGACTACTCTTCTAATCGAGATTTCATGCTTTGCAGCTAACATCCCAACTTATCTATACCCTTTTCTTAAGAGTAAAAACACTGACAAGCCCCATGAATATCTAAGGCTTACCAGCTTGGGTGTTATTGGTTCCCTGGTGAAGGTAGTTTTCCTCTCTGTCAGTCTTAGAAGTAATTAAAATATGCAGGAAAAATTTACACGGATTTTTGTTTTCTTGGATAAATGATGTGCATCTTCAGGATTTGTATTAATCTACGCTTTCTTTAATAACTCAAATTGTTTCTGAAATTAAGTTTGGATTCCTCTCTTTTCTCTGCAGACTGATGATGCAGCTGCTGTTAATTTCCTTCTTCGTTCTGAGGTATTTCCTTGTTTAATCTGCAGCATGGAGGTTGGCGGTGAATTGTCAAGAACAGTGAGTGCCTAGACCTTTTTTGAACTATCGAAACATGCATAACTATCTATATCAATTGTTGTCCAAGATTAGACTTCTGAAATAGTTGAGTGGAAACAAAAAAGGTAACAAATTTATCAGAAGCAGAGTTAAAAAAAAAAAAACCTAGAATTACTTTTCAAGAAAGATCAACATGTTACTAATGGAAGAATAAGTGGAAGACGGGTTATGTGTCAATAAAAAGCTATTCTCAAGTCTAACTAAACCGATTTTGAGATTCTATTGGCTGCAATTTTTTAAAGTTTTGTGTCTCATCTATCTGTAAAAGTAGGAAGAAAATTTCAATGCAAGCACGTCTTGTGGTTCACCCTAATCCCGTAATAGTAGTAACTAAAATCTACGAAATGGAAAAGAAAACTCGAATACCATCCTCAAATCTGAAAATTACAAGCATGTCTCTCTGCAATTTGGACTCTATTTATATGACTTAGGTCACATCTTGAACATGTGCAATGATTTTTAAAGTGCTCACAAACTCTGGTTACTATATCTGACTCTGCAGGTTGCAACGTTTACAATAAACAAAATCTTAATTCAAGAGGAGGGGATGAAATATTGCGTTAGACTCTCTTCACGTTTTCATAAAATATGCGGTATTCTGAAACTCATGGTTGACAAGCTGGCTGAGGAACTCTCCCCAAAGCTTCTAAAACTTGTTATCTGCTGTTATCTTAAGCTCTCAGAACATCCAAGGTTAGCCGAATGTCCATAAATTTCTAATTATTATTTGTCAGTTTAACATCTATCAAATTCTTAAAAGGTTTATCAAATTCGTTTTGATATGTAGGGCATGTGATGCACTGAAAGCTTTATTTCCAGCAAAGTTAGCTGATAACACCTTCATGAGACCACTTCTCGTAAGTTAATTTTAATCGAACCTTTTTCTAGATTTTGTTCTCATTTGAGTGCTTCTAAGATACAAGTTTGAATCATCGGGCACTTGGTGAAGCTAACTTCCTGGCTTCTAGTAACAACGTTATTTTCAGCAGTTTTTTTTGATAATTTTTTTCAGATTTTGAAAAGACTTTGTACAATCTTACCTTTTCAGGATGATCCACCAGCATTTAATAATCTACAAGAATTACTTCGCAATGTTATGGGCAGGCACCCGCCAAGCAATTATAGATTTATTCCGGCACCTCCTAGTCGGCTCATCTAGATAGTTAAATGGTGTCATCCTACACAGCCAGCATACCAGTAGAAATGGGATACAGTCTACAGATGGGTGAGATTGTTGTTTTATACAGTTTAAGCTTTATGTGTATATTAGGACAGTAAATGTTCTAAAGAGAGAAAAAAAAAATGTCTTAAAGAGACATGTGAGTTTACTGTAAGCATAAACCTGTTGTTTTCATTTGGAAATGTAAACAATTTTTATGACTTGCTTAATTATCTTTGCTTATCCCTTTAAATTTTTTGGGGATGTGTTCAATCTGGAGATCGGAAATTTAAAATCTTGAGGTATTCTCCAGCGAGATTACTGTGGTATATTTGTGGTGCAGCTCCTGACCTTGACTTCCTCTGGTAAAATGGAAATATCTTCATTAGTTGGGTCCTAGTTGTATCAAGATGAATTTGCAGAAGCTTCAATTCTAATGACTTCTAGTAATTTGCATGATAATTCATTAATAACTTGCGGTGCTAGAAAAATAAACCTTTTTTTTTTAATCACGTGTCGGTTGTTGGGTTGAGAGCTAAAATGGGGACTTGCTGTGCGGGTACCATATCTTTATTGTTATATCTTCAAGATCCATTTTTAGAAAACGATTTTTCTTGCTTTTAATCGTCAAGAATATTTTCACTCGCTTTTTTATTATATGCAAAATGAAAATATTTGCTGTTGCTTTTTATGTTATGTTAAAATGAAAACAAAAAAATCAATAGTACTTGTATTTTGTACCTATTGCACGATCATAAGGTTGTGCCTATAATTAGATTTTAGTGAGATCCAAATCCACAAAGATTTTTAATTAGCTCGAATCTAAATCTAATGATTTAAATAATATAGATACGAAACTCATAAATTAATATTACTAATAAAATTATTAAAATTACCAATAGAGTTTTCAACTAAAAAATCCTCCCAAATCTATAAGTAGATGCAGAGTGTTATAGGAAATCTGTACGTCTGGTCCATCTTGCAAATAATAGTGTATGTTTTCCCTCCTCCAGCTTAAAATCAAGCTTCGTTACTCTTTGCGTGGCATTTTCCTCTTTCTTACTTTCCCCCTTCTTCTCCTGCCCCTTGTTTTCCGCCTCAACTAGATTTGCAGAATTTGCTGTTGTCAAGCTTAATCAACCAAAATTGACTGTCGAATATATGGTTTAGACTTTCGATTCACTGTGATACAAATTTCTGCTACTCTGCCATCAAGATGTAAAACAAAATATGCCTCTTCCTCTTATGCGGGACAGAAACCTAAGCTCGCAGAGCATCCTTCCACAAAAGCTCCAGAAAAACTCCCAAGAAAGAAGCAAATAGATTTACTACTCAGATTCACTACAAGCCACACAGAAATAGAAGAAATGGAGCACTTTCTAGAGAAGATTCCATTTACCTTTCATCAGGATATAACATACTAGGGAGATAAGGAAAGATTCCATTAATTATGTTCCACTAGCAACATCACTGTGCATGTAAAGACATTTTATAACACGCAAGGGAGATCGTAGACATTTTTCAGAAATAATTATGGATAACATTTGAGAAAGAAAGCCATACAGCTACAAAATACAAAAAAAAAAAAGAAAAAAAAAAGAAAAAAGAAAAAGGAAAAAGGAAAACAGGTAGGTGGAACGATTGGAACTAGGATACAGATCCGATGACAAACACTAACCCCTTGTTTGGATTGAGGGGGATGAGGGGAAATGTGTGGAAAGGAAATGAAGAGTAGTGTCCATTCCCTTGTTTGGAAGATTCTTAAATGAAAGGATGTACCCCTCCATTCCCCTCCAAACCATTATTTTTTTAATCCTCCAATCTGATGGTTGAGTGTATCGCCTTTATAATTTGTTAAACATTCAAAAAAGGGGTACATGTACCCCTCCATTTTATCTCCTTTCTTTTCCCCTCGTATCATTTCCTTTCCTTTCACTACAAAGTTTCAAAATACCCTAAAGAATAAGAATGCCAGAAAAAAAAAACAACTGGCACTCAATCTTTAGAAAATGAATCAAATCCATTTACTTTGGGGGTACAGAAAGATTACACTCAAGCATAAATGAGAGATCATGCATCTGTATCATCAGCATATCTACATCACCAGTCTTTGACTGCTCAGTTGCACTAGAAATGTCACTTTTGGCAACTTCTTCAGCATTGCCTCCATCTCTTGCAGCCGCATGACCCATCCTGAAAAATGCATAGTGAAATATGATAAAGGTTGATTGGCTCGATTCTTTCTTTAAAACACAAATTCAAACTTAACGTGCCAAGATGTTATCTTACACAATGGAGCCAAAATCACTTTCGATTAAGCTTTTCAGCATTAATGTTTATATCTTTAAAAGAAAAAGTCATAGCAGAAGGATTGAAAGCAGGTTCACAAAGGAGCAAGTGCAAGATGTCCTAAAGATATTGGGAATAAATTTCTCTCCAGGGCTACTCTAATGAATGAAGCTCTCAACTCAAAATAATGATCAGTAATCAGGAGAACTCCAATAAAGAACAGGAAAGGCACTCTTGCCTTCAATGATGCAAAATCTGGTGACACAAAAATGAATAGTACCGTCACATTCTCCCACCTGCCCCCCTAAAATGAAATTGAAAATGAATATTATAAGAAGCCTACAAGCCTTTATTCTGAAGCTATTATATGATGAGAATATTTACATAGAAATCATGGAAGCAGATAGCATCCACACCCTATGGCATAAATTAGTTATCTCCACATAAATATAGCATGTATTCTTGCACATGCATAACTTCAACCACCCCCACAAAACAATTGAAGCCTCTATTAGCTGGGGATACCATTAATATCTGAAAACCAAAGACAAAGCCAAGATTTGACATTTGGGGGCTGAGATAAAAGAAATAATAATCAAAAGAAAAACTAAAATTCAACTTTCATTAAAATATATTGAGTTGATTTCACGCTCAAATTATCTCTCAATTCCTTATCACAACCAATTTCCCCTCCTTCTATACGTCCCTCACCAAGGTTTTCCTCCATTATTTACTAAAAGCAAAACACTTGACACAAATCGAAGCCTAACATCAAAGCCAACAACCACTTTAGGCAAGCAACAGACTCACAGTAAACAGAATGGCATTTAACAGATACGCCTCTTGTCCTCCTACCCATTTTCAGTTCAAACTTGTATATGTACCCAAGAAGTAGAAATTATCTGAAGGAGCACCAACAGATGAGAAACAAACCCAGAAATCGCCATAGGAATGTTTACCTTTACGTATTTAAATTAATGTAAGAGTCTTGTACCCTCCCTTACAGGGATCCGATTTTTCTATTTCATTTCTCTCTCAAGCATCATGTTAGAATTTAGTAGGTTGCTTTAAAACTCAAGTTGTTGAATTCAATTTCACTTAAAGAAAATGGCCAGCACAAATGTACACACCTATGTGAGGCAGAGGCTTCGGACTGCACATCTTTCACTTCCAAAGAACCGTTTTGATTGCTAAAATCTCCAGAAAAGAAATCAGTCTGCATAAAGCTACCAAAATCAATATCTTGTGGCTTGCTAGTTGCACTGAACAAGTTTATTTCTGAAGCCTGTTCAACAGAAGGTGTCATATTATTAGCAGTTTGTTCCAAAGAACTACTAGAAGGAACTTGTGCATTAGTTGAGCAAGTAAAATCATTCCAAACATCAAATGAATCATCTTCTTGATCGTTGGTTTTATTATCAGGTGCCCTACTGCTGCTAATTTGCGATTGATCATCTTGAATCCAGTCTACACTCATGGAAGAAGTATTCTTCACATTCTCCGTCAATCCTCCATTCTTAACATTTAAGTTCCCATCAAATTTTTTCTCGAATTGGAAAGTTGTCCCAGTTTGTTCCAAAGAAACAATGGAAGGATCTTGTGCATCAGTTGAACTTCTAAAACCATTCCAAACATCAAAAGAATCATCATCCTCATTGGTAGGTTTCCTATCAGGTGTCTCTTTTGCACTAGTTTGCCATGGATTGTCTTGAATCCAATCAACATTCATGGAAGAAGAATTATTTGAATTCTCAATTGTTCCAACATCCTTAAGTTCTACAGTAGCATCAGTTCGTCGGGTCTGGTGAGTCACCCTGGGGTTGGAATTACTCCATATATCATCTTGAAACCAGTCATTAGTATTTGACAGAGAAGCAGTGTGACCATCTTTTGCTCTTCCATAAGATGAATTTTTCCCGGACCCAAAGATGGTGTCCAAGTGGGAAGAGAGATCAGAACCCACAAATGGATCAGCTGATTTGGGTTCCTGAGGAGGAATTCCAGTAACTGTGGACTGAAATTTAGTGTCCCATCCAGAAAAAGAGTCACCACTCTTGTCCTCTGCAGACCTTGCAGTTGTCTCAGAAGGTTGAACATTCTCAAACAAATTAAGATTTTCGCGACTTTGAAAAGAACTTCTTCCTTGATTATCATTGTTCTCGAATAAGTTAAGATTTTCGTGATGTTGAAAAGCACTACTTCCTGTACCATCATTGTCCTCAAACAAACTAAGATCTCCATAACCTTGAAAAGCATTATTTCCTATACCCTCACTGGGTTTGCGCTCTGCCAACTGAACTTCAGGAGAAGCAGAAACAGCTCCTCCTCTCCCTTCAGCGAAAAAGTTGTCAAGATCAACCCCAACTAAATTCAATGAACTTTTACTTTCAACTGATTTCTCATTTGAAACACTAGTTGTCGATTTCTCCTCCTCGGCAGACAATTGGATTTCTAAATCTAACAAATCAGACAATGGAAATTCTTCTAGCTGAGCATTCTGTCCTCTGTTTAATTCATTCGCTTCAATTGCTGGACCCACCATCTCCTGCAAAACAATGCCCCCAGCAATCTTATTGTCATCCAAGACATACTTCTAAATCAACACTATACACACACAAAATAAGGATATTTTCTTAGGGTATAATTTAAGATCATTGCATCACCCAAATAAACATAATTCCCATCATACAGGAGCATAAGATGGTAAATTAATCCTCATAACGTACAATTCTATCTAATTATCCACCACCATCTTGAAAGTAGCATGTTCAAAATAAATAACATTATTAAAAGCAACTATTGCACGAATATTAGCTCAAATACCAAAAAAGAAAGTTTCTGAAACGTTATCTTTGGCACCGAGCAAACAGTGACACAGAATCATATTCAAAATCTTAACCAAGAAAATTAAGATAAGGTGTGCAATTTCTTAGCACTTAAAAAACCCAGTAATAGATGCTAACTTATCTTCAATATATGTTCGGGTTGGTACAGGGGTTCAGATATGTAGAACGGACCAGGGTCCGCTCCGGGCGGGCTTATGCCCCTGAAAATTTCATGCATTTTACATGTTTTGGGTCTGACATTTTGCTTGGCCATGAATAGCTGGTGGTTTTGCAGCATACTAGAGATGTGAGAGATCGATAATAGCGAAACTTGGGATGAACAGTCTCGAATCGTTCAATACATGAAAACCAAAACAATGAGCAGATAAAAGGACTTCCAATTGATGTTCCCTCGCGTCCCAAGGAAGACACTCAAATTCAATTATCAATAACAAGAATAAAATTTGAAAGGCTAAAAGAGAGAGAGAGAAAGGACTGACCGATCCATCTAAGTTAAGGGAGCCGAGGAGCCACTTGTAGCCAAAGGTAGAGGTGAACTTGATGGGGTCAGGTGGGTTGTCAGTGGTGCGCTGTTGTTTGCCACAGAAGACGCAAACCAGAGACTGTATGCCCCTCAAAAGCCTCCCTTTGCAGTGCTTGCACCGAAGATATGGCGGTGAAGGGTCGAGCTCCGAGATTGAGTCGTGGAGAGAAGGTAGATTGGGAAGCGAATAGTCGTCATGGTCGTACGAGGAAATCTTTGCTTCTTCGCGGAGTGAGATCTGCACTTGCTTTATTAGATCCCAAGGAATTTCAAACGCCATTATTTGTTTAGAGCTTCTTAGCTATCCATCTCTATGCGTGGATCGATCTCGATTCGAATTTGGAAATAGTGGTATACTACTGATATGGTTATGGATCAATGTTGAACAGACAGATTTCAGAGAATCAGAGTGCGGGGTGTCGCTTCTTTTAGCCCTAAACGCACCGCTTCTTTCCCCGTTTTCTTTTTGTTTCAGATTTTTCAAAGTTCGCCGTTTTGTATCCCACATTGGCTTGTGAAAGTACAAGCCACACAGCCACTAGGCCCAACCTTCATTAGCCATTTAGGGTGCAACTAAGCCCAAAGCTCATTACCAATTTTCGGTGGTCAAGCTGGACCGTTTTACTTGATAATTCATATAACCCAGTGACCCGCCCGTTTGACACTACAGCTAAATGCGAAAGAAAGCAAGAAGCAAGAAGGAAACCCAGGTGACCGACGCTGCCGATTTATATCGCTATTCGATATTTGTCCGTACAACCATTTTCCTGTTGTCCCACTTGCTTTTGCTATTATCTTTATTTATAATTTATAATTTCTAGTAATTAATTAACTCTGTCTCTTTCATATTCATAAAAGTGATTTACTGTCGCCAGTTGTTTTCCTCTACTACTTCCCTGAATCACATTTCTCCTACCGAAATCAATTGAGAGAGAGAGATGGGCATGAATCGGGGAGCGGCACTGAAGCTGGGATTGAGTTTGATGGGACTGTGCTTGCTTGGATACATACTGGGTCCCCCTCTGTACTGGCATTTCATGGAGGGCTTAGTCACCATGAGCCACTCTTCTTCTTCGTCTTGCACTCCTTGCGTCTGTGACTGCTCTTCTCAGCCTGTCATCACCATCCCCGAAGGTAATCCATCAAACATTACCTTTTACCCTGCCTCTTAATTCCCAGATCTTGCTAGATCGTTCACTGCTTGATCTGTTCTGCATGCTACTGAATTTCAACCATGTCGGTGTCTAATTACAGCCCATTGCTGTTCGTTATTTGCTCATTAAATTCCTTTGTTTATAAATCGCTTCTGCTCTCTTGAGTTTTTTTTTTTAAAACCTTAGTATTTGATATTGTAGTAGATCTCAAGCGTTCCAAGGCTTTTGAGCTAACTTTTTTTCGTAAAATATTTTCATCATCCCAAAGCAGAGTTATGTTAGTGGTATCATGATGCATGCAATTACATATTAAGATTCTTGATATGAATAGGGTCACCAATGCTAAACGCTTCCTCGCATTGTCGAAGAGTTTACTTTTGTTGCTGATGTAGGATAAGTAACGATAATAAGAAACAGACTGGATAAAGGGATACAAGGAAGAAAAGGGAGAGAAACAGACAAGATAGACTAACAGATAGAAAGAGAAGAGTAAAGAACAGAGAGAAGACTGAACAAGCTATAACAAAAACTCAATAGTTTTATTCCATATTCATCATCTGAATTACAATCCTAATATGAGTGCCCTTAGACACTAATCCTAAACATAACAGAAAACCAACCAATCCTAAACATTATAGGAAACCATGCTAATAATAAATACTAAAATCTAAAATTTCCTAAAAGTTTATTTACACAATAATTGCACAAATACCCTAAGATATCATAAATCTGAGTACATAATTCTTTTCCCATTCTAAATGCTATTTCCAGTAATACTGTTTATCTGAAATAATATTGATCATTTGGAGCTGCTATATAGATTTTTTGAATGTAATTAGGCCGGAGCACGGTTGGATCTAAACTTGAATTGGATGTTATTGTGGCCGATTTTTGAGTGTTTAAAAATTGATGCAACAATTGTCAATTGGAGATTCCTAGTTTCATTTTTCATTCAGCTGATGCTCTATGCCTTAGCTATCCGAAGTTTTCAATGGAATATACAGTTCTTAAGAATTTTCAATCAAGCATTGTGTTTCGTGTGGTGTTGTGATGGATGGAAAACTTGTTTTAATTCGTTCATTTGATGATATTATAGAATTTCATTCTTTCTTTCTAGTTCCCAAATGATTAGGTTATGCATGCAAAGCATTTTTTCGACGTAATATTTTCAATCAGAACTCAATTTTATTGCCATGAAGCATCAAGCCGTAGCCATGTTAGAGGATCTGGGGTATGGTTAGTCAGAATGCAAATTATTGAAATGCATACACCTCTTGTTGTATATTTGTTCATGGCTGCATCCATGTTTCAAATTCTTAGGCTGGTCTTTTGACGTTCTTAGTTGTGCATTGCCGTTTTGCGTGTAATAGTACCCTCATGGTTCCAAGACACCTGTTATAATTATATGATATTTTCAGTTAATAAGCTGAGTTGCACAATTTGTAATATTTGTCTCCTGTCTTTTCACTTATCAAACTATGAAATACATACATAATTTTTTTCTCCTGTCTCTTATTTGTGCAGGACTGAACAATGCTTCCTTTGCAGGTTAGTTTCTCTATCATTAATCAGCTGAAAAGGAGGATGCCAATTTTTTTAACGCTAAACATTTTTTCCCTTTTTAAAAAGTATCACTTGCATCTACCTCCAGTGTTAGAGATAATTTGTATTTGGTTCCTTTCATAAAAGTAATTTCTCATAGCTTTCTTAGTTACTTGATTGACAGTTTTGGTGATGAGTTACTTATTTGACATCACCTCTGCCCCTGCCCAGTGCCTGCCATTGTCTTTGGTCATTAATTTCGCATTGAAGGCTGTATTTGTGCTTTCAAATGCCATCAATTGCAAATTGGCAAACGATTCCATAAGTACATGCTTTTAAATTCCCTCTTTTCCCCCTCCTCTTTTAGTAGACTTAATGCGTTGTGGTTTGTTATGAAAACAATACAAATCTTTTTATTTTAAATGTGAGATATACATATATGCACAGGCCAAAATGACAATAGTAAATGCATGAGGCATGCATAAATCAGGTCATTGATGCACGTCTTTCTATAGTTCATGATTCAACAATAAAAAATGTTCTTTTTCTTTCATAGATAAGAATAGAAGATGTTGTATGGTAAATGAGTTTGAGTGCTGTCTAACAAGAATACTATCTATGCTTAGGTTCGAATGGTGTGTGGGGGTTTTACTAATTTAAAAAGAAAAAAGAATACTCTTCATGCTTTTGCACCCTTCCCCCTCTATTTTCTTTTTCCCTTTAAGCTATCTTGAGTAAGAAGAAACCCTTTAAGGCTGATGGTTTCTGAACTACATTTCAGAAGCCTTAAGGACTGTGATGTGATAAATCTCAGTATTCAAATAGTTCACAGTAGTACATGAAATATTGTTACTTTGCATGTACACTTCATGCCTTGATCTTCAGTTGCAAACCTACATGGTAAATGATGATATCTAATAGAAGCATTTCACAAAACAAAACAAAAAAACCTTGTTAGAGTATACAGTGCTTCTTAGTCTTCAAAGCTCCATTCGTTCTTGGTTTGCTAGCATCAATTGCTGCACCCTTGGAATAGACATTGAAGCACAATTTGAAATTACATATCGGAGTACACATGGATATGGGTATTATATTTATACTAGATTCTTCTCCCTCCCAACACTTCAAACCCCACTGCCCCTCAAGTTTGGTGTTAGGAATTCACAATTAGGATATCTGTGGTGTGGATGATGTACTCTTTGGATTATAACGGGTTTTCTGATTTCTTTGGATCCTCGTATGTTTTACTTAAGTTCTTAAACTTACTAATCTTTCTTTGCTCAATGACATATTTTATGCAGATTGCATAAAGCATGATCCAGAGGTAAGCGAAGACACTGAAAAGAACTTTGCAGAGCTATTGACAGAAGAATTGAAGCTACGCGAAGCTGAAGCCTTAGAAAATCATCAACGTGCCGACATGGCTCTACTTGAGGCTAAGAAGATAGCATCGCAGTATCAAAAGGAAGCAGACAAGTGCAATTCAGGTATGGAAACCTGTGAAGAAGCAAGGGAAAAAGCTGAAGCAGCACTAGTAGCACAGAAGAAACTGACAGCAATGTGGGAACTAAGGGCTCGTAAAAAAGGATGGAGAGAAGGGGTTTCAAAGTCTAATGCTCAGTCCCAGTGAAATGCCCAGGCTGTGTAAAAGACTTGCATTGACCTCACATGGAACTATGATAAAGGTAATTTCCCTTCACACGGTAATTTGGGTTAGTGATGCCAATGATATTACATGAGGTTCACAGCTAAGCGGACCTAATAGTGGTAAATTTCTTATACCATCTTTAGCAGTCTAATTTATTGATAAAAGATTTAAGTGCAAGTATAGAAAACTTTGTCCTTGTAGAACCTTTTGAAGTCAAGAATCTGTTTGAAAGGAAACCTGAAATTCCTTGCTTTTTTTTTTTTTTTTTCCTTTTTTCCCTGTCATTTTAGTGAAAGGCACCATTTGTAAGAATCTTTGAAGTAATTGTGATTAATGTGAAAATAAACTGATGGATAAATTCTTGTTTACTGCTACCAGAATGCATGATTTGTTACTGGGTGTAGTTACATTAAGCAATATTGCGTTCTAAGGAACATTTGGAGCTTGTGGCTTTAGCATTAAAGTGCTAGTATGGTTCCTTTCAGAAAGTTGAGAAATTCTTGGTTAGACTATGGCCGTAGACCGGAAGAGTTGGGTGGTTCGGGTTGTCAAGCACCAGTTGAAATTGACAAATAATAAAAAGTAGTAAAACTATTCTTGAAAAAGAATGTGAAACTGAGAATATGTGGGTTAAGTTTTCAAATTGCAGGCAAGATGAAAGGTAGTTTAGAAGTAACAGTGATATATAAAAATCAATTGGTAGAAGAAGTTTCATATGGAGGAATAAAATTTTTTACTATGAGGAAAGAATGGATTTTAAATCTTTCGGCCCACTTATTCAAGCTCTATTGTTTTCTTGTTAACTATCCTTTATTATGGGATTGATAGTATTAAGATAACTGCTTGAAATGATAAAACAAACTGAGATTATCAGAGGACAGACGTGCGATTAAGGAACATGTAAAAGAGTGCGAGGCTTAAAGCCAGCGAAAAATATTCATATCGGATCTTTTGTACGGCCAATCCCTTAACAGCCAACGGCAAAAATAAAAATGATAGATTTATATGAGACTTTAAAAATACTGAAATTGTTAGCTCGAGCAAAAGATCTTGAACTACACCTTCAATGTGTTTGGATTGAATTGAGGGGAATAGAGGGTGGATTGAATTGAACTACACCTTCAATCTGTTGGGCATTTGATACTTCATTACATGGGCCCATATTACCATTGCTAGGATGATTTTCAATAATTAGCATAACTCTGGGTTTTATATATAAAAGCTCCTGCATTATGGAGTAGCATGATACAAAGGACAGGTAGGCCCCTAACCCACACTTAATCACTTATCATAATTGATGAAAATCTGTCGTCACAACAAATCCGTGGGACCCCAACTTTGTCCGTTTTAGATACAGACAAAAATTATTCATCGTCAAGTCCCATCAGTTGGCCTTTTCGACGGCTGTAATCGAAGACGAGTCCCCAGTGATCTTATCGTATCTTAGAAACAAGTATGCAACGATCAAGCTCGCAGTGAGGGTCACAGTATCCTTAGCCGAACACTGCTTATTCGACGCGCTTGGTGTCCCGGTCTGTGGCCCGTTCGACCAGTACAAGTAATTCAGTAACTCGCTCCCTTCACCCACGAACCGGTCCGGTTTAAAAGTTTCCGGTTCATCAAACACCTTTGGGTCTCTCATCACCAGCTTTTGGAACCCGCAAAGCAACTCACCTTTCTTGATCTCGTACTCCGACTCATGCGAACTCAATCGGAAATCCTTCCTCGCTCGCGCGAACTGGAGCGGGACGGGAGGTTCAAAACGCAGCGTTTCGTACACGACGGAATTAACCAGCTCCATATTCTTAACCGAATCAAAGCTCAAATCCGATACGGACCCGCATTTCCCTCTAACTTCGGTTTTCAGCTTTTCTTGTAACCCGGAGTTATCGCTGGTAATATTACCCAACAAACTGAGTAAGAAAATGGAAAAACCGCCAAACGCGTTAAAACCGATAACGAACAATAAGTTATGGAGGGTTTCTTCTTGGGTGAGGCCGAATTCGGTTTCACCACGCAATAAAACTTCTTTACCGTGCTGCCTGATAAAATCTGAGAGCTTGTTGTAGCCATTGCTGACGAGAGCAAAAGGGTAAGCAAAGGAGTGTAGGAAGATTTCCTCGAGGGGCTGTAAAACCCCGATTTTCACAGTGGGTAAAAGCTGGAGAGCGAGCCAGCTGTCGAGCATGATGCAGCCGGAAGTGGCAATCTCAGGGGAGGTGACGGAGGGGTCGGCGCCCACCATGGATGTTATGAGGAAGTTGAAGATTAATTGCTGGAGAGGGAACGCGTATGATGCGGTGTCGTTTTTGGAGAGGCTGGTCTCGATGCTGTCAAACATCTTGTCGAGGTTGGAGAGTAGCTCTTTAACCCACACTTTGGAGCTGCGTTTCAGGAGGTCGATGGTGAAGTTCTTTACCTGTTTGGGACCACAAAAAACAGAAAATTTTGGTGGTTATGTAGTTACTGGTTCTGTTTTGGCAGGTGAAAAAAAAAACCAATTAACCTTATTCTTTCTTTAAAGAAAAAATGAAGTTAAATTACGGTCTCATCTGGCCAACAATAGTTTTATAAAATAATTAGGTAAAATAATATTAAATAAAAAAAAAACTTTTGCATTCATCTCATCTTTTAATAATTTTTAATTTTATTTCAACCCATTGTTTTTTATTACAAAAAAATATATACATTTATGACATAAATTATATTTTTCAAAATATATAAAAGAAAGAATAAAATTAAAAACTTAAATACAAATCCTGCCTTAAGAACACATTAGGACAGAGACTTGAAAGATGCCGACACTTGGTATCAATAAGCTTTTTTGCTTGGTGACAGCAACCACATAAATTTGGAATAGATATTTCGAAAATTAAATTGCAGTCTGGCAGAATGTGGACCAATAATTTCCTTTTTGTCATATCTCCTACGTATTAAAAAGACATCTCCCCATCCACTAAATCTTAAATAAGCCCTACAAATCTCAATTATTTGAAACTGGAATGTTTAAAAAATGAATATTTTTTGTAAATTAATTATTTCTCTTTTTTATTTTAAATTCATTATTAAATAACCGTCGGTGAGCAACAAAATTGTTTTTATTACTTTTAATTTTTTTTTTTTTTCATTCTATCTTATAGCACGAAATTGTAAAATTCTCTAGAAAAATCACATAGCCGTAAAATTCTTAAAAGGCGTCCTTCATCTTTCTTTTCCTTCTTCTTGCTTTTTCTTATTATCTAATCAGCCTAAAATTTATAATAATTAAGTTAATTAAATGAGTAATAGTAAGATAAATACCGACCTTAGTATGCTGTGGATCAGTTGTGTCACGATAAACACCGACCTTCATACCCCCAGTGAACTTAACGCTAGGCATGAAATCACCAACCAGAACTTCGTTTTTCTCAACGATCTCCATGTCGAACAGATGAGTAAAAGACTTCACGTCAAGAACAGCAACAACGTTTGGATTCACTCCCACAAAGAAAGGAAACGTCGGAGGCAGATTTGTACGGAACACACTGCTCTTGTTCTTTTCCATTCTTTTCCTAAAGAAAGTTTCTGGGCCTTGAAACCAGAAGTAATCCAAGCGGTCCGCTAGTGGGCCCAACAACGGCCATCCGTAGGATCCGGGTATTGTACGGAGTGGGAGCTGTACTGGTTTAGTGGACGGTGGTGATGATGATGACGGTGAGGAGAGTGCATTCGATGAAAATGACGATGATGATGGCATGGCGCCTGGTGATGTGCTCATCATTGTGATCATGAGGGAGGAAGACATGATTGATGATACTCTCTTTTTCTCTCTCTCTCTCTGGGGAAAACCGTTGGATCAGAAGTGCTTCACAGTGGTTGTGTGTATATATATATATTTGTCTTGATCTGAAATGGTGAGGGTTTTTTTTTATAAAAAAAAGTCAAAACAACTTTTTAGGCTTTGGATGAAAATATGGACTGTACTAGCTGCCCAGCTGGAGTAGTGCTATTACTTTTGGTTGTTTAAAATTTTTAGGTTTTAACCAAACAACTTTTAATCATTAAAAAGTCAAAAACGCTGCGATCTAAATCTCATTTGATATATTTTTAAAAACTAAAATATAATTTAGTGATAAAAAGTGCATTTATAGCATAAACACAATCCCAGAGAACATGAAAGGCAGATTCCTAATCTCTAATGAAATAAAGAGTGAGGAGAGACAAAATGAGTGGTGGATTGTGCCCTTATCTCATTTTATCTGAAAAATTAGTTTGTGGTGATGAGTGGTGCCATCTACCACGGGCTAATAATGTTGATGGATCGAATAGTTTTATGGAAAACGTGTGAAACTCAAAGAAACTCGTTTTTCAATTCTTCTCTGTTTGGCACAAAAGGCCCATCTTTACAACTTTCCAAAAAAAAAAAAAGCATGAAAATGATTGAAATAACCTTCGATCTGTTTAATCCGAGGCTCATCTCGCTTCTGCTACCTCATCTCTCTTTTTCCTTTAGTTTTCTCTATCTAATTTCGGTGTTGATATATCTACCTCCATTAACGAATCTAATAAAAAAATTAAGCTTCAATATTCAAACAACAATAAACCTCATATGATTTTTTAAAATGCTTTTATTATTTCTCAAAATCTTGGTTTGTAATAATACACAGGTAGTCTTTTTCTCCGTTTTAAAAAGATGTTTTCTTTAAGAACGTGATTATACATTATCATCTGAAAAATCAATGATTAAATTTAAGATTTTAGATCATATATATTAAACTATTAAAAAAATTATAATGAATTACAAATCTTTTTATTATTTTTTTTAATATTATAATTAATTTTACACTATTAAAAATAATTTATTTTAAAAAAATTAAATTTTATAAAATTCATTAAATTATTGTCTTGTAGATAATAATAATCAAAAGACATATGCAATTAAGTTTCTCTTATCTAAATTAACGTTTAATTTTTTTTAATAATTGGATCATGGTGATACATGAAATGATTGTGTCAATTTATTATCTTCTAAATGATGCAATTGTTTACTTTTCAACATATAAAAAAAAATTTTAAAATGTTCACATTTCTTTATGCAATAGATGCATCATTGATTTTTTTTCTTCAAATAACAAATGTTAAATTCAACATTAAAAAATTAAACAATGAAAAAAATTCTTAGGAGAATATCCCTTTATCATGTCAATAAAATGAGGGTATTTTTGAAAATAATAATTTTCAAAATTTTAAAATAAAAATAATAAAATCAGGTAGTTATTGTTCACTGAACTTGTTCGCACGTGCGTGAGGGCACCCGGCTCAACAGAATGTGGCATTTATAGATTTCATTTGGTAGCTCTTGACGAGAGTTCTCCAGCGATACCTGTGGTGCGTTTTTTCGACCCACGGTTGTCTCGATATCACCAAACAACTTTAAAAGTGAAAAAATTAAATCAATGATTTTGTTAATTTACCAAATTATTCTACTATTTGTGTAAATCTCAACCATTGATTTTTCAAATGTTAATGTGTCATCTCTTCATTAAATAAAATGATATGTCCTTTTAAAATAGGAAAAATGATGGAAGCCGGACCCATAATAACACAAAACAAATTCTAATTTATAAATTCATAAAATCAAGAATTTCAAAAAACAATAATTGTCAATATTCAAACAATAATTAACCACGGATCTTTTGAAATTACCTCTGTTATTTCTTAAATTCTTGGTTTGTACTAACTCAAACCAATCTTTGTGTACGTAAATACACACATATAGATCAAATCATATAAGAACTTATAATCAAAGTAAACTCAGCGAAAAATTTACATACCTCTTAAACTCGAAAATCTATGACAGTTCGAATCCCTTCGTTCTCTTGATTCTCATTAGTGTTTGTGTGTAATCATAGAAAGAAAAACATATTTTGTTCACCATCTAAGAACCTTAATTTTCTTCTCATTAGAATAAAATGAGTATTTCTCTCTCTTCTTCTCTACAGAATTCCAACAACATTTTCTTACTTGTAAACATACATTTATATACTACAGAGAGGGTGGTTATTTTTCAGTTGAAACACCCAAGAGTTGTATGTATTCAACCAAGAGTTACTGTTGAATTTAAGAGAGGAAGTGAGACAATACAAAGAGAAGAATTGTATTGAATGGTGTGATTTACTTACAGAGGGAGCTATCCTATTTATATAAGCTAATAGGAGAAGTAAAGCTATACACAACCAATGTGGGATTATCCTATTTATATAAGCTAATAGGAGAAGCAAAGCTATACACAACCAATGTGGGACTAAGCCCATATAATACATTAACATCCCCCCTCAAACTCAAGGTGGTAAGTGGGAGGTGAACTTGAGTTTGGAAACCAGAGAGTGAAAGCGTCCGGGTGGATGAGCCTTAGTGAAAATGTCAGCTGTCTGATCGGCTGAACTGACGGATTGTAGACGAACTGTATTCTGGAGAATGTGATCACGGATGAAGTGGATATCATTCTCGATGTGTTTTGTACGCTCGTGGAAGACATCATTGTGAGCGATCTGAATAGCACTTCTGTTGTCACAGTGTAGGATAGTGGCAGCAGGAGAAGAGATACCCATGTCAGCGAGTAGCCATCAAAGCCAGAGAAGTTCTTGAGTTGCATCAGCCATGGCACGATATTCAGCTTCAGTACTGGAGCGAGCAACCACAGTTTGTTTCTTACTACGCCAGGAAATGAGAGAATTGCCCAAAAAGAAACAGTAACCAGTGGTTGAACGTCTGTCGGTGGGGTCTCCGGCCCAATCGACATCAGAATAGGCTTGTAAAACGGGGGTAGACTGTGCTGAGAAATGAAGCCCATGAAATAAAGTACCCCTGACGTACCTAAGAATGCGAAGAGCAGCCGAGTAATGGGTGGTCCGAGGAGCGGACAAGAACCGACTGACCTGATGAACAGCATAGGCAATGTCAGGGCGAGTGACAGTAAGATATACAAGACTTCCAACCAGTTGACGATATAGAGTGGCATCCTGAAGAGGTGAACCATCGAGTGGGGTAAGTCTGACATTCGGCTCGAGAGGAGTAGTGGCAGTGGTTGAGTCAGTGATCCCAGCCTTGGAAAGGAGGTCCGAGGCATATTTGGCCTGAGAGAGAAAAAATCCATCAGAATTAGATGAGACTTCGAGGCCAAGAAAATAGGTGAGCACGCCAAGATCTTTCATCTCAAATTGGCCACTGAGAAACTTTTTGAGTTCAGAAATACCATGTGGATCATCTCCAGTAATAACCATATCATCCACGTACAGTAAAAGAAGGATAATACCATTGGCCGTATGGCGGATAAACAGAGCCGAATCATGAGCACTCGGTGTGAACCCAAACTGATGAATGGTAGTGCTGAATTTGGCAAACCAGGCACGTGGAGCTTGTTTTAAACCATATAAGGCACGACGAAGGCGACAAACTTTGTTTCGAGTGGCATCCAAGCCGGGAGGTGTATGCATATAGACTTCCTCAAGAAGTTCCCCATTCAGAAATACATTTTTGACATCCATTTGAAATAGAGTCCATCTTCGAATGGCGGCGACAGCAATGAGTGTACGGACAGATGTGAGCCTCGCCACTGGAGCAAATGTCTCTTCATAGTCAATGCCATATTCCTGAGCAAATCCCTTGGCAACAAGTCGGGCTTTATATCGTTCAATAGAGCCATCAGAAAGTGTCTTGATCTTAAACACCCATTTGCACCCAATAGGAGTTTTTCCAGCGGGTAGATCAACAATATCCCATGTATGAGTTTTAGCTAGGGCCTGAAGTTCTTCATCCATTGCTTTCTGCCAAAGAGGATTAGTACTAGCCTCCTTATAGGATTGAGGCTCATGCAGATGAAGTATAGTGGAAAAACAATTGTTGACCCTCGCCCGTATTTTAATGATGGCAAAACACAACTGTTATTTAACTAACATGTTTAAACTAAGTTGTATTAAGGATCAAACACATTCAACCAAGGAACAAAGTGCAAAAACTCGAACCAAATCAAGTATCAAGTGAAGACTAAAGATCTAGTATAGGTCTTAAGGTTTAGAACCAATGTAAGTCTCACTCATACATTGTATTAGCTTGTTTAATGGCTCAAACACAAATGGTTTTTCTAAAACCATTAATTTTAAAATGTTTTTAATGAAAAACAGAAGAAAAACTGGGTTGGAAGACAACCCAGTCGACTGGGTACATATACCAGTCGACTGGTATATGGGTCAGAAGGTACCCAGTCGACTGGATGATATATACCAGTCGACTGGATACCCAGAAGGTCTGAAATCGTATATTTTTCAAGTGAACCCAGTCGACTGGTATCTCGACCCAGTCGACTGGTAGTTCAAAAATATGACCGTTGGACTCCAAATCTGAACGTTTTAAAGTAAATCTTTTTCAAATTAAAGTCCAAAACGGCCATATTAATTGATTGCTATATAAACCCTCTCAGCAAAGCATTCAATAACAAGCAGCACATATTCAAAAAGAGTTGATCTCATATAATCAAGTTTTTATACTCTTGAAACACAAAAAGCTTTGAAATAATCTTATTGAGCCATTTCTTCAAGCTTTACTTTGAAAGAGAGACATTTCTGTTGTAATAAGCTTTCATTTGTTGTCTCTCTACCTTTTACTTTACACCATCTTTGTAAAGGGATTACTTCCGAGAGGAAGGAGAAACTTCCGAAAGGAAGGGGATTTTTCGGTTTAAGCAATTCCTGTAAATTGCTTGTGTACGGTTTGTGCAACACCCGGCTAAGTTGTGCGACTAAGTTTTCTTAGTGGATTACTTCAAGGAGTTCCTTGAAGAGAGTGGACGTAGGGTCGGAACGAATCCGATATTGCCGAACCACTATAACTGTGTTTGCATCCTCTTTCCTTAAACTCTTTATTTACAGCTTTCTACTTGTATCTATTATTTGTTGCTTATCAGTTTTTATAAACTTGTATAAATTCCGCAAAAGTTTTTAAAAAAACCCAATTCACCCCCCCTCTTGGGTTGAAACCTCGAGCTACAATTGGTATCAGAGCCTCGTTCTCTTTATAAGGCTTAAATTCCTAGAGTTGATCCAATGGCAACAAATAGCTACTCTGAGGGACACTCATATACTAGACCTCCATTGTTCAATGGATCAAATTATAACTACTAGAAAAATAGAATGAAAATCTTCGTCGAAGGACAAGATTACAATCTATGGAGAATTATAGAAGAGGGACCTAAAATTCCCTCAAAAGAAATAGTTATTGGAGAGACTCTTCATACAATGCCTAAACTCAAAACTGAGTTTACTGACGAGGATTGTAGAACGATGTCTCTCAATAGCAGAGCAACAAGCATGCTACATTGTGCTTTAGATATTTCTGAATATAACAAAATATCTGCATGCGTTTCTGCTAAAGAAATATGGGACAAATTACAAGTCACATATGAAGGAACAAGTGAAGTAAAAAAGTCTAAAATTTACATGCTAATTTCTGAATATGAATCTTTTAAGATGTCTCCTAATGAAACCATTTCTGAAATGCACTCACGATTTACTACTATTATAAATAGTTTAAAATTGCTTGGCAAGAATATTGAGGAAGTTGAACTAACCAGAAAAATCTTAAGATCTCTACCTCCAGAATGGAAACCAAAGAGGACAGCCATTCAAGAGGCCAAAAATCTTGACAAGCTTGATGTTGAGACGCTGCTTGGGTCATTATTGACATACGAGATGGAAGAAATGACTCCCATCGTCAATGATGATGAGAAGAAGAAGAAGCAAATTGCTCTCAAAGCTTCTACGAGCAACAAAGAAAAGGAATTAGAACAAGAAGCAGAGAGCAGTGAAGAAGATGGTGAAATGGCTTTAATCACCAGACGATTCCACAGGTTCTTGAAGAAAAGCAAGAAACCTTACTCAAAGGATCCCACCTCAAAAAGGGAACCACTTATGTGCTATGGCTGCAAGAAGCCAGGACATATAAAAGCTGACTGTCCGGTTTCAAGCAAACCATACAAGGGCTTCAAGAAGAAAGCTATGGTAGCAACTACCTGGAGCGATGACGAAGAAGATGAGTCATCAGACAAAGAAATTGGATACGAAGAGATTGCCAACCTCTGTTTAATGGCAATCGATGATGAAAGTGAGGTAACATCTTCTCCCTCTTCAAAAAATAATATTGTTACTAGTAGTGAAGAATTACTAGAAGTCATAAATGAAATGCATGAAGAATTAAAGAAATTTGATTCTAGAAATTCTGTTCTTAAGAAAGAAGTATCATCTCTTTCTAAGGAAATGATAGTTCTTAGAGAAGAAAAAGAAAAATTATCATCTTTACTGTATAATTCGTCTCAAGATTTTCTTAAAGATGAAAATGAGAATTTGAAAAATAAAATTTCTGAATTAAACAGCACTGTATCTAGACTTATGCTTGGTAAAGAAAAACTTGATGAAGTGCTTTCCTCCCAAAGATTAAGTGGAGGAAAATCTGGTGTAGGATATTCTCCATTGGGAAAACAAAAAACAAAAGAGAGCTTATTCATGAAAGCCTCTTGTGCAGATGGAGCTTCTACTTCGAAAGCTCCTAACCTTGTTAAGAGCACTCCCTTAATAAATCCGAGGAACTCTAGAAACTTAAATGATCATACTAAATTGAAGCATCCTAAAAATACTCATGCTTATTTGTATGCTCATTCTAGAAATGCTCATACACATCCTAGAAATAATCATCATGCTCATTCTAGGAACAATGTGTATAATCAAAGAATGCATTCTGCTCATCCTAGGAATCACCATCATGGCTATTCTAGAAATAACTTGCATAAATATGCTAGCATGTATCCTAGAATGCATCATCGTTCATTTTCTGGAAATGACATGCATTTTCATACCCCTTACCGTAGAATCATGTATCCTAGGAACTATCATCCTAAGGATTATAGGAATGCACATTTAAAATTTCCTAGAAATTTTTATGACTATAATGATAGGTCTATGCATCATCAACATGTTCATAGAGTACCATATATTGTTAAGAAAGTATGGGTCCCAAAAGGAACCGTATTTTCAAGGACTAACCCCAAAGGACCCAAGAAATTTTGGGTACCTAAAAATGCTATCGTATATCCTTGTGTGATGTAGATTTGCCTTCACACCAAGGAGAAAGGTAACTGTTGGTACCTTGATAGCGGTTGCTCGAAGCATATGACCGGTGATAAAAGCGTATTCAAGGAGCTAACTCTAAGAGATGGTGGACTTGTGACCATTGGAGACAATACTAAAATAAAGATCATCGGGCATGGAAAAGTCGGTAATGATTTCTCAACTTTAGATAATGTATTGCTAGTACAAGGCTTAAAGCCAAATTTACTTAGCATTAGTCAATTATGTGACAAAGGATATAAAGTCACATTTGAAACCTCTCATTGTCTAGTTATAGACATCAAGAGCAACAAGATCAAATTCATTGGCCATAGACATGAAAATGTCTATATAGTTGATTTGAAATCCTTACATTCCAATAATGAAAAATGCTTTCCTGCTTTTAGTGAAAATCAATGGCTGTGGCATAGAAGGCTTGGTCATGTAAACATGAACTTGCTAAAAATTGTTTCAAGAAAAGATTTAGTTATTGGTCTTCCTAAAATCAACTTTGAGAAAAACAAAATTTGCAATGCTTGTCAAATGGGAAAACAATCAAGGATATCTTTCAAAGCAAAAAATGTTGTCTCAACTACTAGACCTTTGGAACTTTTGCATATGGACTTATTTGGTCCAATTAGTACCATTAGTCTAGGTGGCCATCAATATGCTCTTGTTATTGTTGATGACTATTCAAGATATACCTTTGTTATTTTTATTGCTTATAAGGATGAAGCTTTCAAAGGATTTGAAAAATTTTGCAAAAAGGTACAAAATGAAAAAGGAATTTGTATTTCAAGCATAAGAAGTGATCATGGCAAAGAATTTGAAAATCAAAGCTTTTCAAAATTTTGTGATGAAAATGGAATTAATCACAACTTTTCAGCTCCTAGAACTCCTCAACAAAATGGAGTTGTTGAGAGGAAAAATAGAGTTCTAGAAGAATTTTCAAGAACAATGCTTTGTGAAAATAATTTACCAAAATATTTTTGGGCTGAAGCCGTGAATACTTCTTGCTATATTTTAAATAGAATTTTGATAAGGCCCCTGCTTGATAAAACTCCTTATGAACTATGGAAAGGGAGAAAGCCCAATATTTCCTATTTTCGTGCCTTTGGTAGTAAGTGCTTCATCTTAAATAACAATAAAACTAACTTGGGTAAATTTGATTCTAAGACCGATGAAGGGATATTTTTAGGATATTCTACTACTAGTAAGGCTTATAGAGTTTTCAATAAGAGAACTCTAGTAGTAGAAGAATCTGTGCATGTAACTATTGATGAATCTAACCCAATGAGTAGTGGAGAAGTTTCCTTTAAAGATGATGCAGATTTTATTCCAAGAATGGAAACTTCTACTCCCATTGTTGACCCAAAAGTGAGTTCTTCTCAAACAAATGAAGGGATGGCAACTCCAAATTTGGACCAACCATCCTCAAGTCAACAAGAGGAAAATCTACCCAAGGATTGGAGGTATGTAAATCATCATCCAATTGATCAAGTAATTGGTGATCCTTCACAAGGGGTAAGAACTCGCTCTTCCATTAGAAATATTTGTAATTTTGTAGCTTATTTGTCTCAAGTAGAACCTAAGACATTTATAGAAGCTGAAAAAGATAATGATTGGATAATTGCAATGCAGGAAGAGATAAATCAATTTGAGAGAAACAATGTTTGGAAACTAGTTCCAAGACCTAAAGATCATTCAATTATTGGAACTAAATGGGTATATAGAAATAAAATGGATGAAAATGGTATAGTAACTAGAAATAAGGCTAGACTAGTTGCTAAGGGATATAACCAAGAGGAAGGAATAGATTTTGATGAAACCTTTGCTCCCGTAGCTAGATTAGAAGCTATTCGAATGTTATTAGCCTTTGCATGCTTTAATAAATTCAAGCTATTTCAAATGGATGTGAAAAGTGCCTTTTTAAATGGCTTTATAGAAGAAGAGGTTTATGTTGAACAACCTCTTGGTTTTGAAAACCCTAGTCTTCCAAATCATGTCTACAAGCTTTCTAAGGCTTTATATGGGCTGAAGCAAGCTCCAAGGGCATGGTATGAAAGACTAAGCAAATTTTTGATTGATAATGATTTTGTAAGAGGAAGAATAGATACAACTCTCTTCACAAAAACTCACAAAAATGACACTTTGATAGTTCAAATATATGTTGATGATATTATATTTGGTGCTACTAATGAATCTATGTGTCAAGAGTTTGCAAAGTGCATGCAAGGTGAATTTGAAATGAGCATGATGGGAGAACTTACCTACTTCCTTGGACTGCAAATCAAGCAACTAAAAGGAGGTATCTTCATCAATCAACAAAAGTACGTCAAAGATCTACTAAAGAGGTTCGGGATGGAAAGCTCAAAACCAATTGGAACACCTATGAGCACAACCACCAAACTTGATCTTGATGAAGGAGGTAAAACTGCAGATTCTAAATATTATAGAAGCATGATAGGTGCTTTACTGTACTTGACTGCAAGTAGACCTGGTATAATGTTCAGTGTATGCATGTGCGCTAGATTTCAATCTAATCCTAAGGAATCACATGTAGTTGCAGTAAAAAGAATCCTTAGATATCTACAAGGGACCCAAACCATAGGATTATGGTATTCTAGAGAATCATCTTTTGAGCTAGTAGGATATTCGGATGCTGATTTTGCTGGATGTAGGTTAGATAGAAAAAGCACAAGTGGAACATGCCAATTCTTAGGTGCTATGTTAACTTCTTGGTTCTCCAAGAAACAGAATTCAGTTGCACTATCAACTGCTGAGGCGGAATATGTAGCAGCTGGCAGTTGTTGTGCCCAAGTACTATGGATGAAACAACAACTAGAAGACTATGGCATGAGTCTCAAAAATATTCCTATATTTTGTGATAATACTAGTGCCATCAACCTAACCAAAAATCCTATTCAGCACTCTAGAACCAAGCATATAGAGATTAGACATCATTTCTTAAGAGACCATGCTCAAAAAGGTGATATAAGATTAGAATTTATACCTTCAGAAGATCAAATAGCTGATATTCTTACAAAACCCTTAAGTGAAGCTAGTTTTTGCAAAATAAGAAAGTTGATGGGATTGCTTGATTTCGATAAACTGAATGTTTGATTGCATCTCATTTCATCATTTGCATGTTTGACATTGAGTGATAGAGTATTAATCCATGTTTATTTATTCCCTTCACTCAAAAATGTCATAGATAAACAAATTCGTGCTAAAAATTCAAGACTGGAAATTTTACTAGTGGTCCAGTCGACTGGTAAATGTGCTCCAGTCGACTGGTAAGTCACTGCATGATTGTCCAGTCGACTGGTAATTATAACCCAGTCGACTGGTAACTCTCTGCCAAAAACTCCAGACGACTGGTAAGTCTTCTCCAGTCGTCTATAAAATCAAATCATGCTTGGAGCCAAATTTTTTTCATTTTTTTTTGAACCCCCAGTCGACTGGTAACGATAGCCCAGTAGACTGGTATCTCACTGTCAGTTGATCCAGTCGACTGGTACGTTTACCCAGTCAACTGGTAAGAGAAACTGTTCATCTTTTCAAAGGGGCCCAGTCGACTGGTAAGTTTACCCAGTCGACTGGTATCGCGATTCTATAAAAGGGACTGTTCATTTTCGCCCTTCTTACGCCATTTTCAAAGAGCCCAAGCTTTCTCTCTCTAGAAAAATTCATCTTTTTGATCTAAAAACCATCCAAATCCCTTCTAAACACACCGATCTACTCATTCCTAAAGAGATTTTTAACTTTCTACGGTTAAAATCTCTCATTTTTACCAAATTTCCTTTTTCCAAAAACTTCAAATTTCTCGAAAATGAGTGACAAAATCCGTATAAAACTCACAACAAGTGGACCTAATGCGCCCAAAAAGCCTAGGTCTTCAAAACCTTCGGCTTCGGAATCAAAAGGGAAGGGAGTAGCAGGGTCATCCAGCAAGGAGCCCAGAACAGAGTTGGAGCAGGCTCTGTTTTTCAGCCCAGCTGCTCATAAGAGGTATAACTCTATAATCCGTCACAAGAAAATCATGACGGGTAGAGTCGTTGATTTCGACTCCATTCGTCATGGTAATTTCGATATTCTACCAGCCTTTGAGGCAATAAATCTGACCCCACTGGTCAGTATTCATGAAAAATATTACCCGCGACTGATTCACCAGTTCTATGCGAACTTGGTGAAACCCAGTCCTCTGGCTCTGAGATTCAGAACCAGAGTTAGCGGTGTGGAGTTTGAGGTCAACACTGACCTCTTGATGAGCATTCTGAGAATCCCTATAAGGGGGGTTCAATGGAGTCTGGATGGATGGCCAGACAACTTTGAAGTTGAGGAGGCCTGTCGGATAGTCAGGGGCGACCCTAACTATGTGTACAGACCCACTACATTTCACACATGTAGTGACTTGCCCCTCGACTCAAAAATGTTTCAATTGATTGTCAGTTGGACCATCCACCCGAGACTCGGGAGTCGAGGGTATCTATCTAAAATAGATACGGTATTGATTTGGTGCCTAAAATCTGGGCACCACTTCAATATATATCCTCTGCTGCTCGCCAACATGATAAACGGTGAAGCAAACGACTCCGGGTGTCTTCCTTATGGGATGCTCATTACACTCATCCTCCAGCACTTCCGGGTACCTTTGCCTGCCTCCGAGGCTCAGGATATCGGATTGACGGATATCATCAACATCTCATCTCTAAAGAAGATGGGATGTACTGTTCGTGAAGGGTTTCTCTATCCTAAGGCTGGAAAGCGCCTAAGGATTCGAGAGGATGCGAGTGACAGTGATGAGGATGCTGATACGGCTGCTGAGATGGAGACAGATACCCGAGCACCTCCCATTGGTGACTCGAGTACTGGTCAGACTGGATATGGTGACATCCTACGAGCTATCGCGAGTCTTCAGATGACGATGGAGTCTGGTTTTCAGTCCATGCAGTCCGATTATCAGAGGCTGAGCTCCTCCATAGACCACCTACGGGATGACTTCGAGTTACATCGAGAGCACACCGAGGGTTCCCTAGCAGAGATTAGGGAACTTCTTCGTGACAGCTCGGACTCTCCCGCACCATGAGTGTCTCAGTTCTTAGCACTTTTCCAGTTTTTGTCACATAGCACGGACATCTCATGTTTGTTTTTTTTTTGTTATGGCTCTATGAGGCCCTACTTGTATTGACTTTTTCTCTATGATAATGTAATTAAACATATTTATTGCATTTATTTACGCTATTTGTGATATGTTAGAACTGTTTTAAATATCTGTTTAGTCACTAAATATGATATAAAATGCTTATATGCTTGAAAAACTTCCGGTTCTTCCCGGGAAGGCTTCTGAAATTCAAATGAAGACACATCTTCGCGTACATATTTGTATTCTTATAACCTATTTGACTGTATTGGCTAATTAGCTTATTTTTTATGTTATGCCCCCTTTGGTTGCTGTTGTCAAAACGGGGGAGAAAAATGAGAAAAACGAGAAAATCTAAGTAAAACGCAACCAATGCATAGATTTAGGGGGAGCATTGCTCCATATCTGTGTAAAAATGTTTATTGATTGGTTGAGTTTAATTTTAGATTGGTTGAAAGAAATATAAACTGTGTTTGCTTGTTTACAGGGTGGTTTTTCTCGAAAAACAGAGGAGACTCTGTCCAAATTTTTGTAAAATCTTAACACTTAGTTTTTAAAACTGTTTTTACATTATTAGTTTTGTCATCATCAAAAAGGGGGAGATTGTTGACCCTCGCCCGTATTTTAATGATGGCAAAACACAACTGTTATTTAACTAACATGTTTAAACTAAGTTGTATTAAGGATCAAACACATTCAACCAAGGAACAAAGTGCAAAAACTCGAACCAAATCAAGTATCAAGTGAAGACTAAAGATCTAGTATAGGTCTTAAGGTTTAGAACCAATGTAAGTCTCACTCATACATTGTATTAGCTTGTTTAATGGCTCAAACACAAATGGTTTTTCTAAAACCATTAATTTTAAAATGTTTTTAATGAAAAACAGAAGAAAAACTGGGTTGGAAGACAACCCAGTCGACTGGGTACATATACCAGTCGACTGGTATATGGGTCAGAAGGTACCCAGTCGACTGGATGAATTAACCCAGTCGACTGGTACTTTGACCAGTAATTTCCCAGTTGACTGGATGAATCAACCCAGTCGACTGGCAAAATGGACAGAAAGTCCCCAGTCGACTGGATGATATATACCAGTCGACTGGATACCCAGAAGGTCTGAAATCGTATATTTTTCAAGTGAACCCAGTCGACTGGTATCTCGACCCAGTCGACTGGTAGTTCAAAAATATGACCGTTGGACTCCAAATCTGAACGTTTTAAAGTAAATCTTTTTCAAATTAAAGTCCAAAACGGCCATATTAATTGATTGCTATATAAACCCTCTCAGCAAAGCATTCAATAACAAGCAGCACATATTCAAAAAGAGTTGATCTCATATAATCAAGTTTTTATACTCTTGAAACACAAAAAGCTTTGAAATAATCTTATTGAGCCATTTCTTCAAGCTTTACTTTGAAAGAGAGACATTTCTGTTGTAATAAGCTTTCATTTGTTGTCTCTCTACCTTTTACTTTACACCATCTTTGTAAAGGGATTACTTCCGAGAGGAAAGGGAAACTTCCGAAAGGAAGGGGATTTTTCGGTTTAAGCAATTCCTGTAAATTGCTTGTGTACGGTTTGTGCAACACCCGGCTAAGTTGTGCGACTAAGTTTTCTTAGTGGATTACTTCAAGGAGTTCCTTGAAGAGAGTGGACGTAGGGTCGGAACGAATCCGATATTGCCGAACCACTATAACTGTGTTTGCATCCTCTTTCCTTAAACTCTTTATTTACAGCTTTCTACTTGTATCTATTATTTGTTGCTTATCAGTTTTTATAAACTTGTATAAATTCCGCAAAAGTTTTTAAAAAAAACCCAATTCACCCCCCCTCTTGGGTTGAAACCTCGAGCTACAACAATGATAATCACAATGGTAATCAACAAGATGAGAAGGGGGGTGAGTTACCCTAGTAGATCTGCGGGGGTGATCTGGAGGATGGCTCTCAGAGGGAGTCAGTGCAGACTCATCAGACATAGGAATATCCTCGGGCACGACCGATTGAGTCAGAGAGGTGAGGTCAGCTGATGGTTCTGGAACTGGAACTGGGTCTGGGTATGGAGAGGTAGGATCAACTGGTGGTTCTGGAACGGAAGGGGTGATATCAGCTGGTGATTCGGAGGTGGACTCAACAGTACCTGAAACTGGATTCTCAGGAAATAACTTAATAGATGGATCAGTAAAGAATCTAGAGTTAGTGATGGTTGATATGTCAAATGACCGTAACGAAGAGAACATTTGATGTTCCCAAAAAATGACATGACGAGAGATACGAAGAGTTTTAGAAATAGGATCCCAGCATCGATACCCCTTATGTTCAATACCATATCCAATGAAACAACACAGATGAGCCCTTGGTTGTAATTTGTTGTGTTCATGTGGTTTGAGAAGAACAAAACAAGCACAACCAAAGACTCTGAGGTTAGAGTAATCAGGAGGTTTACCGAAAAGGCGCTCGAATGGAGATTGATTTTGGATTGTAGTGGAAGGGACACGATTGATTGTGTATACTGCGGTGAATGCAGCATCACCCCAGAAACGTTCAGGACATGATGACGAAATGAGTAGAGCACGAACGGTGTCAAGAATATGTCGATGTTTGCGTTCAGCTCGTCCATTTTGTTGGGAGGTTCCAAGGCACGAGCGGTGGGGGAGCGTGCCATTTTTGTGAAGTAGGTTTAGAAAAGCACGGTCTTTATATTCCATTGCATTATCTGAACGAAAAATTTTGATATTCCGAGAGAATTGAGTTTGAACCATAGAAGAAAAATCAGAATATATTTGAAAGAGTTCAGATCTGCTTTTCATAAGAAACAACCAAGTATAACGAGAGTAGTCATCCACAAATATAACAAAATAACGAGCACCACCCATTGATGCATGAGGAGAAGGCCCCCAAACGTCAGAATGTACTAAATCAAAAGGTGCAAGAGAAACGGACTGACTCTCATTAAAAGGTAAAGCTGATTGTTTTGCAAGTTGACAATGAATACAATGAAAAGACTCATGCTGAAGTGAACCTAACTGACCACTAGAAATAAGAGAACGTAGAGGGCTAGATGAAGTATGACCTAACCGAGAGTGCCACAATTCCACAGGTGAGAGTGCTGGGATAGATGCGGCTGATTGATTTGGTGATGGTGAGGATGGGACTTGGAGATGAGTGAGCTCAAAGAGGCGTCCAACTTTACGGCCGGTTCCAAGGAGTTTTCCTGTCTGAGGGTCCTGCACACGACAACCAGTAGAAGAAAAATGCACATCAAGTCCAAGATCACATAGTTGTCCAACAGATATAAGGTTAAGCGTAAGATTAGGAACTAAATATGTGTCAGGGAGAGACAAATGAGAACAATCAACATGTCCAGTATGGCTGACCAGCATATTTGATCCATTGGCAGTGTGAATAGTAGGCGCATGCTCATCACAGGTTTTAGAGGAAATAATAGAGGCATCAGAAGTCATGTGATTGCAACAAGCAGAATCGAAATACCATCGGGATGTACCTGGTGTAGTTGACATGGCTATATTGTTACCGATTTTATTTAGAGCCTCGGTAAGAACGGTGAAGAAACCACTCCAATCAGGTGGAGAATTGGATGAAGTTGGTGTAGTATCAGTGGTTACGGCAGCAGTATTCTTTGGCTTGGAATATGACCGATTGTATGAGCCTCGAGAGTGATATTGGTTCCCATTTGACTGATTTTCAGATGGAAGTTTAGGGCAGTCTACAAGATAGTGACCCGGTTCTCTGCAGACTTTACATAGGCGAGAAGGACATTTGAGCAATTCATGCCCTTGTGAATGACAATACTTGCAATATAAGGGCTTCTGGTATGGGTTTGTCTTGGCAGCTGGTGTGGCAAGAACAACGAGTACTGCAAGGGCAACATCTGTATGAGATCCTTGTAATGTGGCGATACGTGTTTCCTCACTGAGTAGATCAGAAAGAACGTCGTTTAGGGGAGGTATCGCGCCTCGGTGTAGGATTGAAGCTCGTACAGGTTCAAATTCCTCTCTCAAGCCCATCAGGAATTGCATAATGCGTGTCTCAGTTCGGTACTTTCCATGAACATCGGCGTCTTTTGTGCATTCCCAATTTGGCTCAGTGAGAGCTAACTGGTTCCACACGGCAGTCATCTAAGATAGAAAGCTGTTGATAGTTTGTCCAGGTTCTTGGCGCATACTATGAAGGATGGAAAGAAGACGATATCGATTTGAGATGTCTGCCCTGGTGTAGCGGTGTTGGAGAAGATCCCAAGCTTCTTTAGCTGTATGGAGTGTACCAAATTGAAGTTTGATTTCTGCGATAATAGTGGCACGAAACCATGTGAGAATCTGGTGATTTTTACTATCCCAGTCCTCTAGACGGTCAACATATTTGTCAGCATCTTCGTCGTCCTTCTTCTTGGGTTCAGTGATATCTCCAGTAACGTAACGCCACAATTTATGTCCACGGAAGAAACCAGACATTTCTTGAGCCCACACAACATAATTAGATTCATCCAGAACGGTAGTAATAACCCGGGGTAAGTACGATTCAGCCATAGGCACAAAGAGGAAGGTGAACCTCCAAGAAACCGGTGACGTGGCGGTCAACTGATGATGTGGTGGTCAACGGGTGACGTGGCACTGACGTGTCAGTGAGGTGGTGTTGATATGGCTTTTAGGGCTGACGTGACAGCAGCGTTTCTGAAACAGGAGCGGTAGCGGATGTGATGTCAACAGGTGACTTGGCACTGACGTGGCACTGAGGTAGCGTTGATGTGGCCTTTAGGGCTGACGTGGCAGCAGTGTTTCTGAAACAAGAGCAGCAGCGGAGATGATGTCGATGAGACTCCGACTATAGTGATGACCCAACAGGTACGAAAAGGATATACTAGAAGTTTTTCTGATGTGAAGGATCCACTAATAGTGGCAATCACAGAGCATACTCAACTCTTAATATACCGAGAATTTCTGATGTGAAAGATCCACTAATAGTGGCAATCACAGAGCATACTCAACTCTTAAAATACCGAGAACCATTATGGCTCTGATACCATGTTGAATTTAAGAGAGGAAGTGAGACAATACAAAGAGAAGAATTGTATTGAATGGTGTGATTTACTTACAGAGGGAGCTATCCTATTTATATAAGCTAATAGGAGAAGTAAAGCTATACACAACCAATGTGGGATTATCCTATTTATATAAGCTAATAGGAGAAGCAAAGCTATACACAACCAATGTGGGACTAAGCCCATATAATACATTAACAACATGCATTCAACTATGTCTCTTGATGAATGGTTAAATGGGCGGGTCAAGTCACCCATCATGGATGCCTACAGAACTTCTTGCAACGAAATCAAGAGAACCATTACCCATGATAGGTGAAGGGAGAGAAACAATGTTCTAGCTTCAAAAGGGGCTTACAGTAGGTATTTGGGTTGTTTGACCATGAAGATGGTGGTGTTGTGAACTGTTGGAGGCAAGCGTGGCTGTCGTTGGAGAGGCAAGGTTGGCGAATTTGTAATTAGATGAAGATGCAAAAGGATGAGACAATGCCACAGCTACCATGGTGGGTCGATGAGAAAAGAACAAGGAGCTGGTGGCAATGACAGAGAGCATCGAGGGTTTTATTGGGCATGAGAGAACAACACAATGTTTTGTCTTTTTCTGGAACCGGTGATTTTAAGTTGCTTGTTTATTTGTTTTGGGTAGAAGACACGTGCAACTTTAATAGGGCAAAGGTCAGTTTGCGATTGTTGAAGTGGTTGACTCTAGCACTTCTCTTATCGGATGATACAAAACAGTATTTATTATTGTTGGATGCTATAAGGAAAAAAAAAATTGAACTTATTATCGAATGGAAAATGTTTTGTGCTATATATTTTTCATTGTATAAGACTAAGCAAGAATTTCTTTATAAATAAAAGATATCATTGGGTGAATTAAAAAAATCAAGACCACATAAGCAGGATATGGAGAAATTTTTGTTTAGACTATATTCATGGAAAATATTTGGATCGGAAACATCTGGCATCATTCGATGGAAAAAATTCTCTTTCTTGTTATGCCATTGGATAATGTTCGATAATTTTTGTTAAAGTAAAAAGAATTAATTGGGTCATTTCTCATAGTTTTTCGGATAATTGGTAACTCAACTATTTTTTAATATGATATCAGACTCCTAGTAATTGTTTCAAGTGTCTTAGAGATGCCCCTTTCATTTAATATTCGATCAAGTTCTTTGTCTTTTGACATTTGAGCTTTCTTTCATTTGAGTTTCACGAGCAAAACCTTTAATCTTTCAATCGATTTACACATGAAATGATGTATTAAAGTATAAAAAATAAATTGGATTATTTTTCATCTGCTTAAATTTTTTAGATAATTTAATAGCTTTACAATCGCATTTCACTTTTTTGGTTCTTTTCATAAAAATATAAATAAACTTCCTTACTTTCATGATAACTTGATAAGAGTATAATTCAACCGATAATCACACATTTCTTCTAAATAAGAGGTCGTAAATATAACAAAAAATAGCATATGACAAACTTAAGGAAAACAAAAAAAAAAACAATTTGCACACTCATTTAATTCTTGAAAACATGCTCCATGTATGATATATCACAACAAGAAATATGGTTCGACCGCCACTAAGAGTATTGAAACGGACACTAAATATATTTAGTGATGACCACTAAAGTCGTCACCTGTGATCACAAAAATGCTTGTCACTAATAGTTTTAGTGACGACCAAGACAATCCAAACACTAAAACCTCCATGAGTGAAGGTCACAAACTAGTCACTAAACACAACATTTTAGTGACGACCGTCATCCATTGTCATTAAAAAAGATTTTTTTTTTTGTTACAACCGTATATGACCAACACAAATGATAGAATTTAGTGACAGCTACAGAGTTCCACGCATCACTAAAGGTGCATGGTTTTAATGATGGTCACAAAGCAGTCATTAATGATTTTTTGTGACGACTATAAGCAACCAGCACTAAAAGTTTATGGTTTTAGTGACTATTACAACATGACCACTAATGATTTTCCATGACAACTACAAATTACTGCCTCCAAAATGCATGGATTTAATAACAACCACTAATGGATTCTCAATGATATCCGTGGATGATCGCCAGTAAAAGTGCATGGTTTTAGTGACAAGCCTGTCACTAAAAAAATATACCCATTAGGGATCATTATCTTTTTGTTAGAAACGTTTATTTTAACGTATTTATTTTTCAATTGCCAGTCCAAACATTTATGGATGGTCACTAAAAATGTGCAATCATGTTTACTCTCCTAATACCAAAAGCACACAAAATCATCCACAATCTAAAAAATGAATCTTAAGAATACCAGATTTTATATAAAGCATCCATATTTCATAATTACTTAAAACACTTAAATATGAAAAGTATCATACATCCTACAAAAATTCTTAAAACTCTCTCTTTCTCTCTCTCTCTCTCAATTCGGCTTTTAAGATGGCGGTTTTCTCGTGAGGTCTCGGGTTCGAATCCTGTCACTGCGCTGTACATCCTATGATTTACATCCTCCGCAGGATCCTAAAGCAAAAATTATGGGACGGTTGTAATGATCCGTTATCTAAAAAAAAAGTATAATAAAACATATATAAGAAAGTACAATAAAGTAAAATTTTATCAGATTAGAAGTTTACAGAGCCCAGTGGCGGATCTTCACAGAGATAAGTGGGGTCATGGCTTCACAAATTTTTTAGTTTTTTTAAATTAATATTAATGTTTAAGTTATAAGTGTTGTTTGATAAATAATTAAAATCAATTTAAATCAAAGAATTTAAAGTAAAAATTAATTTTAATTATTGTTTTAATCATTTTATCAAACATGTCATAAAAGTAATAAAATTAAAAAATATCATATATATTTGATTCTTTAATTGATCCTAAACTTAAATAACTTATCGTTTAATTTTCACCCAATTAGTTGCAATCAAATTCTTTTTTTATTATTAAAGATTGAAAAATTACAAAAATAACAAATGAAAAAATCTTTAAAATTATTAAATTATCTTTAAAAGTTTTATAAAATTTATTGAAAAAATGAATCAACCTCTAACTTAAAAAAAGTAAAATTAACAAAAGTCTATTTTATTCTAAATAAGTAAATCACGTAATTTGTTACGTATTGAAAAATAAAAATAAAAATGATTGAAACCACGAAGTTACACATGTAAATAAGCCAAACATAAACGATGGTACATAACACGTTTACAAAAACATGTCGAAGTTGACATGAGATATTTTCTTTGAACCTTCTTGGTTTTTTTCAAGAAAAACCGTGTCTCAACTCTCAACTTATTCCGCTCTCAAATGGAACAAGTACTTGTTCACGTGGTTGTGGACCATGGTTTGTGTTGTTCATGGCACCGTTGACCATGCTTTGTTCACATGATGGGATATTACCTCCCTACACTTGGAAACAAATTTGGTTTTTCTGTTGTGAAAGATTTCAAAAATTGTTTTTCGTATTTTTTTAGTTTAATTTTAAAAAATACCTTATGAGTCAAAGAGAATTAAATTTTATTTTTACTGATGAAGCAAAACACAAAATTCAATTTCTTTAAAAAAAATTTAAATATGAAATGAAAACTGAAATAACCTACTATGTTCTTTATGAAATTAATCGAAAAAAGTAATTCACGTTAAATGTTAATGTCCTACAACCTCCAAACTAATGAACAAATTACAAAAATTATTTTGTCACAAAATAAGCCATATATAAACAATTTGAGATATTTCAATCACATGAATTATAAACAGAAAAAATAAAATATGATATACTCAAGTTCATCCCAAAATAAGACTATATCCTACAAAAAAATTTCATCATTATCAACTTCACAAATTTTTCGTTACAATGTACGTTTAATACTTAGAGTATTTATAAGCAACTTAAAACACCCTACTTAAAGTTTCCGCTCCACTGCAAAACCACGACTATTCATACACCCAAACTCAAACCGTCAAACAAAAAACCAAACCCAAATTCAAATCGTTAAGTAAAAAACCAGAATCAACAAGAAACAAAACTCTGTAGTCGTCGAGAATTTTACAGATATAAACCCGTGAAGTATTCACAAACTCTAACAAAATAAACCAAAGTATTCTTTAAAATTAAACATATTTTTTAATCAAGTAAGCAATATACGAAGCGAAAACATTTTGAAGATCTTAGACATGTGAGCCCTCCCAGCATAAAGGATTATTCTTTTGTCTAAGCAAACCTCATCAAGCATGCTGATTCGTTATAAGCACAGTAACACAAAACTGTAAATGGAAATTTAATTCATCCTCTTCCTTAACAGTGGGGAAACCCTCGAATATTCGTTACAAAGAAAATAACAAAAGGATCCCTTCTAATTTATCACATTGTCGGCTTTTATCACAAGAAATATGGAGACAATTTCATGAGTATGCTTCAGTACCTGCTAAGTAGCATGAATAAGGGGGGCACCAAAAGAATTATTAACAAGCTGAGTCAGCTTGCCAATACAACTTTTAGTACAAGATATGAATCAAACCTCAACACCACTTCACTCGTATATTTACCTTTGAGGAAGGTTTATGCTGAGATCATCCAAATTCGTGCAACTGTGGATGCTTAACCCATGCTCATTAGCCAAATGTAATAGGCATATGAAACACAAATGCGGTGAGATATCCTGAATAGTTGCAGCTGCTCTGCAGTTATTAGGAATGCTGGCCAAGAGATGCTTGAAAGATAGCATTTCTTCCTGACTCTGCTCAAGGAGAAGAGTATGAAGAAATAAGATTTTATCATCTAAGAGAAAAACAATTACTCGTCCCATATTTTTTTGACCACCTTTGAATTTCAATTTTGCAAGGGAACATCAATTAATGCTTTTTTAGGGGTATAGAAGTACATTATTTTCCAAAATTATCCTTCATCTCACAACTTGTAATGAAATTAAACACTAAAAAAGTAAGGTTAATTTAAAAAAGACAAATATGCTTTGACTTGTCAACATGGACAAAATTATGATGCATCCCTAAATGGATAGACAAAAACTATGGGACGTTTGGAATACCTTCTATACAAGCAATATAATATTTTTTTAATAAGAAACAGAATAGTATAAACGGGTGCCAAATGGGTGCCTCTAATGTACGAAAGAACTATCTAAAGCTTCGTAAATTAATGCTGGGATCTATATTGGCATTCTCATTTATCATAAACATGACACAGCAACTTACGAAAGTATGATCGAAAAATAACGTTTTACGAGGTGTTTAGTAACGGAGAAAAATGAAAAGAAAGAAAATTGTGTAAAATAAATTTTTCTTTTATCCAGAAGGAGAAAAGATTAAGAAAATTGATTTTTCCTCTTACATGTATAAATTATTATCCTCCAATGAAAAAATTGGAAAGTGAAAAATGAGAGAAAAAATAAATGAGTTTATCAATTTACCAATTAATCTCCATTTAACTTTCACATTAATATTCATTCACATTATCGAGGATATAATGATAAAATTAGTACTATTTACATTTTCTTTCTTCTCGTTTTACCACTTTACTAAACAAAGATAAAAAAAAAAAAACTACTTTCTTTCCTCGTAATTTTCCATCATCTTTAAAAGAAAAGATCAATCTTACTTTTTTATCCTTCTAATTTTCTATAGTTTTACTTTTCTTTATTCTTACTTTTCTCTCCTATTAAAAACACTCATATTTCATAATAGAACTAGCTATATCCCAAATAAAATGCAAAGTTAGAAAACTTAAAGTCAACAATGCTCCAGCAGCACACTCAATTCTTTGTGTAACATCATTCCAGATCTTTGAGTACATTGTTGAAGAAATTATGTCTAGAACTGCATTACTTATACTTCTAGGAGAAGGGAAGGTAATCAGGCTGCTGATTACTAAACCAATTAGAGCCCTGTTACTGATGAGTTCAGAATTTACAGATACTCTAATATCCTATTATTAGTTTATAACAGAATCCCACGTGAAGCTTTATCATAATTACAGTATATGATTAGCATCCTATATTAACATACCTGACAAAACGTTTGAGGATATTCTTGAATATTGTCCCAAAGAGTTTCTTTCAGTGCTTGGACATCAACTTGTTTGGAAGTTTTGTCATACTGAACATCGATTTTGTTGACCTAAATTATCGAGGTAAGGAGACAAAGCATCATAAGAACCATATACAAATAGTTTTTGAATACATAAAGGACTAACTGACCTAGAGTTAAACAAGAAGTAAAACCACTCTTAATAAAATATGCTATACTATTATCAAACCTTTAACAGAATCAAAGCAGAAATCATTGTAAAGTTGCTAAAGTTCTAATTCAATGACCCTCTTAACTCCCAAGCTTCATACCAGTGCTCAAGCGGAAGGGCTAACACAGAGACAAGTCACAAACTTACCTGGCGAGGCTGAGAAACCAATGTGTTGGAGTCCTCCACATCACTGTGATCATTTCCATTGTCAAATTGACCATCAAACACACTTTCATCACCCCATGATGGCAGTGGTTCACAATCATCATATTGCTGCCTGAATTCACCTGAAATAGAATAAGACTTGATGATACACACTATAAAGTTTATTCTATATATCATTATACGTTTTATCATCATTGGGGTGTAAAAAGATTGATGCATTACAAATAAGAGAAATACTAACAAGAAGAAAATAGAGCAATGTGGACTGAAAATTTTGCTAGGCATGTAGAAATATTTGAGATAAGAATTATTAGTTGTTATGGCAGTTACAGAATAGTTAAAATAAACAAAAGCAAAAAAGTCCAACTAGAGTGCTGCAACCTTTATCATACATTCAAAAAAACACTTTGGTGATGACTTATGAGGTAAATGTTACCTGATGACTTTCTTCGTCTTCCAGCAAGACACTACAACCAGAATAATTATCTTATCAAGAGAGGAAAAAAAGGTCATTTTGACAACAAATGATATAACAGTTGTATAATAATGACAACTGTTACCATTATATTTGGTAGAATAAATAATTTGACAAGATTCTCCGGTTGATAGTGGCAATCCTCGGGCAGTATTGTGTTACAAGGTGCTCTATTTTCAGGCAGACTTAATGACCTGGGATTTTTGGGAGGGGCAAAGATATCTGGCATTTCTTTATCCAAGGCTTTTGTGAAATCAATGCCAGGTTCTGCTTGTTTCTTATACCTTGTTTTCTTAGTAGGTAGTGGTGATCCATTTTCTGTAGCAAGATGATCCTCTGAACCTACAGAACAGAATCCATATTTACATTGCTAACAAACCAGGCCAATAAAAGAAGAAGCCAGTTGATGACATTAGGGCATCCATACCCATACCTTTAGATTTTCGATACTTCCAGTGATCAGGACCTGCCCAAGCATTTTGCTTTGAAGAGAATCCCAAATTCAAAAACAAGTATCCATCAACTTCCTCAAATCTTTCATCCATATCAGGGTTGTGAGAAGAAAATGGTTCAGTTTCCTGCAAATATCAATCTAAAATTATCAGAAAACAATTCTATTCTTAATTTCTTTGAATAATGAAGATAAAAAAGCACAGAAATATGTCAAAGCCAGAACACTATAAAGGATAATCTGTAACAGAAACCTCATGATAACTTGCAAAAGTTGGCTCTGCACCACTGAAGTCCTCATCAACAACGCTTGGTTTGTCATCATGATCAAAAGTAAAGGCTTCTCGATTCTCAAATGCATTGTCATCATCATACCCAGTTTCATTATAGAATGCAACATCAACTGGGTCTGTTGATTTCTGGCCACAAGAAAAAGTATCTAATGGTCTTCTATTATCTTCATTAAATTGATTGACCATATTCCTGAGAGATGGTGAAATCTCATCCTTCACTCTCATATTCAAAATCATCTGTTCAACATATTCTAACAATTAAAAGAAAAAAAGAAAGAATGACCACCATTAGAACTCAGTTTTTAACATCTGAATGAGACAGCATTACAAAGAGTAGGGTGGACACAGATCAAGCAAAGCCAAATATCTAACTATTTGATCTTGGCTTTGTCAAAATATTTAAAGTTTGAGAGGTGGAACAAGCCTAAACTATTCAGTTCAAACTGAACACGAGGTATACTTGACAAGCCTTTAGCTGAGCCCATGCCTGTACATAAAAAAACCCAACCATCACCAATTTTACATATTCTTTACAATCCAATTAAAGTGGACCATTAAGCAAAACAAGTGATACTATCATAGTTTCAGGCCCATTGACAAAGGTCTCACCATTGAGGTAACATTTTTAAGCCTTCAGCAGATTGCATTTATATAAAGCAAACCCCCTTCCCCCCTCTTACTTATGAGAATGAATGTTTGTGTTGTTGCACCTGAGTATCATAGCGTACAGAGAGGCCAGAGATGAAGCTGTTCGCTTTGGCACCATAAGGCAAGTGTTAGACACTTGACAAAAAGCTAAGCATGATTATACAATTAGAATGATTGTGACAAAATAATTATTTCCTTCAGATTATGTTGTCGTACTAGTGAATAGATGACATATAAACCAAGTTTGAGTGATCTCATATCGTAAGGTATTATACTTAAAAAACAGCAAGGGGTAAGGTGGGAAGCTCCTATATAGAAACCTACCGACACAGAACACTCCCACAACACTTAGATAATAAGAAAGAGGGATAAGAGGACTTATCCTCATAGATACCTAACCCCTCCCCCTGACTTTGCCCCACTTAAGCAGTCTTATGACACTTGAAAATCAGCATGTGTTGGCTTATTCATAATAAATATTTAGTTACGAAGTAAATAAAAATTTGCATAAAAGCTAGTAATTTAAAAGAACCAGACTAACAAATCTACAAGCTGGCTAGACTGCAACCTGAATTCAACTTGTTAACAAATTCAAGCTCTGTTCCAGGATCGACTTCAGCTTGTTTAGTAAGCAAACAAGTTGACCCAATCTTTGGACCAAGCCAAGTGTGAATAGATTGCTAGTGGCTCGGTTTGTCTCCACCCCTAACTAGGACCAAAAATCAATACATTAGTAGAGCAAACAAACCTCTGGCAAAAGAAAGATCAATCATTTCTGGTTTATCATGTTGATTTGCACATGATATTCCCTTTCCTGGTACTTCCAGCGAATCAAATAGCACCTGACATCTACCATATACTCCCAGATTGTTCAACAATAGACCCTTCGCTCCACCTTCATCAAACTGTGCAGAAGTCTGATGATAGAGTGGATCCACTGCAAATGCAACTGAAAAGGCAAAGAAATGCTATCAGTTTCTAGACTTAAATGTTATACTGGGACACAGATAGCTAGGTGGTGTAATCACCATCAATTTTCTTTACATTAAGAGCCTCGAAGGATGGTTCCAGTGTTGATAATGGTGATATCTGCATATCAGAAACTTATTAGTTCATAATTTCAATATTACAGCGAGTTAAAGTAGAAAGAAGGAAACCTTTCTCTCAGACTCTTTCTTCGTATGACCTTCATCTTCTGCACTGCCAATGTTGGCCTCCTCCACTGTGGTATCTTACTTATAACACAACATCAGAAAAGTGACAGACTTAAAGGAACATAAACCACACAGGCAGTTAATGTTTTAAGCCCCACAAGATCAACTTAAAAGCTAGCAAACAACATAAATCCTTTCAAGCCATTACAGTAGCATTTAGATTTTCTTTAAGAAAAAAAAAAGAAAAAAGGGGAGGAAGAAATGTGAGTAAAATCTTAGCTTGGAGATGATTAGCTAACCAACCAACATATCTTGGTGTAAGTTAAAGCCAGTCCTCAATGTCACAAATTAAATCATGAATATTATCTATAAACATGTGGTAAACATCTGTTGGAGGTGAATGAAAACTACTGTTCTTTTAAAGCTGATAAACTGTTCAAACCTAAACTCGCCTTTTGAAATGAAGCATGATCCCCTACTTCTTGAGATTTTTAATCATACCTTTACTAAAATAGCAGGTGACATTTATCTGAATTGCTGATCATATCTTATAGTTCCATTCATGAGCACACATTTGAACAAGCATCTAGAATTCGTTTGGTTTGTTAAAAATCTCAAAACCATAGTTATTAATACGTTTTTCAATTTATCAATTCAATGGTTTTGCAAGACCAGTAAGTTGCTTAGAATCAAAGCACTTGCCATACAAAACTTACATTGATGAAGCACAGATTTAAACAGATAATATATAAGCAAGCAAGAAGGCTCTGTCGCATGAGAAACCTAACCTTGTTCATTTTCTTGACCTGCTCTATTAATTCCACAGAGGACCTTGTATGCCTCTGAATGAACTGAGTCCACCCTCAATGAGTAAATCTTAACTCCAGCTTCAAGGGTGCAACTTGCCTGCACCACCAAAAGGGTAGATAATTTCAACCACACAACATGTACAAAAGGGCGTATGCAAATTCGATCTAGAATAGAGTTTGGATCATCTCTACACAATTTCAAAACTATTTTCTTGAGCACGACTCTTCGCTCCAGGCTTAAGAGTAAACACACCTGAAAATGCATACATATCATGCATGCTTCCACAAAAGTTTAGACATGTTAACACGAATCATGGACGCGGTGCTCCATCAAAACTTAAAATCCTTATTCAAATCTAACCATCGTGTGCAAACCAAAAAGAAGCAAAATATGCCCCAGGTTCACTCAATCAGGATATGTATGACACCAGTTGAACAAATGTTGACACGAAAACTCAAACTCCGTCAACCCATGTCCACTACTCACTTAACCACTCAGGCAAGAGTCTATATATAGTTCATGGCTAATTTATCAATAAGATAGTGACAGTTCGTTTTTCTTTTGCTGTTCTTTAACTTTTAGTCTTTTATATTCAAAGTCTAGAAAAAGCACCCCCCAGGCAGGGGCGGAGCTACATGGCCCCCCTAAACTTGTGAAACAAAATCATTTCAAACATGCCAATTCTCTGCATTTGGCTCACTCACGTTTCTAACTTAACTCCGACTGGTCACTGGTATAAGCATGAGGCATAGATCAATCTCGAGCCATTAGTTGTGGAGTTGAGAGACTTATAGTTGTTCTGGACCCACTATATATTTTGGATTTTGGGCAACATAAGAAAAGATTAAAACGTGCAGCCTACTAATATCTTATACATCTTTGATTTTACTTTTTGTTTTTCTTCTCTTTCTCATACTAAAATTTAGGCAAACAAAACTTTCAATTATAATTTTTTTAGATATCATCAACACAAGTTAAAACACAAAAAAAAACTAAACCTAACAGCAAAAATCAAGCATGAATTTAAAGATAATCAGAACGATTGACAATATCATTTGTTAACAAAAGATCTTCAAATAAAGGTAAATTTCTTTTTTTTCCTTTTTTCTTTTGTCTCTGGCCTCCCAACATAAAAATCCTGGCTTCGCCCCTGCCCCAAGGAGCTGTCCATATAACAAAAATCCACATCCTTTTTCACCTTTTCATTTAAATTCCGTTCCAATTCATATCTGTGTTTGAAAAAAATAGATTCTATGCAATTTTTTTTTTAAAGAGATTTCATGCAAATCTTAAACGAATTTGATTTTTTTTTCACAGATTAATTAGTAAAATTGCTGTTCCTCCATTCTCATGAAAGGGTGAAACATACCTTTTGAAAATTCGTCTCCACATCATTCTCTTCTTCAACTTTAATAATCTCGTAGAGGTGGTCAATCAAATTCAGCTCCCATGTATTCTTTTGATTGATTTTCTGCACCCCATAAATGAAAAACACCATTAAAGAAAAAACACCAAAATTCAATACAGTGAACAGGTACCAAATATCAACCAATAAAGCTCCGTTTCCATCAGTAACCCGTACTTCCTAAAAGCCAAACCAAAAACTCCCTTACAAATAATCAATTAGCTTCTACACTTTTTTCTAAAACAAATTTGCACTAAAATTGAACGAGTCATTGCCAAAAGGAGAAAACGAACCAGTAATGGATAGTTGTAATCTACAAAATATATATAAAAGAGATAAAAAGAGGGGAGCAATTACAGACATTTTCACTGGCCAATTTGATGCAATTTTGGAATAACTCGAGAATCTGCTGTTTGCCGAGGCAGGGATCCGATTCCTGGGGCAGCTGCGCATGGGCGGCGATGGGCTTGCGACGTATCGCGGCGGCGCGAGCAGCGCGGGCCTGTTCCCGCTCGAGCCTGTCGTCGTTGGAGCCCAGGAAAAAGGGGCTCGTCGGAGACTGGAGGCGAGAGGCCATGGGGGTCAACTTCTGCTTAGGGTTTGGGCTCAGGGTTTCAGCCATTGGTTGGAAGTCGAAGTTTGGATTAGTAAATTGGAGTAATATATCAGGGTTTTGAAAGTAATTTGATGTATAGATAGTAATTCAATGTATACGTACAACCTGGTGGCTGTTTCAGGGGATTTGAATTGGAATGAGGGGAGACGGATGATTATTTTTCTTTTTCTCTTTCCCTCCAATTTCGTTTTGAATTTTGGAGTGGGGGAGAGATAGGTGTATGCCAGTGTATACAAGATTATTAGAGGTGCGGATCATCACCGTCGGTTTCGTTCCGTTTACCCTTTCTCTCTTTGGATAAAATACTAAATAAAACCAAAAAAATAAAATAAAAACTATTTATCCCCTGAAATAAGTCATTTTTGTTATAATTTGACTTAAATGAAAAATCAAACATGGTTTAAGTGTGCATGATATCAATTCTTTTCTTCTTTTATCATTTCTCTCAAATTTTAAGAAAAAATTTAGCATTTTTCGGTCTAATTTAATTTTATAATTATAACCCTTTGTTTGATAAATGTTTTCAGTGAGAAATTTAAATCATTAAAACTAAACTTTCAAAACCATGTGTAACCCGAAGACCAAACAAGCTTTCAAAACAAAAAAAAAAAGTAATTTTTCTGATTAGTAACGCAATATTGCTAGACTTAAATTTTGTTTTCTTTCCATTTCTCGTTTACAGATAACTGAAAATATTCATGGTGATGAATTTGATAACGCGGTAACATCATATAGACCAACCAAGCCTTCTTTCAACAGATGCATAGCTGCTTCATATGTGAACTTTCTGGCAAACAGGAAACAAGAAGTAAACATGGTATTTACTCGGCACCACTCAGTCCTGTATTCAGACTGATAGTAGACATGGTTGATAGCCTGTGAGAATTGATCATTGAAAGTAGCAACGATGAGATGAAATTTTGTAAAACAAACAAGAAAGGATAAAACAATGTACTTTGGTCATATCAGTAGAGAAACAAGCACAAAGTCTACTTCTATGGCCAAACGAAAGAATTTTTTGGACTTAAGGACTAGTATTGCAGGTCAGATTGATTATTTTGCAGATTCAAAGAGAAGAAAAAATTAAGGTTATGATGGGTAGAAAAGAAAAAAAAACAAAAAGAAGAAGAAAAGAAAAAGTGAGTAAAGAGTTCTCTGAAAGAAAAAAAGTGAGAGAACGTGTGTTTATTTTTTACACTCATTTTTCCAATCACCTTTACAAACGTATGATGAAAAATATCAATATTTTTTTTTATTTTTTCATCATCCGTCTTTTCTTTTTTCTCCCTTCTCATTCTTGTCATTTTTTCTCTCTACCAATCACAGCTTGAAAAATGGAAAAAAGAAAAAAAGATGGGAAACAAAAGTGAACTGAGACCATTTATATATTTTGGTAAAAAGAGAAGGTGGGGAAAAGAAAACTGGAAAAATTAGTATTTTCTTCTACATGTATAAATCACAATCCTCTCAAATTAAAAAAAAAATTATACTTCTTTTTTTTTTTATCTCACTCTTTGTTCTCTCTACTAAACACAAAATAAAAATATCAATAATTTATTTTCTTTTCACATCTCTCTCCTTCAATCATAACCTAAAGTTGGATGAATTCCAATAACTGACCTTTATTTCTTTGATTTGTTTGGGACATGCATCAGCACAATCAAAAGTGACAGGGTGCCATCTGCTGGCTGGTCCTCCTGCAGCAGATTGGTTCCATAAGGTGTATGTCAATGTTCTTCTTTCAATCTCATCTTCAAGCCCACTCATCTAGTTGTAGAAGACAAATAATAGAACTTCAATGAAAACCCCAAAATGAAAATTTTAAACTACTTATTTGAAATTTATATTGTGGCCAACTATCCTGAGCCAATAAAAGAAAACTGACAGAGAATGACAATGGCACTTTGATAATTAATGAAACATATAAAATATTCAAGAGTTCATATAAAAGAAAATTGTAGAAGAGGAAAAATTGGTTGCTTACTGCAAGTAATGTTTGCACGTAGTGTTCATCGGGAACACAGAAAGGGTCATTTGGAAAATTCTGCAGTATGTCCTAAGAAATAACTAGGAAAATCAGTAACTCAATTGAACAAAAAAAGCACTTAGCTTATGATTGGTAGAAAAGAAAATTAAAAGATGAAGTGAAGAACAAATTTTTATCATTTGGTAAGAATAAAAAAAGAAGGTAAGAAATCGATTGATTTTCTTTTTCATTTGCACAAATTACAAACCTTCAAACGGAGATGATATTTAGAAAAATCGGAGAATGGAAATTAAAATAACTTCATTTTTTTTGTCTTTGTTTTCACTTTCCATTCTCTTTATCATACTCAACATTTCATTTTCTTTCCTCTCTCTCAATCTTTGCTTTCCTCACAATTTTTTTGTCATACCAATCATAGCTTTGGATAACAGAAGGAGAAACATTTTGTATTATATCTGAAAAAACCAAAAGAACATATTCACTTACAAAAATCTGCAGAAGTTGCTTTCCATTAATTAAGTCTATGGGCGGCCAGGCCTGGACGATGGAAAACAGTAGAGCAAATCACTTATCTGCCATTGTAAAAGTAATTCCTAATCCCATTATTTATTATTTTCTCTGCTCGTAATCAAATATTTTTTTGTCTGTTTTTAAGGATGATGTTTAGATTCAATTTAAAATTAGAGTTTATTTTTTAAAATTTATTAAAAATTTAGTTAAATTAAATCAAACCTTATTAAATTTTATTAAATAACAATTAAAACATCAATTAAAAGTGGTTTGATTTGATTTGATTAAAATTTTAATAAATTTTAAAAAAAATTAAGTTCTACCCAAATATCGCGGTTGAATACCAATGTGCAAGTTTAGTATAAATTGTACTAGGACTTAAACCAGGCAAAGAAACAGAAAGAGTAAGTTTTGTTTGAAAGTTTTTTAAATAAAACTTAAATCACTAACCATTAAAACTTTTAAAGTTAAAAAACTTTAAAAATTTTAATTTTTGATGATTTAAATTTCATTTAAATAAATGCCTAACAATGGTGGATGTCTCCTTGTATATATTACCTCACAATATTTTCTGAAGACGGGGAAAACAATATAATCATCAACAACAAATTCAGCATGTCTTCTGACCAAAGTGATCCACTGAAAATGAACATGTCAAAATCTCATAATTAATCACATGGATCAATACAAAACCAAAAAATTAGTAATGATGCATATTAGAAACCAAGGAGGAAGGAGTGCATATATAGAAGAATATGGGATCCCAAAAAAATCTCTCTCCATTTCTCGTAAGGCCAGAAATTATAGTTCATGACATTTAAAGAATCATGCCCTTGAAAATGTCAAATATCATGACCCAATTATACAAAAAAAAAAATCACCAAATTAAAGAAAAACAAGTTCCCTTAGTTAAATGAGAAAAGATGAAAGGAAAGAAAAATAAGTAGAAAAATGAGAAAAGAAATATGGAGAGGAAAGAAAAATAAGAAGATTGATGTTTTTCATAACGTAGTTGGTAAAAGTGATGAAAAAATGAGAGGAAAGAATAAAATGGCTGAAAAAATAGCTTATTTTAACTTTTACTCTTAAATCATTTCAATTTGAGAGAATTGTAATTTTTATATATGAAAAGAAAACGTTAATCATGTTACTTTTTTTTCTTCTAACAAACAGATAAAAAAATGTTCTTCACTCACTTTCTTTCCTTTCCTCTTCTTTCTCACTTTTTCACTCGTGCACGATGATGAAGCGTAACATTTTCATCTATATTTTCATGACTTTAATACTTTCCCTATCCCATTATTTTCCATTCACCGGATAAACTTGCAATCAATCTCATCTCAAATTTGATGCTTAAAGGTAAACAGATAGGAAGATAATAAGGAAGAACCTGAGACCCTTTTCGCCATTTGTGTTTTGGTACAACAGATGACATCTTCTTACTGTAACGACGGCCTTTGACATCAAAGCTACAAAATACAGATCACATATATTGTAATTTCAAGAAAACATCCGGTTTGCATTTAAATTTATGAATTTGAAATACATATATTTATATTTTAAATTAGTTAAAGTAAAAAAGAAAGCTGAAATGCAATTTAAAGACTAGAACTTTTACACTAACATCTATATTGATAAATTAATCCAATCTTCAAACCGACAATGGCTTGAATGAACATCTTCCTTTCTACATACCTGTCCACAAAGCTTTTTGGAGAAGACATTAGATAGCTGTAAATGTAACTGAAGTTGTATAAAGGTACGCAACTGCACAACCAGATTGAGAAATAAGATGCCATAATTTTTGGAAAATAAAATTTTGTGCATTCTTTTTGGTAAACAGATCGAGTCAATAGATTTGGTGGACATGATGCTAATTAATTCTGGTGAAACAAATTGGTCAAAAGCAGCAGTAAATTAATCAAAGATAAAAGGCACAAAGATTGAGATGTAGATTGCATTCTAAGTAACCTATCAGAGAGAAGAACGAATCTCTGGTTGGCTTGATCATCAAGAGCTGCTTCAAGTAATAACTTCTCTGCTTCTATGATACTTGGTTCTCCCCATACTACCTGCAACATCAATGTCCCATGCGACAATATTGTATTGAAGCAACAAGTATATCAAGCTTAGTTTATTACTAAGAGTGCGATGGGAACAAATGAATTCCATAAATTTTATAGAATTCATTTGTAATTCTACCTTTGTTATTTTTGGGACATTAAAAAAATTATGGAATTCATTTTGAAAATAAGAAATTTAAAAATTAACATAAAAACTGAACATAATAATTCATTTATAAATAAATTATATTTTCAATTCATTTGAAAATAAAATAAAATAAATTTAATTTTTATTTGTTTCTAATCGGAGTTGGGCCCTCCCATATAAGACGACCACTAATAATACTACGTAGCCCTAAAGCCACAAGAAAAGTTATTCTCTTTTTTGGTAGATGATTGATCTAGAGAAAATATTTCGTGTTCCCATTATTTTACAATGAAGATTTTGCTTGAATTAAGTCCTATGTTTTTTATTCCACATTGAGAGAGTTCTCTATGTAATTCTACATAAAAATTCGGTTTTTTGATTTTATGGTTTAATTATTATTTTTCTATTGCAGTTATTTGTTATTGTTATTTTTGCCTATTTTATTCACACGAAGAGGGAAAATAGTTTGTTGTTTTCCGACAAGTTTTAAGGCTTTGATTGGTGAAGAAGAAAAGTAAGAAGAAAATATCAATCTTTTTAACTTTTTTTCCTCTCATTCTCCTTTTCTATCTTCAGACACTTTTACTTTCTCTCCGTTTTCCTTTCTCTCACTTTTCCTCCCTGATCATAACTTAAAAGCCAAGAAAATGCTAGAAATGAGAGGAACAAGGGAATGTAAAAGCCTTTTCAGATTTAGAATACATAAACACGAGAACATTAGAACCAAATCTTATGTTTTGCATATTTAATCCTCGAACTATCTCATCATTCACATGGATGGTGGTACATGCCGAATTCAGGGAGAAAGAGTACCTGAATGCTATTGTTTAACTGTCGACCATAAAAGTAAGCTGAGCTCGTAGTAGATTTGTTGAAAACAAAACCAGGCTCTGAATGAACATAAATAGAGAAATTTGCTGCATCACCATTCTGTAAGGTTCATCATTCCAAAAATCACAATATTTAGCTCTTTCTTGTTAACACAGGTATAACAGAGTTGTATGTGAGTTTTAATTAGAAATAAACATAGGGTTTGTGGGTAACAATCTCTTGTAGTCTTGGAGATATTTAAGACTCTTTCGGGAACAAATGAATTATGTAGTTTTTACGGAATTTATTTAGAATTCTATAGTTATCATGTTTAAAAAAAAAACTTTGAAATTCATTTAGAAATTCATTATGGAATTAAGTTGAGTGATTGTAAATTCTATCAAAATTAATATAATTTACAAGTGAATTATACCGTAATGAAGAGTGAAAAGCTACATTGATCAAAATACTCTTCTTTCCTCTTTCTTTTCCTCCCTCTCCCTCTCCCTCCTACTCCCATTTTCTCTCTCACAAATCTTTTTGAATTTTTCATTTATTTCAAATAAGAGAATTCAAATTAATTCTGCAATTTAAAACAAAAAAACAAACACAAAAATTCATTTATAAATAAATTTCATTTCCATTTGGTTTCAAAAAGACTAAATTTTAAAAAATCTTTTTATCCGATCTTATTTCTTTGTAATGGGTAATTATAAGCACATGACCTCAAAAAAGAATGACAAACCTTGAAGAAGGTGCCCCAAAGAAAATCAAGAGGGAGGTTTCTACGAGCAAGAAAGAGGAAAGCAATCCTTGGGGTGCCATGGAATTGATTGTGACTCGAAGTAGAGATTGGTAAATGAAGCTTGAATTGAGACTGAGAGTGAAGTCGAAGAATAGCCGAAAGGCTGAGAAGGACACACAGAGAGATCACAAGCTTGGAGCCAAACGTGAGGAGGTGGCCTGCAGGTGAGGACAATGATCTCTTCTTTGTCATGATACCTTTGTCTAAAGCCTCCTCATGCAATGCCTATGGCCTCTGTGTGTGTGAGAGAGAGAGAGAGCACTGAAGGGACGGTTTCAAGTTGTGAAACGGTGAGGAAGAGAGCAAGACATTAATATTGAAAGTTGAAACTGTAGAAAGAGAGAAAAGGTTGTGTTTGGGATTTTGGTTCGGAGGGAAAATGAGAGTGAATTTATCTACATTCAACCATTAAATAGCAATATACTGACTTGGCACAGTATGGCCCTTGTATTGCCATTTAATGATTGAGATGTTAGTAAATTCAGTCGCATTTTCTCGAACCAAGATCAGTTGTGTTTGCGCTTTTATGAAGTTTGTCAAGAAACTACTTGACTATGAAGCATGTCACTGTCTGGAAAAAGGTTTATCTCTCTTATGTTTCATACGGTGCCATATCTCAAGGAGATGTTTGGGTTTGTTTTTAAACTAACTTGCTTTAAGTTAAATTAAACATAAACCCAAACATTTCTTGTGATGATTTGTTGATATGCGTTTTTAAGTGTGATTGAGCTAATTCACTAAATTTTTTTAGAAAAAAAAAAAAGAACAACTCACTCAAATCAAGCATCCAAGCCAGTATCGTCAGAATTTTTTTTCAATAATAGATATCTGATGGAAAGAAAGGAACATGTTTTACCACTGTAACTGTCACACAAATGCAAAGCAAACTTAATTTGATAAAAAGGGGGAGGACAGTAAAAAATTTCAGAACAGACCTTTCAGATTTGTGAGCAATGGAAAAAAAAACTTGCATTTCAACAATCAAATTAGTAAATAAGATTAGAGCAAGTTTTTCCGGAACGTGTTTTGTGGGAAAGGTAAGATAAAGTTGTCATTTGGCATCAAACTTGTAGTTTTACTTTAATGCAACAGCTGCCAGCCTCGGCGGCTTTAAAAAACATAATATACACATGCGTAAAATTGAAAAACTAAGAATTGGTTACCAACAGGAACAAAAATTGCTGATAAGTAATTCACAACTAATCATTATAAGCTGCATGAAGAAAGAGATTTGAGAATGATCTTTGATTTTTTTTATACTAATAAGTCAAGAATTCAGGGAAGGCAGAGTACTTTATCGAGTAAAATACGTCTGTGTACACAACAAAGTCCAAAGTAACAGGAAATAGTCCTCTAGCATCCACAATCCCCTTTGCAGGCTTTCAACAATTGGAGCTTACTTCACAACAGCTTTATCTACCATTCCTAGCTGAAACTGCTGCATGTATATGATGGTCCATTGATGACCATTTCAAAGAATCAGCATTGTTCATACAATATCCTAACTTGTGCTTCTCATAAGATAAGCCACTACGCACCCCAACACAGCACCGGCAACAACCTGTAGCAACCCATTTCAACATGTTAAAAGTCCCGCCAAGGAGCCCTTGGCTTAATAGTTAAGGCTGAAGCCCTGGGTCCTAAAAGGTCCCAAGCTTGAGAGGTGTGTGCGTGTGTTTTACCAATAAGAAAAAACATGTTAAAAGGCTCATTTGACTAATCCCCTCCAAATTGATTGTGATTCTCATTATCCAAGTTGATCATACCATTTAAACTTTCCTCGCAGTAACTTGCATAGTTTGTGAACGTACAGGCTATCTTGAATGTACGAAATAAGGCCAAAACTACTGGAAGCCACACTACACATGTAAAAAAAATTATCCTTCTACCCTAGACTACATAGACTACATAAAATTATTTTCCAGGTTACAATACTTCTTTTTCGGCTCAAGAAGAAACATATGCCTGGTTCCTTGGTAAGTGCAGAAAATAAGTTCAAGAAGAAACAAGCACATAGAGAGTTGGCATTTCATGCAGTTAGGGTATATTCTAGTATTATTAATTAAGCCCATATTAGGGTAAGACTATGTTGGTTTCTATTGTAATGGGGTTAGGCTGGAACATGGTTAATTGGTCCAAGCATAATAGGTTTAAATAGGAAACTTAGAAGTCCAAGTTGATTCAGGGTTCAACAGGTGATTTGTAGGCATACTTCAATAGAATAAAAATTCAGTTTGACAACTTTTTTGTTATTCATCTTATTCTCCAATTACGATTTAATCTTGAACCCCTAGCTAACGAATTTTTCGAGTCATTTATTACGTATTGCTAGAAGTCGTATAAACCTAATTCAAAAAATTAGATTTTACACCAATTTGGCCTTTTTCTGTCGTATTTGGATCTTAACATCTAGGCCACATCACATTTTCGTTAGGGAAAACAATCAATATAATTTTCCCCATACGAAAACCCAATTGCTTTGCATCTATAACATTCCTGCAAATTTGCTTGTGCAGAGTGGTAAGTGATCTGTACAGGGCGTATTAACAATAAAACTTAGCTGAACTTTTTTTTCCTCAACAATGAAATCCCATCCCATATGAGATTCTATAATCTGGTTGTGTAAGAAACCTAAGAGCATGTTGGCTTATTACATCATGGTTGAAGCCTAGAAGGTCCAGTATCCTTTCTATCTTTTTTTCTTCAGTCAATTGTAAAAGTAAATTTCTGAATTCTTAGAGTTTTCTCAAACAATGAGGCCAAAGTTCAATCCAATTGCGAAACTTACAAAGTTGGGGAAATAGTATATGGTTGAATCTTCAACTTAATTTTTCAAATTCAGAAATTTATGAGCATATAAGATTATCAATAGATATTTTCACCTAAAGTAGTCATATGGAACATTAAGTGGCAAAACCAGTACTTTTGGAACAAATAATATTGGGAACTTCCACAGAAATAATATTAGCTTAAGCTAAGAAGCACTATTAATTTAAAACAAAATGCAGTGTGGAGTGGGACAGACCTGAAGTGGAGTATGCCCAAGTAATTCACGCAGAGGTCTAACAGTGGATAAAGGGTGCTCGGGAGGAAACTCGCACACAATTTGATTAAGCAACTATCATCATCATCAAAAGATATATGCTTAGAAAGAGGAAAAAAAACATAAAAGAAATGTCTCAGAGTATCATTACAACAGAGCTTTTGGGAAAAAAAGAGAGCAGTAAACAGAAAGCAGATAAGTATTGCATGAACGTTTTACGAGGACTTACTTCAGCTTGACGACCAGCATGAAGTCTGACACCTGAGGCATCATACATAACCTGTAAATGTTTAGAAATTATCAATCATGCCCACCTTGTGCAAATAAGACACCATAATTTTTTCACTGAGTAAACCAACTCAAAAATTATAGAGAGATTTAGCACAACAAGAGGTTCACAAATGACATTATAATCAATGACTTTAAAGAACATGGCAATTAACTTCATCTAGATTCTAGAGCAGTGTGATGTAGGTTGCACCAGCTATGCAGCTTGAAAATATTACTTCATCACATGCTTAGCCTACAGAAAGAAGATATATTTCATTGTTCTTATACATGCAAAATCCAATATTTGTCCACGTGAATGAATCTAGAACAACTTCACACACAAAGTCACCATTACACTAAAATACCAGGTTCCAACCTCATCAAGTTCAGAGCAAAGTCGGAAAACCAAAATATTGCAAATAGAAAAACATACTTTAGAAAAAAAAATGGAATAAAAAATAGACTGTAAAGAAGATGTACAAATATGATGTAAGCACACTGCACCAGAGTAAAGTCAAAAAGCACATACAACACATGCCAAGACCACTGCAATGGCAAAAGCTGGTCCTCCTGTTCCTTCCTTTAGACCTATAGCCACTGCTAGAGCTGTCACAGTTGCAGAGTGTGATGAGGGCATTCCACCAGAATCCATCATCCTTTTGGAATCCCATCTCTTTTCTTTATACCTGAGCATCTAGCAGACACATTTTAAAGAACTGAGCTATTGTTTAAAAATATACTTTATCATCCACTGCTATCACACAAGTCTCTATATGATTCTATCAAGGATAACACATTTAAAATTCAAGAAACTAGAATGCTATATTTGCAAACAGTAACATTTAACCCAAAGCAAGATCATTTGTAAATAACAAATTTATACCACCAGCCCTTGTGGCCAGGTAGCATCTCTCTACTTGGAAATGTTGGAGGTTCCAGGTCTAAACTCCCACTATATAGAAGTATAGGGTAGGCTAAGGTTATGGTTATGAAAGAAGAAAGAAATGCTTGCATGTGAACTCAAACTTCCGCATTAGGGATACTAACAATATGCAGTGTGTTTATTTACCAAAAGAAAAGGATGATTTGAGAACGAGTTCCTTTAAACAAGGCAAGTTATAATACTCCAACCATAATTAATTTCTTTTCACTTCACTACATCAAAGTTCCGAACTTAAAACAATAAACCCCGACTAGAAAAGAAAACCACATAAAATTGCTGCTAATTTGCGTACCCTTTTTCTAAATCTTAAACTATGCCTATTTCTCATAGAAAAGAAAGAAAAATTTGAATTTGACAGAACTTCCTTGAGCTTTTTCAAGCACTCTCTTATCCACTCCCAGGCTACTACCAAAAATTAATAGAACAGCTAGAGTCTTTCTTCTTAGTTTTTTCTTAAATTATAACTTATGTCCTTAAATACAATACTTTCCACAAAATGCAGGCTCTAAAACCACAAAACGAGTTGGACAAGTGGATACACTATCTAATACTCAGAAAGATTACGGAAAGGAGAAGGAAACAGCTACATTTTCTGCTAACACCTTATGCAATGCACTCAACGCATCCTTTAAGAACCAATTTCTTTAAGACCGAGCTTTGTCTAAAATGAAATGAGAAGAAAGGTTTTTGGACAGTAAACATTTGAACGTGGAAACTTAACAGAATTCATGCCAAAGCTGACACATTTTGGCTGAGTGTGAGATAGTACCGAATTTCTTCTTTTAATTCCACAAGGAAGTGAGGAACTGAATTCTAGAAAGTAAAATAAATACAAAAATTTAGAATTTATAAAATTGAATTGAATTCCAACTTTTACTCATTGCCCTGGCTCCAATTTCTCCACCTAAAACAAAATATAATGTATATATAATCAAAATCCATAAACCCTCAGTCAAAAATCCCCTACTCTCCAAAAAAAAAAACGATTTGAAAAACGAAATTAAAAAAGAATCTTTTACCCCTTTTCTACAACATTCTACATTAAACAACGAAATTAATATTTGCAATCGAAATCCGAATATGATTAACGCAAGTAAAGGAAACATGCTAAGACTATGGTTAAGTGACATGATTTTCGTCAAATATTGAGAGAAACAATTAAGATCTGTGAGAAAGAGAAAGAGATTGTACGGACCAGGTGGTGAAGAGCTTGAAGAACTGAGCGAGAGCGAAGGAGAGGAAAGCAGAGATTAGAGGGAGGTTGCTGGGCAACAGATTCGACGGCGATGACGGTAACGACGACGTTTCAGTACCCCTCAATGAGCTCGCATCCGTTGCGTCCATCACCTCGTCTATTCTCCTTGATTTTGCTTTTGATTCTGATTGAATAATTAAAAATCTAATTAAAAACAATAATAATAATTAAATTATGAAACGACCTCTGTCCTCAACAACTGCCAATTCAAATCTCTGTAACGCGTAAAACCTCTCTCTATCTCTTTCTCTCTCCGCCTTCAACTCTCTCTCTCTAGCGGATTACACTGGCAAGTTGAGAGAGGGAGGAGCCAGCGTGAATGATGGCCCCCACATATTAATTGGCCCCTAGGAACTACGAAAGAGAATTGGGTCCAGCGATTGGTTGGGTCTTTTGGGCTTTTGGCTCGAATCAGATGAAGGTGCTTAAATTATGTATCAAGAAACGAACAAAGAAAAAGTGATAGGCATGCAACACCTTTGTTGTTGTTATCCTTTCACTTTCATTTTTCTTCCTTCAGTTTTGGTATGTGTTTTATTTGAGCAGTTATGATTAGATCTTTAACGTTAATACGTGATCTTATTGTATTTTTCTGTCGAGTGCTCCTAGATAAATCTAGGTCAAATCTAACTAATTTGGATAAGTTTAAAAATCAACAATAAAATTTTCAATTTCATAGTTTAAATCATAATCCATATTCTTCTTCAAACACAAAATAAAACTAATCTCTAATCCCCTTACAACCAAATTGTTCAATCCCAACTTCAAATACTCTAATAATTTGTTTCGAAATGAGTTCAATCAAACTATGAGATTATATCAAGATCAAGCGGCTGATGATTTTAGAAAGCATGTGCGATTAAGGATGGTAAAATAATTCGTCTTCAACGAAGCTTCAGAATTCTTAGACCTCTTGAGGATGGGTATGAAAGGGATTTTTATCCCTTGGAGATGAGGATGGAGATTTTTAAAAACCTTTCATATGAACGGGGATAAAAACGAAGGGAGCAACTTCGCCCCGCAAAATCCTGGTCCTTTATTACATTATGTTTTTATATTTTATATAAATATATTAGATAAACCCGTTAATTGCCCAACTAACCCTTTAAATTTTTGTTATATTTTTTTTAAGAGAAATGATATGTATTTGGATTTACGGGATGTAAAAATGATATAATGTTTGTACTTTGTATTGAATATTTTTTTATTATTTAAAAGATTGGGTTAATTGGGAATCTCCAGTTTTTTAATGAAGAATCTCCGTTTTCATTTATAAATGGGGATGGAGACGGGGATAGGGATGGAGATTGAGATCTTTGGAAATTTTCGACCGTAACGGAAATGAAAGACAAAATGAAATCTTCAACAGTGATGAGAATGAAGATGAAGATTATTTTTGTAAATGGGGACGGAAATTCGGATCAAAATTGAGAGATGACAAATGAAATTTTCTTCTTAGTATTTGGACAAACTTACATAGAATAATTTCAACCAAAAAGGGTAAACTTCCTTTTGATATTTATTCATATCTATTTTAACTCTTTTGGTTTTATGTACTCCTTGTTTGCATCAAAAAGAACGTGAAGATACGAAGGAGTAGGAATTAAGTTACATGTACCTTTCTGTTTTGAAGTTTTCTCCTTATTGAAGGAATTTGAAAAATGATAAAGGAGATAAAAGAACTAGTACTCCAAATTCTTTAGATTAGATTCACCTCTTCTTTACATGAGGAGAAAAAAAGCCAAAAGGAAAAACGAAAAAGGGCTACATTGATGATGCAGATCTCACTGTGAACTGCATGCGCGCAATTAGGCGGGCTTGTGAACCCTAAGTGCAGTTTAGGGTGTGATCTGTACTGTCAGTTGTGTGAGATGATAACAGTCCTCAAAGGAAATAAAACAGGAGGAAAACAGTTGTGCTAGGATTAATGCTTCCAGGGTCAGCAGCATTAACCAATATAAGCTGGCAAGTTCCCCTAGACAACGAGAAGTTGCTGTACCCTTTAGGCCTTAAAGCTGTTAAGTTGCTGGAATTTACGTGGAATTAAGTGGAGCTTGAAATATTAACTGCCTTAAAGCTTTCACCGAAATTTATTCAGAATACTTTATCCACAACTCTCTGAACAAGGAGCTTCAAAACAATGACATTACAGAAAACAATTTAGTATATTGGAAAGAAGAGTTCCATACAGTCTGCCACTAGCTTAGAACAAGTTCTGAAAATTTGTAATGCCGCAATACAAAATCTTATATCCATCAGCCAAAAAACCAAGCTGACAAAAGCAGAAACCCAATCTGCCTAGTTTGTATTAGTTTCTTTCTTATTTTCCTTTTCTTTCCTCTCTAGTTCCATACAGTCTGCCACTAGCTTAGAACAAGTTCTGAAAATTGTTAATGCCGCAATACTTAAAATCTTATATCCATCAGCCAAAAAACCAAGCTGACAAAAGCAGAAACCCAATCTGCCTAGTTTATATTAGTTTCTTTCTTATTTTTCTTTTATTTCCTCTCTACATACTGCATTAGCTCGGACTTTCTCTATCACATGTACAAATATATATGCGTGCTTCAACCACTCTAGTCACCAGCGAACAAAAATGTACAAATTGGATCAGGAACATGCACTTCTAAGGCAAAAGCCTACGTTGGGAGGATGATAATGAATCACTTTGTTTGCTGGGCAACGGAGTATTCCTTCGAGACGCGCGTTTTGTTGCGACAAGTTTAGGATCCTGCTCCCACTCTTCAGTAGCTGAATCACTATCACTATTATCCACGTCCTTGAAAACTGGATGGCTATAAGCATTTTGAAGGAAGCCTTTTAAGTTCAGGTTTGGCTCCCTTGCACGTTCTAATGTATCTTTCATCATGGCTTCCTGAAAACCCACCAAAAAAGGAAAATGAGAAAGAATTATGAAGTTGTTAAATTCCAAAATACATGTCAACAAGACAAATGTACGATTATAACAAAACTGCAGTAAAGCCAAGCGCATAATAGATTTAAATAAGTCTTGACAGATGATAGAATCAAACTATTAGGATCAAGTAACTATAAAGCATAGTAAGACGATAATTGATAAAGACAAAAAAAAAAAACTTAGCTCTGGTTTGTAGAAACAAAGATAAATTCCAACTGCACCAGTTAACCAACCTGTAATGGGTATCTAACAAAAGCCGGTTCATAACGCCCTTTGCAGAACCTGTGGAACCATATGGTCAATACTGGAAGTGTGATGAGCAATGGAGTTGACTGAGCGGCTTCTTTGGTGCTTAACAATCCCATTAGTAGCAATTGTGAGACAATTAATGCAGCTATAATGCGTCCATGCACATCAGGCCAGAATGCTGCAGCACTTTCGTACTCCTGATTGTAGACATTTATAATCTGCAAATTCATACAAGGTAACTATTAGAGCAAGAACTTCCAAAAAGAATTCTAATGATATACGCCACTGCTTCTGTTAGGAAAACATGAAGGAAAAGAGGAGGGAAAACATCAAATGTGTTTTGCTAAATGATACTAGTTTGAACCAAAAACTATTGAAGAGATTAAACCCCAACTCGACAACAAGTGGCAGAAGATAAGAATTTTGATATTAAGTAATAGTTACCTTGAAAAGCCCTCAAAATAAAATTGAAATACTCCGTACTAATTAGAAAACATAAAGTCAAAAGATCCCAATTGACGGAATAAGATGTGAAAACATCTTGCATTACATTTCCTATAAATAGAAGAACATTAGTTGTGTCTTCTTTTATTTTTCCATGCTTCTTTTTATGTTTTTTCATATCTAAAAGAAAAGGGATAATTCATCAAGGGTCCTGGAACTTTAGGCTCATGGCACTTAGGTCCTTGGACTGTTAATTTGGAAAATAAACCCATGAACTTTTTGTTCTGTTGCAAAGTACCACAAGACCTGTTATAATGTACTTTTACTTTCTGTTGAAAATGTTGCACCTAAGGGGGGCTACATTGAAACAAAATTGAAAGTTCATGGTTTACTTTCCAATTAGAAGTTCAATGACCTAAATGCCAATAGCGTGAAGTTTCAGGACTCCTGGTGCAATTTTCTAAAAAAAAAAAATCTCATTCCTTTTACTCTTTCTTCCCAGTTTTCTGATGTTAGTTCAAGATTTTAATTCCAACCGAGACTACAGCATCTAGATCACAGCTATTACTACTCAGAGTTAAAGCTTTCTAATTTTCCCCATGAATAGGAAATTGACACAAAATGCTTCAAACAAGTGACGGGATAAAAACTTTGCCTTTCTTGCTCAACAGATGATGCATATATGGCCACTGGCCTACATTGAATATATAAAAGGATATTCAAAAGGCAGAAAGCCCGCTTTTCGGAGAAATGTTATATTTACCTGATGACGATATACAACATAAGCTAGGCCGAAGAATACTATTATGAATGGAAGTAGGATGGGTGTCACCACAGCATAAACAAGGCCAAGAAGGAAATAAAGTTGTATCTGAGGCTCGCCCGTGTTGAAACCAATGGTTCCTGGATCCATTGCCTCTTCTCTATCCTTTTCAGTCTTCACCAGGAAGAAACTTTTTAAGTGATATATTATCAGGGGTTTCAACCTTAGAATCTCCCCAGCAACTCCAGCCCACCCATCAACCATTATATATGTTATGAAGAAAGTTGCCTTCATTGGGATTGAGACACCAATTGTCCTTGGGATTCTGCACAAGTTACCGCATAATGTCACTTTTCGTTTTTAAAACAAAAGGAAACTCAAAATCAAATACATTCAACATCAGATGTAGAGCAGAGATAGCATCAACATAATACACTGGGTCAAAAAATGCCAGTCAAGTAATAATATCCTTGAACTGTATGATATGATATAAGGTTAGTGAGATACTCCCGAAGATGGGGTGGCAATTAAACATTCACTGAAGTAAGCTGGTGAAAATATAACATATTTATGACAAGCAAAGTGCTGATGAAACATCAACGTTAAGAAAAAAAATTATATCCTTCAAACATTATGATGCACAAAGTACCTATACTACCTACAACAGCCAAAAACATAAGAAAAATCTGTTTTATAGTAATCTACCATAAATAGCACTTACTAATTAAGACTACCAAGTACCTTCAGTGTAGTGCATGACAAAGGATTATCTAAATGTGCTATGGATTGTTCTGCTAACTTGTGTCTATAAGGGATCATAGCATTGACGGGTGCGGCAGGAAACAGTGGTAATTAACCTGATTCTATGAGGTTAATTTGTGTCTACAAAGGATTATCTAAATGTTCTATGGATTGTTCTGCTAACTTCTGTCTATAAGGGATCATAGCATTGACGGGTGCGGCAGGAAACAGTGGTAATTAACCTGATTCTATGATAAGGAAAGATGAATCAATCTGGGCATAGATGAAAATGTGAAAGAGATCTCAGGAGTCCTTTAGACAAAAATTTTCTTTTTTTCTCTTTTGGAGATAGAAATACATAACAAATTCTGGTTATCATCCAACTTTGTTGTTGAACACCTTTTTCCAGAACATTAACGTGTTAGACAAAATCCGACTTCTAGTAGTCATCCTACAGGAAGAACAAGAAGCCCTTAGACCAGATGCATAACGACAGAGCATAACAGTTTATAAAAGCAATTCAAGTTGATACGCCACAAGGCACACAGCTTAATGATTAGCAAAGGTTATCTGGATAAGACAATATTTTTCCAAACTCATCAAGCCAATGCAAGCAAAAGATACAAATATAACATATGATTGCATAATATGTATAAAGACAACATATTAACATATTCCAAACAACCTCTAGTTTTTAAAGAAGCATAATGCAGAATGCATCTATGAGAAGAACATACTCATTTGCAGACTGTTTGATGAAACTATTTAGCTGTTGAAATGCAGTTCCGGTTATTATGCTCCCAAGAAATACATTAATAAACTGGAAGATATAATATCGAGTTGCCGATCTCCTTTCTAGAGCGGATAAGCTAATAAATCCCTCAAATTTAGACATCATCATCAGTATGTTAGGCAGAAAAATAAGAAATATCTTCAAAGCAATTCCGGGCAGGAAACCTTGAATGAATGATTTTATGAATTTCCTGTGTTAAAAATAGGATGCTGTTAGTATGTTTAGGGAGTACTTATAAAAAAAAGTTAGTATGTTTAGGGAATAAAATGTAATGAAATACAACAAAACAAAGAAACAAATAAGTAGAAGTACTAACACATTTTTCTTAATTCAAGGAATAAATGTACTGTAAAAATTACAGGGAAGAAGAAAAGTAATATTTCAATTTCTGAAAGTCAGAGGAGAAAAAATAAAATAAAAGAACAAAATTTTAGTATTACCATTTCAAAAGGAAGAAAAGAAGAAAACTCACACTTCAATTATGTCTTTCAAGAAAGGAACTGCTTTCTCAATGCCCTCAATGTTTGCAAGTGATTGTACAAACGCAATGGGGATCATAAAAAAGAAGGTGAGGAAGAAAAATGCAGCAGCAATAATAAGCCTCCTAATTGTAAGATAAACAAATGGAATTGCCAGGTTATCCCAATATATATCACGGGGCTCAGGAGCCCACTCAGTCAACCATATTGTTGGATTTCTGGATTGTTGAGTTTGTGCACAAACAGCAGCTCCCCATCGAGTTTTGAAGGAAACAAATGCTGCTGGCATGATGGATTTAGAGTTTTTCATAATCTTCTCTTTCTCCAAGGATATCTGACAGTAATTCATTTAAAAGACAAAATTAGACACATGCTTTCAGGTTAATGCATTCCTTTTTTCTGATAATGTTATGTAAGTTGTAGAAAGAACACAATTTTCTGTTCTCTCTCATTTGTGGTTGGATACTATATGCTTTCTAGGAATATTAAAGAACATGGAAAAAAGTATTCAATGAAAAATTCGATTGAATAAGAAAAACACCAAGAGCTTTAAAGGTACCACCTACTTCTTTTGATAATTTCTCAATCTTGGATGTGTAGAAATCAATTGCATCCACCCTACTCCCCCAAAGACCAAGAAAACCAGTCTGCATGACAGAAAGAAATTCCTCTTAAGGTCATACGTATCAAAAGCAAAAAAACATCTGATAAGGTCATCAACTTTATTTTCAGAATAGTAACAAAGAAAAAAAATCTTATAGACGTGATATAAGAGCATCAATAGCAATGCAGTACCTTCACTGAGGGCTTTCTAGATTGATTTCTTGAATACTTATTTTGATAGAAGTCAAGCCAGTTCTGCGTTTTCTTCTTTTCATGAACTAATTTAGAAAGTTCACTGGCATTATAAACAACCTGCAGACATGTACTCAAAAGTAAAAAGTAAGAAATAGAAAGAACAAATAGAGGAAATATCAATATAAAATTATTGACATGTTAATTAAAGTCAGGCAGCACAATGGTTCATATGATATATATAATCAAAAGGTAACCCACAGAAAGCATCAATATCACTATAGAAAGAAAATCAGAAAATAAAATAATTTGGAAAATGGAAAATAAGCTTTGATGGTCTGATGATCATCAATTATCAAGAAAGAACGCTGGAATTATCTTGAGGACAATTTAGTTTGTGGAAAAGACTCAAAGAGAATCATGAACATTGTGCTGCAACAAATTAAACCCCCATCGTCCCCCGTCCCCCACCTCTTTTTTTCTCATTCTGTCCTCTCTCTTCCTGCCTGTGCATATAAGGAAATCCCTTACCTCCCCCCCCCCTCATATGAAGATAAAAAGACATGTTGGAAAAATAGATATCACTGTTTGTGTAAAGAAATGTAAAAGTATCAAACCTGTTGGGTGAGATAGTGATCTGGATGGTTAACTAGAAAAAAATGTTCCACAAGCTCACTAATTGATTCATCGGGATCTGGTGGGACATTTCTTACAAGTACCTACATAAAAGAAAAATAAATTCCAGAAATAAGGACTAAGAAGCAAAATATTTGTCAGCATGGTCCAAAGGATGTCAATTTGAAGGCATACAAACTAAAATTACTGTATATGCTTATTACTAGGACTGGCATTGTTCCTGCACTGCTCAAGCTCGGCTTGCTACGAATGAGCTGAAACTCGAATTCAAGTTTAGAAATAGACTCGTTTGTTAAACGAGCCGAGCTCAAACATAAAAAAGCTCGGCTCTTGAGCCCGAGAGTTTGGCTCAAACGCTTTTATTATATTATATATATATATATATTATTTAAATATATAAAAATATTTTTTATATATGAATGTATGATTTTAAAATATTTATTTTTGTTTTACTACTAGACTCAATTGGGCTCGTTAGCTTGATCTCGAATGAGCTCTAGGCCCGCTCAAACTCAAGCCGTCCAATCCCGAGACCTTTGAACATTCATCGAGCTGAATCCGAGTATGGATTTAAGACTCAATTCAAGCTTGAATACAGCTCAAATATCTATAAGCTCAACTCGTCTCATTTTTACCCGTACTTATCACATATGACCATCCCCACATTTGTGCTGCCTTTATTATAATTAAAAGCTGAAAACTACAGATAGCCATTAGACTCAATTGGGCACATTAGATTGAACTCCAATGCGCTCGAAGGCCTGCTAGAACTCGAGCCGAGCCGATCAGGAGCCCTTTGAATACCCATCGAGCCAAGTTGAATACACTAATATTCTCTGCAAAACCGAGCTCAAATATATAGAAGGTCGGGTTGTTTCTACCCCAACTTACATGTATGATCATCCCTACATTCATTCCACCTTACTAATGCAAACTGGATCCAGAATGTAGTCCATACTATCTTTCTAATTAGAATTAAAAATATAAGATATCCTTCGATATGCACCAAAAAGCAGGTTAGTGGTTATGCATTGCCACCATTAATTCAACCCGGAAAGACAAGAGCAAGCACTCCTTACTTCAATGCTCTATGAAGGTTATATGCTTTTTAAATAGAGGAACAATTAGGTTTAACTCTTCAAGCTCTTATGAACCTGATTTTTCACTATGAATATCAGTCTAAAAAATAAACACCATGTCTTAACAGAATGGGAAACTTTAAGAACAAAGTACAAGGACAACACTCCATAACCTCGAAATAAAACTCCTCTAGGACTCTCCAACCAGCTCAGTCTTTTGACTCTTGGATAACATACAGCACACAAAGAAGAAAAAATAGATTGAGAGAATAAGTAAAAAATAGATAGATAGACATAGAGAGAGAGAGAGAGAGCTCTCCAAGCAAATCTCAATTATTCTCTCATAAGGGAAGCTTCACAAAGAAGCCTTTCCACGGATCATGTTGCCACTTAATGTGATTAGAGGCACAAGACCAGCCAACACAAAACCATATATCAACTTGAGTTGGAAAGTTTATATCTAAAACAATGTTCACCAACACTTCCACTAGAGCATTTGAAAGGACCTGTATCAATGCCTAGGGTTCATGTTTACCACATGCAATGCTAGCTGTCAGGTTACCTACCAACCCTTTCTCCACTATCCAGGCTCTAGAACAACTGCATTTAAGGCACACAACTTGTATGGCACAGAAGTTAGACGATGATTTAAATACACAGACCAGTTAGCAAGCTTAGATGTATTAGACATCTGACTGATCTCTGTCATGCTTACTCATCAGTTAAGCTCAGTTCAAAGTAATCAGTCTTAGTAAGAAGGAACCTATCCTGAATGGTTTTAAGCACTGAACTCAATCAGTCAACCAAATTTTCAATTAATGCAATAACATTTCGCCTAATCACCATAGCGCCTAATCACCATAGCTTAATAGCTAAACAATACATACAGTTTATCTTACCGTAAACTGATCTGGTCGTCGTTGCTCTGTTGCAAGAAAATGCAGCCTCATTGATGCAACTATCTCATACTCCCTTTTCAGCACGTAGCACGTCCAAAAGGTAAAAGCATAGGCCATTACCAAATGGGTCCAAAATCTGCAACCAAAAGTATATTAAAAAAATTGTAATGTTGATCCAGAAATAATGGAATATTTTTAACAAAATATATTCTAACAAAAGTTCATTATTCAGAGGAAAACTCCATATTATATCATCAAACCACTAGCCCAAATGTTACAGTCATGCTACTATCATGAAAAAATTGAATGAATGAGGTGCTTTAACCAATACCACACAATAATACTCCCTAGACATCTGACTGAGAGCCTGAGGTGCATTGCCTTTGGATCAAAAATTTTGATTGTGAATGAAACATATAGATTCTAAAATCTAAATTACATTCTAAATATGTAAAGCAGTTCTTATTAAATGCTGGCGAAGGTCCAAGAGGGCAACAAAAAGATTTTGCAGCAAAACACATGGGTAGCTCAATTGGTCGGGCCAGGAGGTTTGCTCCCCCAAGGTCATCAGTTCGAGTCCTAGGCTGGTGGTGGCTGCAAGTAGAGGTGGCAAAATCTAACCCGACCCGGAAACCCGAAACGACCCGGAAACCCAAACCCGAAACAACCCGACCCAAAATGACTTGAAAATATATATTTTTTTATAAAAAAAATTTGCTTTCTATAACTGAATTAATAGTTAATTTACTAGTTATCAGATAAAATAAATTATATAAAAATTAATTAATTATTGATTTACATGTGTTGATATGCATGGTTCAACATTCTATTAATATGAATAATTTCATTAATTTCAAATAAAAAATCGATAAGAATAGTAAATTTTTCATTGTTCTTTAAGTCACAATAAAATTTTATTTTTAATTATCCTGAAAAAATATAATGGAATGAAATGATTATATGAAATTTAATCTTCAAAATTTGTTATAAGACGTTAATAATGAGAATAACTTTGTAAATCAATTGTCTGAAATCATTTAAAACTGAATTTTGGGATTAAGAATCATAACATTGCAAATTGCATTAAAAAATTAAATATATTATTTAAAAAATTAAGTATTGATTTATTATTAATTAATTTTAAAGTATTTGACAATATAACTCTTTTAGTCCTATTATATGCAAATAAAATATTTTTTAATTAAGTATAAATATCTATTTTGTTGACCCGACCCGAGCTGAACTGACCCACGACCCGAGACTCAATACGACCCGAACGATATGTAAGACTACAATTCATACTACAGAGATTATGTCAACAAAGTTCATAAAGTAGATATGTTCAGAGAGGAACCATGGAAGAAACTGATATGTAGAAACAAAATAACCATGAAATAAAGCTTAAGCTCAGAAGGTTTTGCATACCTATTTGATCTAGTTGGAATGTTTGATATAGAGAGCTTATCTATATCACTGAAAGTTAAATTAGAGCGCTCTAAAGTGCTATTGGTCCAGTTCACTGGTACCATAACTGCGAAAGCCAGGAATGCAATGGGAACAAAAATTTTAAGCCTGCACTTTAAGAATGAAAAGAGAACGCAAAATAAGCCCAGGTAAATAATTTAACTAATCAATGTCAGGCACAAGGAAAACATTTAATAGACAGATAGGAGTATATCCTTGCAATGCAAAACAATATTTTCTGCGGGAAAAGACAAGGTCTCTGATTGGAAATAAAGTAATGGCCATGGACATGAAAAGTTATGTATAAGCTCAAAACAAGCTGCATTGACATTAGATTATCAAAATGAAACCTCCTTTTAGTTTGTTAGCTTGACCGACAGTTTTAAAATACAAGGTTACATGGTTTGGTAAAAATGGAAAAGAGAGCTCAGACATCGTATTAAATGGAAGTGTTCTTTAAAAGTCTTATAACAAAGTTTGTCAGTTCTCTTCTTTTTTTTAGATTAGTTACGATGATTTGGAATGGGAGATCAGAAACTGGGTCTCCCCTTTAGGGGAGAGGGGTAGCTACCAGTTGGCTATGTCCTGTCCACAAGGTTTGTCAGTTCTGACAGTATTTCAATATATAAGACATCCAGAACAGAAGAAAAGATTTGTAGAGTTTCATTTGATTCAAAACAAGGTTAATGAATATTATACATATGCATAAATAGGTATCAATTCCACCTCAAAACAACACGGAAGTTCAAAAAAATGAATGACTAATGAGTTAAGTAACACTGGCTAACTATGACACAACACAAAGTGTATGCGTTACTTATTATTGTCAGTATTTCTCAAGAAACCACTAGTCTAGGACAAGAGAATGACTAAGTTATGTTTCAGCTGATATGTAAAAACTGAAAGAAACAGAACTTTAACAAGCTTCTAAACAATATACTTTCTAGTTAAAGAACGAATAAAAGAAATGTAAAAAGCTTAAGTTAGTGCCCTCTGGATACTGTCAATTATGCAACCAAGAAAGAAGTGCCAAGGAGAACTGGATAATAGAATTTTAAGAACATTTTCCTTAACTAAGCACCAAACTCTTCTCTAGTCAAATGCATATTGATTTATATATTGTCTTCCATCCCAGTTCTCCCAATTTAGCAGAAAGATATAATTCTTAGATGCCTAGCACATGAAAATTGAGATGTATTCACGTTATACATGCATAATAATTACCTATATCATTCAAGGCACGTGCGTATATAAATATCTCAACCCTTTGTTCAGACATGTAGCGATGTTTTTTTTTTCTTTTAACTATCAGTAAATTCATAGGATATATTCAACCCATATTCATAGGATATGTTCAACCCTTCAACCATGTTTGCACACTTCAAGAATGTGTTTGCCAATGTAAAAAATAAAAAATAAACTCAGTTTTCTTAATTGCAAAACTTTTTTAATTATAAATCAACACGGCACTCTCATCGTTGTGAGAGTCTATAAACAGCACATAACCAACTACACATGCTACAAAGAAATGATCAGAACATACCCTATCAAGTAAATCCTCAAGTAAACGGCAGAATCCAGTCCAGCATGGTCAATTAACTCAGGTTCTGGCATTTGCAATGCCGCAGGCATCCAGTTTAGAAACTTTAAGTACGACCTAAAGTCCAAATTGACAAACTTGCTCACAAAGGAACCTGTGCCCAATGGGTTGCTCCTTAATCCCTTCAGATACCATTTCGGAAAGTAGACCCTATCATTTACAGGTTGAATCCGAAGTATGGCAAATGCCAGCAAGAAAGCAAATGAAGTAAGGATATTGATTGCTGCTGCAACTCCTATATCGCTAAGTGTAGCCATATGTCCCTTTCAAGATAAAATGATGCGTAATTCCCTAAAGAAAAAAGAAAAAGGAAGTGAGATTTTGTATGATGAACCCGCTAATCTTCAGCTAAAAGCAATTTTCCCCATACACCTCCCTTCTTCATGAAGGAAATAAATAGTTAAAAGCGCACTTTTTTTCGCAATGTGAACGAAATGATTCAATAGCTAGTTTTTAATCATTCTACAGGATGTCTCTCCTGTATCAAATACAGATGCTGCAAACAAGCAGCAATGAAAAAAATATTAGATATAAGATATATTTAGGTTCTGTACACATTGTCAAACATAAGCATCTGATTGTGGATTACAGATTCATAAGAAACAGAAACGATAACCGACAAGTCCAAAAATCCCCATTTGGTTACTGAGGAAAGCAGGACAAGAAAAGGAATTGATCACTTAAAATTACCACTAGAATAATACTAAAAATCCACATAGCCAAAATCTTTCTCCATCAATCAAGCAACTAAAAAAGAATCTAAAATGCACGCTCCAAACGAGCAGCATATTGAGTTTCAAATTTTCCCTTCCCGAAAAGCAAGACAATAAAAGGACAAAAAAGAGCAACTTAAACAGACATTGGATCAAAATTTTCCAAATTCCTTCACGTTTTCCTTCGAAAATTCTTAGCAACCAAACGAACACAAAGCATTAAAAGATCCACACTTTTACCTTTCTCCAACGCTAAATGAACTTTGTTCTCTTCCTTCACCGTTACAGAGCCAAAAAAAACGCAGCTTTTAAGTCCAATGCGAATCCAGTTTCCTGAGAGAAAAACAAACGTCACAGATCAGAAAATGAAGAGTTTAATAAATTAAAAACACTTGATCAGAAAATGAAGATCTTTTTAAAATCTTTTATTACTTTGTGCTAAACTTTTCTCTCTCTCTCTATCTCTCTCTCTCTCCCTCTCCCTCTCTGGTCAGGTGATAGTACAGTGACTTGCTGTTTGCCTAAAATCAAGTGAAGTGCTTTATAAAAACAAAATCAAGTGAAGTGCTTTATCAAAAAAAAAAAATCAAGTAAAGCCATTTTCAATTCTGTCTTTATTAAGGAGAGAGAAAAGAGTAGTTACTACTTAAAAATATAGTAACGGAAGGAAACTGAGGTGCACCCACATTGATGTCGAATGCTGTACAAAGAATATAATTATTGTGCTAATAAGTAATAAAAGGCCAAATAAAGTTCGTTGGTCGGCTGTTTGGGCATGTGAGGTGGTCTCTAACGGCTACTATTTTGCTTTTCTTCGCTTTGATTTTTTTTGGTTAATTATATGTTGATACCTGAATTATTCGTAGATTTTCATTTCTATCTATGTTCCCACGGATGTGTCAATTTTAATTTTTAACTATTCAAACATTTCAATATAAATTATTTGGTTCATGTCATTGACTCGATCAAACATGAAATCACTTGAAAATTTATTATTTGTTCAGTACCTATATTTTAAATAAAATTAAAAGAAAAAAATATTGTTTGAGCTTAATATACTTCACGTTGATATGTTTAAAAAGTTGAAAGTGATCGTAGATATAGTTACTCTCGAGCTCCTCTAGTTTGACTTGTCAGTAGCTCGATTTGACTCAAGTAACTTTATGTCAAATCCAAATTTGACTTCAAGTTCGTTTAACCTAACGAGCCAAGTGTAAGTTTTGAATAACTCGACTTGAATAACCCATAAGTAAAATCAGCCAAGCATGAGTTTTCGAAAAGTCAATTCGGTTCAATTCTCTTTTCACCCTTAGTTAAAGGGTAAATTCTATACAATTGAGTCACCCTTAGTTAAAGGGTAAATTCTATACAATTGAGAGAAGAGAACCCACAAATGAAACTCAACTCAGTGTTCAGGAACCATAATGTAATTAACCCTTTCTTTGAGCCACTACTGTAATTTGTGAAATGGAACACCAGAAAAGTCCTCAATCTTTGAAAATGTGAAATGGATCACCAGAAAAGTCCACCTTCTTTGAAAATCATACCGCAAAAGTTATAAATTACTATTGGCAGATCGCTCAACTTTAGCGATTTGCCAAAAAAAAAAAAAAAAAAAACTTTAGTGATTTGAGTTCTTATCAGGAAAAAAGAAAAAGAATTTTAGCAAATTAAATTGCATATCAATATTGATTACAATTGCCATAATCTTTTGAAAATAAAATCTTTCTCAATTTGATACATTAATTTTTCTTCAAATTATGGGAAATACTACCTTCTTGAGAGCGAGCTGGATAAGATTTAGGTACTTGGTCCGGTGTATGGCTTGTAGCACACTATAGATTAAGATCTACAAATTATGTTACCAAATTAGCTGTAGATTGTGTGAGATCTTGAATTATTGCACCCTTTGTGTCCAAAACAACTTGTTTTCTGTGAGATATTGTAGTATTTATCTTACCAATTATAACCTCCTCCACCCAAAGAATTTTAAAGATATTTATGGCATCGAGAACTGCTAACTAATCCATGACCTGACGCGCTTAAAAGCATCAACAGAAACGGATAGAAAAGGGAGAAATCTCCCTCATTAAAAAAAAAAAAACCAATTCGATATAAGTGTAAAATCAATCACTATGGGGCAGTCACGTCCGACAACTCGTAAGAGATTTTCAAGCCAAACTCGACCTCCCTCCTTGACCTCGATTTATATAACTAGTCAAGTTCGGGCTTAGAATTATTCGGTCTGTCAGCAGAGAACATGTTTTTTGAAAATGTTTTATATTACCTTATGTTAGATTCAAAAACTCAAAATACATGTGATGGGGCTCATAAAGATCCTGCCAATAAACCGACGACACGTGAAAATACTCTTCACCAATAAGCCGACGACATGTGAAATAACTCTCATCTTATAATCAGAGGACACGCGGAGCGGGCAGGTAATGCAACCATCGAGGCGAAGCGTGATTAAGGAGATTGAGCCTCGTCTGAACACGCGATCGAGATTTCTCAGTTGAAAAACGAAATCTTAGAGATTTCACCATCTCGACCACGTGATCGGCCCGTCTCAAGAACTCTATAAAAGGCCCAAAGGAACACGAGAAGAGATCAGGTTCAACTTTCAAATCCTACATTGACAAAAACATCGGAATGTCATCGAAAGCATCACCCACGCTCTCCTCCGATGACTCTCTAAGTTCACTTATTCTTGTGCAGATCCCCCAGCCTCCAGCTCAGCAAATTATTTCGGGCATCAACAACATATATTCAAGATCCAAAGCCTGGATTCGTCAGGCTAGGCTAACTCAGCTCGAAAAAATGAATGCCAACCTAACTCAAATCTGGATTTTCATACTTGAGTTCCGACTCAAGCAGATCAAAATTGACTCTGATATGTGCTCAATTACCCAACAGTTCAACTGGGCTCGGCTACATGACTTTGCAAGCCCGTTGCAAATATAACAGAACACAGATTAATTTATGTCATGCTGTGGTCTTGCTCCATTATATAAATGATGATACACAGTGACTGGTGAGAGACTTGTCATCCCACGGTTTTTTTTTTTTCAAATTTTGGGTGGAAATAATTAGTCCACATGAGTGACTAAACAACAGATGCAAATACCAGTCCACTTTTAATGAAAAATTCAGCATCTTGACATAAAAACACATTGGAACAATAAAATTGCTTTGTTTGTAACTGCAATATATGAGTATCAACAGTAACAAGAAAGAAATCGAACTGATCAACATATCAGATCAATACATCCACACTCTTGGACCTGTTCCTGTATTTTAAATCAATGCTTTCATAGATGAATGTTTGATACTGCAAACAAGTCCAGCGAAATTACTGTCCCATGTTAGGAGGTGGCGGGGCTGGATGTGAGCCCTGGCCCTGCATCTGTCAGCCTGGAAAACCTTGTGGAGGAGGAGGGATAGCAGGAGGCCTACCCACTTGAGGGCCAGGAGTGAAGTTTGCCATAGTGCCACCGCCACTGGGAGGTGGGGGTGGTGCAGGTGGTGTTCCACCAGGAGGCATAGGCCTAGGGCCATTTGCCATAGGAGGAGGAGGTGGCAATGATCCAGGTGGTGGGGCTCTAGGAGGATTTGCTCCCGGAGCACCACCTGGCAGTCCTTGTGGGGGAGGGGATGGTGGGGCACCTTGGGGTGGTGGAGGTAAAGGTCTTGGAGGAACACCTGGAGCTGTTGTGCCATTTGCAGCAGGAGCAGATTGAGGTTTGTTTGCCTCTGGTGGCTTCGTTTTGAAATATACCTGCAGCTGCATATTGATGCATTGCAAATAATTGAGTCAGGTATTTTATTCGTTAAAGTTCCTATGGAGGGAAAGATTGGTGAAACTGATTCAGCTTCTAGGTAGCTTTAGACAGGGATAGAGAAGAAGCAGTAAAGCAACTATCTAAAAGACTAACCGTAAACATTTTTGAGTCTGGATCCCAATGTGAGAAGAACTTGGGAGTAGATTTGTCAATCTCTGTGCTAGGAACCTGAAACACAGATAGATACATGCATAAATGCCAAGTATTTCTGAAACTGAAAAAAATATGAAAATCAATAGCAGGTCTAATATAGTCAATCAAGTGTTATCTGAAACTGAAAAAAGAAAGAAAACTTGAATGACAATCAATAGCATGTCTAATATAGTGCAGCGAAGTGTGAGGATGTAATGCTGAAATTCTCAGGAAAATTTGAGGTAACAGACAACCCCAGATCAAAAAGGTTTTTGCAAATTGGCAATCATTGCTAAGTTTCAACACCAAGTACAAAAGACCTACAGATTGGAAGGGCCTCCTCTGCTGGTTATTGGCTATATCAACTGATGGATCTAAAACTGCTGAAGTTGGACGAAGTGAAGGGCTGATTAGAGATAAAGATGGAAGGGCTATTGTGTTTTTTGCCTCTGCATCTGAACCACGCAACATTCTTAAGCATAAACATTTTTTTTGAGAAGTAAAGAATATTCACAAAGCACACCAAGTAGGTGAAACCCAAAAACAAAATCATCAAGAATATCTCGTTTTATGGAAGTGGAGATTGCTGTGCAAAAAAGCATCAAGAATATTTTTTGTTTTATAACTAGCATAAAGAATATCATAATTGCCATTAACTCACAAAATCAAGCCAAACTCACTCAGCAATAAGAAAATGATCCTTGTAGATGTAGGAAATTTATTAAAAAAATGTTGGAATCTGTGAGTGCACACTGTAAGAGAGCTCAATCAACTTGCTCATTATTGTGCTAATATAGTAATACGTTTAAAGAGAATGGGAAAACAGTAATATTGACACAGCTAGAGAGGACAAACGAGTTAAAGGGGTTAGTTGATAGTTGATAGTTAATAGGTATATTATTACTTATCAAAAAAGAGAGAGAAGGATATTCTTGAAAATAATTACTTCCATTTTCCCAAGAAAAAATTACCTTGAAAGCTATGATCTCATATGGTTCTGCTGCAAACAGAAGATACTGGTATCTCTTATCATATGATTGGACTTTCTGCATCCATTGAAGTGTAAACGTGAAAAGAGAGATATTAGGGCAAGGTTTTGAGCATGAAACATGTGAAGTTGCAATTTTCAGCTTAAAACAGATGTAAGGAATGAAATCATAAATCGATAAAAGCATGAAAAGCTACTGGGCGCAGACTAAATATAAAGCCCACCTGCTCATAAGCTGACATAACACGGTGTCTCGGCTTTATATTGTCTTCTATCTCAGGATATTCAATCTGCATGAAAAAAAAAAAGACTATAATAGCCCATAAAAAATACGGGGAACTGTATCATACAATTCAATTACAATATTTTTTTGATAAGAATTCAATGATAATATTAAACAGGCACCTGGAAGAGAAGTGACCTCTGCTTTGTGTCAGGATCATACTGCTTTGTTACCCGGTATCCAGGTCTGCCTATTTTGACTGTAAAAACATGGAAAAAAAATAATCATTACTTTACAAGTGAAGAAGCATATCACTCAGTCACCAATGCATTCTTCTAACATGTCTCGAGCTAAAGAATAAAAAATAAAAAATAAAAATACACCAACTGGAGTTGCAAAATACATAGGTGATAATGATATCAACAGACTCAGACGAAAATCTGGGCATCACCAAAGCATCCAACTTTCAAGGTCATATCCCCATGTTTTGGTTTACAACTTTCCTAGCCTTGACTCTAAGTAAGAAATGACATACACATTAGTCTACAAATTAAAGAACCAGATTGTTAATCCCACTACTTGCAGAACTGGTTTTCATCATTTTGGAAAAGAAAAAAAAAGAAAAGTTTGTTAAACGGAACAGCAATGCACAAGATATATTTGTTAAACTCTCAAAAACTGAAACAACAGCATAACAACAAAGCATCAAACTCACAAGTTAATAGAAACCACGCTTTTGGCTAGCCAGTGAAAGTCCCCACACCTAAAGCCCACTTCGCTTTAATCACACTTAATAGTCGTGATAGAGGAATGTTAAATTCCAGACTAATCATATTCACTAGTAAGCACATCTTGTAATTTAGAACATAAACATTAGTTTCAGCAGCAAAAGTGGCACTCAACTTTTAGCAAAATCCAAGTGAGACGATCAACCTGATTTAAGTGATCGGAAGAGCTACTCCTAATATAGGCCTTTATCATGTGAGAGATCTATAGAAATCATTTGACATTTGATACCCTGCAAAGTAGCCTTAGACTTTTTATCTCATTTCTATCAATCCCATCACATAATCATGTAGGACGGCAAATTTGAGGAACATTAGCTTAAATTGAACAGAACAAGAAATCAAAAGCCATTAATAAGAAGATAAAAATGAAGAAATGGTGTAAAAGGGTATTTGCCTGTTTTACGAACAGAGACTTTGCGCTTGTGGGGCTGGGGCTGAACGGGAGCATCCTTGGCCTCGCGGGCAGCTCTCTTGGCCAAGTTGGTCTGATGCCTCTTCCCCTGTGTATGCGCCAAGTAATTCCCTTCGTTATTATGCAGCGTCAAGCACAACTTGCACTCATAGCTACCCAAATAAAAAAATCACATCATTAAAATCACAAACACTAACTCATAAATACCCATAAAATAAACAACCTATACAAATACAGATAGGTGTACGCATATATGTCTACCTGCCAAGGTGATTGCGCATGAAATAGGGATCCTTAGCGAGATCGATAGTTTCCAGGGCCAGCCTCCGGAGCCGCTCCCGCCTGTCGATGGCCTCGTTCTGGGCGGAAGCCGCGCCTCCGCTCCCTGGCTTTGAACCCCATTCTCTGTCCATTCTTACTCACAGGCTCCTCTCTCACTGTGGTTTTGGTGTTTGATACAAGATTTCAAAAAGAAAAAACGTTTTAGCGTTTTGATGGTTTCGTTCAGCTTTCAGTGTCAATCAAGTGCAAGCCTAGCTTTGAAAGGCGAAGGATAGAAGCTCGAGAGAGTGAGATTGAAACAGATCGAATGAAGAGAGAACCTGTGATTGTTTACTAAAATACCCAATACAGAGTGAGATAGAACTGTAAGATAGAAGCAAGGACCGACCTGTGGTTAGTGATAACAAGCGGACCCCTTTTTGGAAAAGGCAAAAAAAAGGAGGGGGGGGGGGGGAGAGGGGAAGGGAGTTGGGTAACGTTTCGGAGAGTGCGTGGAAATTTATAAAAGCTGAATTTGTATTCCAAAACCTCTTTTCAAGACTATTTTGTGAACCAATCTGTAGCTTTTTATCGTTTTATCATAAACAGTTTCATTATAAACTAAAACTATTGGTAGACTAAATTGTAGTTTAAAGTGAGACTTTTTTTTTTATATAGTTGAGATTTATTAAAACCTGTCTAGTTGTAAAAAATATTTTTATTTTATTTTTTTCAATATTTTGGATACCCTTAATATAATTTTGAAAACAATCTTTCAAATATGTTAAATGGGTTAAAATCATAGTGAACAAACTTAGATCAACATCGATGGAAAAAAAGTATTGAGTCATTGGTTTATTGATTCCACCAATAAATTTATTCTCAAATAGCACAATATTTTTAAAACCAATTAAAAATATATAATAATTTCAATATTATTATATTTATCATATATAGTTATGAAAATTAGATTGAACCAATCGATTTGACTGATTTAATTATAAACCGAACTTGAAGAAAGCGTTAGTGCACAACCACTAAACAAACTATTTTCTTATGAAACTCATGCCTACATTTAACATTTAACCCTTAATTTATACAAAATATGTATTTATTTATAGGGTAAATTACAGTTTCATACTTGAGTTTATGAGGTAATTTCAAAAAACATACATGTGGTATTGAAAATTATTGTTTTATACATGTTAGAAAGTTAACTTCATAGAATTCGTTAAATTATAACGGAACAAAGAAATTATCACGATTGCCCTTCCTTAAATTAAAGTTGGTGAACTTAACCTAATCAGTTTTCTATTTCATCTCCCTCTCTCTTCTATACGTAGAGGAACGTAACCAAAATCCCCAAATCCCACCTAGGCTTCCGGCAATGGCGTGGGTGTGGAAGACGACCATCAGTTTAAGCCTGAGAGGCTAATTATGTGCTTTTTTTCTTCATTTTTCTCTTTTCCTCATTTTCTTTGGACTACTCCTCTTTGCTTCCTCTCTTGGAACAAACCCTCAACCTGCTTATAATCCTCAATTAATTTGTTGTATGCCACCTCATGCTCTTTCCAGAATAGAGATTTATTCTCTTTCTCAGTTGTATTCAGGTTATGGCTCAAATCTGAAATTTACTGTTTTGCAAATTCTAGTTGTTATTTGTTTTAGTTTTCTTAAGTCTGTGAATTTCTCCCTCCATCTTTCGATTTTCTTACCCTAATAATATGAAGAGAGAGGAATGGTTGAAGACTACAAAGGAGTTAACTTAGTGCAAAAAATTATTTAAAAGGGATCTCGGACTTAAACAAAAAGAAGAGCCTCATTTGGTAACTAGCAAAAAGTTGAATCTTGAGATAGAAGAATTAGCCCAACTCACGTCCAAATCCCTCATCACTGTTGAGAATCAAGGCCATCAGAGTGAACCCATCGTGGTTCATTAACAACCGTTCTTCATTGATCAAATAGCTCGTAATTCAGAAATCAATGATTACCCATATGGCCAAACGTTGTCCTTGTTGCCACCAAGCAATGAGTTGGGAAGGGTCAATGATAATGTGGGTCCACTTGGTATCCCTGATCCCAACGTTTCTCTAGACGAAGCTTTTGGTGTGGACTCACCACAACAGTTTGATGTGATCATACTTAACAAGAGTTTGAGTAGGGCCATCACCGCACAAGCAAGACAAAAGAGAATTCAAATCCACATATTCAAGAAGTCTAATGCTTATTAAGCTGCGTTGCTTTTCTAGATGATGATGATCTTTATCTTTTTAGTATTTTCTTCTTTTGTATTTAATCGGGTATAGCTCTTTGGAATGAGGGTTTTTCTTTAGTTTTATGATCAATTAATCGAAGATTTTGAAGTTATTAAAAAAAGAAGAAGAATTCTTAACTTGAATCTAGTGAAAACATGTGTTCGGCGTGGTGGTATTGAAGTAATAACTAGCTATGATGTATATAACAATTAATTTGAGTTAGATTTGTTGGTTGCCTCTTTTCTATTGAGATTCCATCATTTTCTTAAAGGTCTTTGTTCTTGATAAGCTTCAAGATCTTGTGCGGAAAGCTTCATGGAGAAGTCGTGGAATACGGTGTCGTATATTAGGGGTGGCAATTCGGGTTGGCGGGTCGTGGTCGTGTCGACACGAATACGACACGATTATTAATGGATCGACACGAACACGACACGATTATTAATCGTGTCAAGAAAACCCAACACGAACACGACACGATTATTAAACGGGTAACACGACACGACACGCTTAACCCGTTTAATAAACGGGTCGTGTTAGACCCGACACAACACGACACGACACGTTTAACCCATATAATAAACGGGTCGTGTTAGACCCGACCCGACACGACACGCTTAACCCATTTCTGTGTCTGTGGATTGTAAAATTAGTATTAGGGTTTATTTTATATATATATATATATATATATATATATATATATTAAGATTTTTTTTAATTTAATAGATATTTTTTTAAATGGGTCATAAATAGGTCATGGGTCATAACCGTGTCAACACGACCCATCAACCCGCGACCCATTAATCGTGTTATAATCGTGTCATTTCGGGTTGGTGGGCCAACCCGCGACACGACACGATTATTCCGTGTCATAATCGTGTCGACACGATTACGACACGAACCCGATTATACTCAACACTAACACGCTTTATTTCGTGTCGTGTCATGTCGGGTTCACGTGTCGTGTCCAAAATTGCCACCCCTATCGTATATGGGACTCGTACTAGCGTTCGACTATAAAAGTCATAAGCTTTTGATCTTTTGTTGAAGCTGAAGAAGAAAAGCAAGAAAAAAAAATGAGATTTTTTTAATTAAATTGATATATGATCTTTTGTGTTATGGGACAATTGAGAGATAAAAACACATTTAACTAATGGCATTTAAGGTTTTTAAAAAAAAAATGACGTGGTCTGACATTTAATCAAAATTTTCACGTTTGACTAACGGTGTTAATAACAAATGTATGTTTCTATAATGTTACCAACAAGCTTCAAGTATGAAACAATAATTTCTAATACTTCATGTATGTTTCTAAAATTACCTTCTAAATTCAAGTATAAAACAATAATTTACTCTTATTTATATATAACGTTTGGGCAACAATTCGACTATAATATTTTTTAAAACAAACATTCTAGCTCACATTTTGAGTGTAAAATTGTTGGGAATAATTATTTATTAATTAATCATACTTAAAACTTGATTTATAATTACTTTTTTTAAGTTTTAGTTAATATTTAATAATGAATTTATAAATCTTATATTTTTTACATATGCTTGATATAATATAATTATTATAATTTTTAATTATTTTTTATAAACCAGTTGTTGGGTCGCTGAAGCACTGATTGAAAGGAAAAAAGCATGTCTATTCCTATATGTTTGGTTTTTGCTCCAATAAACAGTTTCTGTTTCCAAAACTTTAGCACTGCTTTTGTGGAGAAAAAGAAAAATGAAAAAGAAAAAAAAAGTAAAAGAAAAAGAAAGCTATCAGGAATGGAAGTGCAAAGCGGAGAATCAAAAAGAACTGCTTCAGATTCTCAAAAATAGCCGGTTTTACCGGTTCACACCTGTTCAAACGGTTCTGTGAAAAAAACGGTTTGGATTTACCGATTCACACCTGTTCAAATGGTTCGGTGAAAAGCCAGTCAGTGTTTTGATCACTTCCAGTCTTCTAAACGAACCATATCAGCTTGACCACATGCACCATATGACACAAAGGAAGAAAATGATTCAAGAAAAGCTCAGTGGGAAGACAAATCCTTAACCTAGGCTGCCATTTTTCAGAATAAAACGGACACAGCACATTGTACATCTAATGCAGCTTTCCAATCATATGATAAACAAAAATATTGCCTTTTTCACATGCACAAACGATCAACGCACAGCAATTATTACAATGCTCCAAAACAATCGGATTTGTTTCTTTAGCTCATACATGTATGTAGGAGCATTGCTGGTCTTCGATCTAAATAATCACGCATGCTAGCCCCATTTTGATATTATGGTAACTGGGAAATTGCACCTGGAACTAGCTCTTTTGATGAACGGCAGTCTGGTGGATGTCCATTTCCTTCAGCATGATAGATCGCCCACAAGAATCACATGGAGCAGTCCTCGATCCACATATGCTCTCATGCTCGGATAGTCCTCTTAACCTATCACGAACATCCACAGCAGAGCTACCAGCTTGGACCATGTCCCCACAAAAACGACATGTAACTAGGCGGTAGGGACAATCTGAGGCTTGATGTTGCACCTGCCAAAGACATTGGAAGTTACAGAAGGTTCCTAGATATAAAACAAGTTTTCATTCGGTCTTTCTACAAAGTACTGTTTTTTGTGCTGAACATATATCTGGGAAAAAGTTTCTACTAAAATATACTATACTAAAGAAAGCAAAATAATCTTCAAATATCTTATAATCAGAACAAACGAACCAAAGATAAGGGTTATGTTCTGCTTACTTATTCTAACAGCAGTAGTCATTTGAGATTATCACCTATATTTTACATTAATTGAAACCATTCATCATGTTTGATAGTATCTAAACCGGTAAATGATTTAAAATTTTCAAACTTTATTTCATATTTTAAAAATCTAATAAAGTGACTAAAGTACTAAACCATACATTGTAATGCAACCATCCCTCCTATACATTACCCAACCAACTCTGTACAACCCAATTAACATACCCTTCCACCTACTTTTAAAATTTTCATATCAGTGCAAAATTGCAGCAAGCAATATAAACCTCCTTTTGTTTTTTTTTTATTTATAAATGAAAGTCCTCCATTTATTAAAACAGAAGAACATAACTTACTGGTTTTCAGTCAATATATAAAACTAGTTCTCAAGTACATTTATCAAAGATTCATGTTGACTAAGAGACCAAACTACAGAATGGATATAACTGATGTAAACCGAGAGAAGATAGTTAATAAACAAGATCATATTGCTTACCATCTTTTCCTTCTCAAGGACCATTCCGCAAACACAACTGAGTGGCTCATGGAACACTTTCATGTGCTTCTCCATCTCCTCTTGTTGAAAAGCTTGCCCACATTTATCACAATGCACATGGTTTTTGGCCTCCGCAGTCCTAAGAACAATTCGACAACCACTGTGCTGACAAATGACATTATGTCTGCTACAATAGGCTTCATGCAATGCTATACTCCTACTTGGAATAGAATGCCTGCAATTCCTACACTCTACAGTATCCATCCCGAAAGCTGATGAAGATGAAGCATGTTGGCCCACCTTACGGTCACTGTTTTCTTGAACATTCACAGATATCTGATACTTCATTGTTCCCTTGAAGCCATAGACACCAATGCTATAAGTAGCTGCATCCAGGCTCTTCTCCTTAGATCCAAGGATCAAAGCCTTCGAACCCATGTCATGGGAAGACCATTGATGCTGATGTCGAGTTGGGAAGAGAAGTGGATGCTTGGATACATAAAGATCAATATCTCCGCCATCCTTCTCCAGGTCGATCTTTACCTCAATTCTGACATTTCCAGAATCAATTTTTTCCGAAGTACCATCATCAATTGAGAACTTGTAATACATATACTTTCCTTCCTCAACTACCCCAGATTCTGATGTTCCAAATGGAAGTAGTTTTAAGACATATTGATTTGATCTGTCTGAACTCAAATCAGGATTGACTATATCCACCTCAATATCAGTCTCCAAAACAGAAATGCTTGAAGAGGGTTTTAACTCAAGAACCTGTAACTTGTAAGTGAGCTCCCCATAATTGACAGTAAGTACATCATCTTGTGAAAGTGTGGCATGCTGGCGAAGAATTGTTTCAAGGATAGCTTTGTGATTGGGCAGATCTGAAAAGCCATATCCATCAGGTTGAAGTTTCGCATAAGTTCCTTTTGACAGTCTAACATAACGCACTTCAACCAATTGAACATTAGGAGTTTCTGTAGCAAACAAATTACTCCATACGTGAGGAGGAAGCCCAACGGAACCTTCGTCCGCAGTAAATTCCAAAACACCTGAATGGGTGGTCCTACAATCTTCCTTGTCACTACCTTCCTTGTTTAAAGGACTCCCTTGATGAACTATTGACAGTTGGAAGTATAGTGGCCCCTTATCAAAAGTGCCTTGATTAGACAATTCTGTGAAACAGGAGGGTGGCAGTTTGATCTTATCCCCATTACCTTGAAAAGGTACAGCTTGCAAGATTCGATAAAACATTATTCCTCCCCCAGCAAGTAAGCTTTCTTCCATTTGTTGTTCAGCCTAAAGAAAATAGAGTCCATTTAACACACCCCACTAAATGCATCAGATATAATATGAAAAATTAACAAGGACCCCAAATTATTTTTAGACAAGTTAGGACCTATAAAATTCTAAATCATCATCCAAACACCTTTGTTTAGTTTTAGGAGGTAGTGATCTACAGGAACCGTAAAGGTATTTTACAATCATGTAGCAGATAGCAAACCAAGTATTAACAGGATGGTATATTACTATAGCATATTGCATTCATACCATTTAGGACTACATAATCCATTGTAAGGAGTATAATATAATTTGTCAATAAAAAATTCTCATCCCTCTGTTTACTTGGATAAATATCACTTGGAATTGATCAACTTACCACCCAAAACCAATCACAGCGAACAACAGAGTAAATTATAGTCCTGAAGACATTAATGGGAAACTTTCCCCGGATGATCAATTTTCCAAGGAAACAAAGACTATTTAAAAGCCAAAGACAACAATTTGCAACATGTCATTAACATGCTCGAAAATTAAATTTAAACATAAATAGTTACTTGAAATTGAAGACCTAATTGAAAATAAATAAATAAACAAATAATGACAATAGGAGGTGAATTTAAACCTTGAGCTGGGCCTCAATCGCATCGAGTCTTCGAGATCTCTGAGAAGCTTCAATAGCCTCTCGTTGCCTCCTAGCTTCTTCTTTTGCCTTCCTCTCTCGTTCCAATTTCAATCTCGCTCTCTCTTTCCCCTCCTTCTGTTCTCTCACCAGCTTCTCTCCCGCCCTTCTCAGCTCATAATCCATCTTTCGCTCTCTCTCTCTCTCTCTCTCTAAAAATCTCTTTCTCTCTGTCTCTTCGCCTATTTATACGTCTCGCTCACTGTTCTCGATCGTAAATCTCAAAATCTTTTGATGTTCTGTTTGTTTGAGGATTGGGATTGTTGTGGTGGTTTTTAAGGGAAATAATGAAATTGAAGCAAGTTCTACCTCGTGTTGATTAAGAAATAATTTAGAAAAAAGAAAATCAGTGGAAGTTTCAATCTTTTTTTCGATCTCCTAGTCCTAGTTCGAGAAGGATCTGGGCCCTTCGTCTACGGACGGATGTCAATGTAATTAGGAATACAGTAGAGCCCACCATTCCAACTGAGCTTTTATTGAGGCCCAATAAAAATCTGGTCTTCATGTTAAAATGACTGAAATTACAAGAACTTAGACCGTTTAGTTTTTGCTTTATTTCCTTTTTTTTAAGCTCTTAAAGGGAAAAAAAATTAAAAACTAAGAAAATTGATATATTTTTTCATGAAGATCACACGCTAACGAATAAGGGATTGCTTAAAAAATCAATTTATCACTTGATGGGGCATTGATGAATGGTCCATATAAGGGGTGTTTGCTCTCTGCTGTGGCTCTTGACGGTAACAAAGACATTTATCCTTTAGTTGTGGCAGTTGTGGAAAGGGAGCCAAAAGATGCTTGGTTGTTTTTCCTTGAGTAGTTGCATGTTTGCATTGGACATGGCAATGATCTTTTGGCTCTTATATTTATGTCGACAAACAAAAAATAAGTGTATCTAACCATTACCTATTTATTCTATTTTTTAATGCACTTACTTCATTCATACATTAATTTTTTGTGTTAGGGACTGATTGATGTTGTGAGGTATATTCCTAGATGCATGTCATAGACAGCATGCAAAGCATCTCTACAACAACTTCAGGGGTAAGCATCATGGTTTACAACTTAGGTTCGATTTTTGGAAGGTTGTTAGAGCTAGTAAGGTGGTACAGTTTATTTGGGCAATGAGAGAACTTAGAAGTCATGACAAAGATGTTGATGACTGGCTTATTGGTAAGCCATTTTCATAATAGTCCAGATTTGGGTATGATCATGTGGCTAAGAGTGACCATGTCACCATTAACTTCGATAGTGACATAATGGTACTTTATGTTTTTGTATTATGTAAACATTATTGATGTTAACCACCTATTGATGGTTTAGTATTTGGAAAGTGAATATGCAATCAACTTAAAGAGAAGAAATGTACTTTGTCAGATTGTTGTGTTTGATTTTAATACGTAGTTGCCTCGTTTTGATTTAGAACATAACTTGGCTTGCTTGTGTCATTGCAGGCTAGAATTATAGAACATGAATAATAACCAATAGTAAAATGAATTTCAATTCAAGCATCTACGAAAATAGTTTGCATTATATTTTAATAAGAGGTAACAATTACAGTAAGTAGTGTGACAAACACTCAACTTCCAAGCATTATGAGCTTCAAAAGACTTAAACCATGCCTAATCTCATATTGAGATGTCTTCATTTTCCTAAATTCATCCCTCAACATAATCAAATCATCCTTTACATGGTCCAGTCCTGCAATCTCAGAACCATGGTTTTCGATTCTATCAGGAGCAAAGTTGATGTGGACATCATTGGTTGGGAATCACCAACACCAAAATCGACACTTTCTTCCATCACAACAATAGTAAAGCTTCCATTTGTTTCTCTCTGATTCAGATATATTCACGACAACTCTTTTGCTACAATAACACATATTGTTTTCACAGTCCAAATGAGATGGATCACTGTTGTTCACACTGGAAGACGACATCACTACACACTTGTAAGTTCGGTAAAACATTTTAACAAACAGTTAGCATGCATTTTCAAAAACATAGAACGAAATGGGGAAGAAAATCTATTGGAAACCTTACCACTTTCATGGAAGAAGATGAGTACAAATTGGTTAAGGACTCGCTAGTTTCTAGGTAGCAAGAAAATCAATGGGAAATACAGGCTGTGATTTTCTTAGGAGCACAGTTAGGGAAGAAGATGGTGGGGCCAAAATAAAATGAAGAAGAAATGGGGAAGAACCAAAAATAAGAAATGAAAAAAAATTAACCTTCTACATTTCAGTTCACAGAAGAAACAATGAAGAAGTGGTTGGTGCTAGAAGAATGTGATTGGGAAAAAGCCGAAATGGGGGAAACAAATAGTGGGTCTATGTCGATGGGGCTTTTAACATGGAGAAATAAAAAAAAAGGAAAAAAAATGGGGAAGAAGATGGGGGAGTGAGGAAAACGATGGGTAGGTAGGGCTTTAACAGGGAAGAAAAGCAAAGAAAAATAATTATAAATATATAACTGACGTAAACCCAGAGAAGTTAGTTAATGGACAAGATCATATTGCTTACTATCTTTTCCTTCTCAAGGACTATTCTGCAACACAACTGAATGGCTCGTGGAACACTTTCATGTGTTTCTTCATCTCCTCATGTTGAAAAGCTTGCCCACATTTATCACAAAGCACGTAGTTTTGGCCTCCGCGATCATAAGAACAATTCCATAACCGCTGTGTTGACAAATGACAACATTATGTCTGCTACAATAGGCTTCATGCAATGTTATACTCCTACTGGGTATAAAATGCTTGCAATTCCCACACTATACAGTATCCATCTCCAAAGGTGATAAAGATGAAGCTTGTTGGCCCACCTTATAGTCATTGTTTTATTGAACATTCACAGATATCTGATACTTCATTGTTTCCTTGAAGCCATAGACACCAATGCTGTAAGTACCTTCATCCAAGCTTTTCTCCTTAAAGCTAAGGATCAGATGTCGAGTTAGGAAGAGAAATGGATGCTTGGATACATTCCATCAGGCTGAAATTTCGCATAAATTCCTTTTGAGAGACGAACATAACGAACTTCAACCAATGGACCATTAAGAGTTTATGTAGAAAACAAATTACTCCATACGTGAGGAGGAAGCCCAACAAAATGTTCGTCCGTAGTAAATTCCTAAACACTTGAATGGGTTATCTTACCATTTTTCTTCTCATTACTTTCCTTGTCTAAAGGACTCTATTGATAAGCTATTGACAATTGGAAGTATATCAGTCCCTTATCATAAGAACCTTGATTAGACAATTATGTGAAACAGTAAGGAGGCTGTTTGATCGGATCTCCATTACCTTGTGTTGAATCTGAACAGTCGATGAGTGGGACATGCATACATAAAACGAGGCAGAAACCTAAAGTCACGGAGGATTGGAGGGGGATATGCCTTCGGAGGACTCTCTGATGCCTAAGTTAGTATAGACTTTTTTCTTGAAGAAACTAAAGGAACTGTATAAAATCAGGAGCTGTAGATGGAAGATTGTGTGTACCTTTTGATTTATTAAGACCACTTTTTATAGTGTATCGGAATAGAGTTCGATTAGGAGAACAACTGTAGTGTTGAGATATGAGTAACATTCTTTTGGAGTTATCTAAATCGGTACAAGTTTATTCAAAAGTTGGAGTGGCAAAATAACATCTGATCTTTTTGGTGTGAAATTACCATTATGTCCCTTACCACATGTCAAGAGTAGATTGGCGATCTTGTAGTGTTTAAAAGACTATTAGTTTGCCCTGAAGAATGCCACATGTCATCATGTTATTAGAGAGTGGTTTTTTCCCTGTATCAGATGCCCCACACTTCCTTAAATGCATTTATGTACTTGAGGAAGTAGATAGGATGAAGTTAAAATAGTCGTTCAAACCTATTTATGAGAAAGTTCTACTGGGATAGTTACCCATGGAATTTTGTAGAACACCCTCAAGGTGTTGAAAAACTTCTCGAAGATTGGTGATTGAGTTCGTAGAGTTGTCACTCAGTCGAAACTGCTCGGAGTGTGGTGATTGAGTTTGAGGAGTTGTCACTCAGTCGAAACTGCTCAGAGTGTGGTGATTGGGTCCGAGGAGTTGACACTCAGTCAAAACTACTCGAAATATGGTGATTGGGTCCAATGAGTTGACACTCAGTCCAACTGGTCGGAGTGTGGTGATTGAGTCCAAGAAGTTGGCACCCAGTCGAAACTGCTCGGAATGTGACGATTGAGTCCAAGGAGTTGACACCCAGTCGAAACTGCTCGGAATGTGGCGATTGAGTCCGAGGAGTTGACATTCAGTCGAAACTGCTCGAATGTGGTGATTGAGTCTGAGGAGTTGACACTCAGTCAAAACTGCTCGGAGTTTGTTGGAGGAGTCTGAGGAGAAAGACATGAACTCCAACTGCTCGGAGTTTTTTGTGGGTTTTCTTGCTAGGGTTTTCTTTGGGCCCAAGATGTTAAACTTTAGGATTTTCTTAACCCATTATCTGAATATTAAATAAGGATGCCTCGAGTCATCCTCTTAAATGCTGAGAAGTGGCGATGCATACCCTAAAGGTCTTGAAGAGGCGGTATCTTTCTTGTTTTTGAAGAAAAATGTTGCTTCGATGTTCGTCCATAGGAAGAAACCCAACAGAACATTCGTCTGCAGTAAATTCCTAAACACCTGAATGGGTTGTCCTACGATCTTCTTTGTCTAAAGGACTCAGTTGATGAGCTATTGACAATTGAAAGTATATCGATCCCTTATCAAAACAACCTTGATTACACAATTCTGTGAAACAATAGGGTGGCTGTTTGATCGTATCTCCAGTACCTTGAACAGGTACAACTTGCAAGATACGATAAAACATTATTCCTCCCGCAGCAAGTAAACTTTCTTCCATTTGTTGTTCAGCCTAAAAAATTAGCAGTCCGTTTTAACACACTCCACTAAATGCATTAGATACGACGTGAAAAATTAACTAGGACCCATAATTTATTTTAACAAGTTAGGACCCAAAAAATTCAAAACCATTATCCAACACCTATTTTAGGTAGTGGTATATATTGATCTATAGGAACCATAATAAATCTTCGAAATTATAACCGACAGCACATAAAAGAATTGCATTCATACAATTTAGTAGGGTTGAGCATGAGTCGGTTTAGGTCGGTTATCCTAAAATTTCAACCCAACCATTTCATACCAGGTTGGAAAAATCTCAACCCAACCCAACCCATGAATCCATTCAACCTCAACTCAACCCAACCCATTCTAATCAGTTTGGGTCATCGGGTTGATATATTTTTTTACTAAATAATTAAACCATACATATTACATAACAAAAAAATATTCTATTAAATTCAAAATTAAATCCATTCATATTACAAGTAAAATCTGTGTGCCTGACAACACAAAGAATATTTGATAACATGAAAAATAGAACAATTTTTTTTATGGACTACAATGGTTGTAGGCTATGCTAAATTTGGTTTTTTGGATACTGCTAAGAAGTTTTTTGATAACATACAAGAGAAGAATGTTGTGCCATGAAATGCCATAATTGGAAGCTACGTTGAAGCCAAACTTGGTAAGGATACTTTGACATTGTTTTATGAAATACAAGCGAGTAATATAAAACCTGATGAAGTGTAACGACCCATCTCGGGTTGGCCACCCCCCGAGATGGTGTTGTTACATTTTAAAAATCCCAGCACGACACATATGTGCAACAATAAAAAAAAATACTAACAAAAATCCTTTTACATCAATCATCAACCCTTAACAGGGGAGATAAATCAATCTGATATTAACTTAACATAATATACAACGTAAAATGCATGAACATTTACAAAAAAAAAATATATATATATATATATTTCCTTTTTCTCTTTTGTTTGAGGATGTTGACACGTATGTGGCTTACAGATAATGATTTTGTCTGAACCTCAACTTACCAAACTATTTGTCCTGCCTGCTACCTGAAATCACTATACAATGAGGGATGAGCTTCACAAGCTCAGTGAATTAAATTTACTAGAAGTATTCTGTTTGCATAAATAGTCCTTAAATATTTAATCATGTATTTCTCATATGACTGGATAATAACATATAGTCTAACTTTTAAATAATTACTATCACATCATACTTCTATGTATTTTTCTCACTGTAACTATCCCTCTCTGCGAGACTCATTCATCTATAAATAATTTCACAATAACACACCACACATCAGCATTTCAATGATGAAATTAATAATTAAAACAGATGCAATGCATGAATTATTATTAGAGAACGTCTTCCCACATGTCGACATGTTTTTATCTTAGACCCGCTACCTTCTCGGTTATTTTCTTTTCAGCTTATCTCGACTGTCACAGTATTTATTTCCAGCATATACCGGTTGTCACGGTGTCCCTTTTATTTCCAGCATATACCGGCTGTCACGGTTTTTCAATTAGATCGGCTGTCTTCCCGGTTCTTTTGGTTAATGCATATGCATATAAACAATGATATGAAATATGCATATGAACAGTAATATAAAAACAACATGGATTCAAATATCAAATTTAGCTATTCTGTCTTTCATCGAATTTCTGCTTGATAAATTTCACAAATTTCTTCTCTTCATATCTCACATCAATTTATCAATCATAACTTATCAAGAATTTTATTTATCACCATTATTATTAAATCGACTCATTATTCTAATAATATTTCTTTTCACATAATAATCTTTTACATGTCCAATATTTATATCATACCTATCAATTAAATTTTTATCTACCACCAAATCATAAACTAATAATTTATTTTAATATTATCACACTATATTTCATTTTTATTTAGATTACTTAAAGTAAATCTAACTCACCACGTAGCACTTAAAGCTACCCGTAGATCACCTTCTTGCTTTTTTCGTTCCTCTCATAAATTTCTCATGGTTGCTGATCGTCAACACCTGACATCATATTTATATTAAATTTCTAATTTATTCTTCAATTCATTATAAACCACACCCTTTGAAAATTCCCACTTTGATTTTCAAGAATTTTCATGAATGTCAAAAATTCAAAAATAAACACTACATTATTACCTTCTGTTTTTCTGATAGCTTCCATGACTCTCTGCAAGATTCCCTCGTAAATCTCTTCAAAATTCTACCATTTCAATATTTCTTTCGGTCCCCAAGTATTTAGAGAAATATAGAAATTGAAGGAAAACCAAACCGATAAGTAAATGAGTAAAATGCTTAACTCATATATATATATATATATAGACACACACACACACAAAAAGTATTTTTTTGCCCCCCCCTCCCCCCACATTTTTCACTGCCACGCAATGTGAGACGTGGTTAACATGCACAAAAGCTTGGCAGCGGGTTGCCACCTGCTGCCACGATTTTATTATTTATTTATTTATTTTTCTTCTTCTTCTTCTTCTTCTTCTGGACGTCCACATCCCAAAATTTTTTTTGTATTATAAAATTTGACTTTTCGCATTTAAATATATATTATTTTAACCCTATGTTATGTTTATTAAATTACTTATTTATCCTTACTTTACGAATACGGGTATTACATAAAGTGACCATAGTCAATTACTTATCTGTATGTTCATAACCTGGAGCCCTTGATGTTAGACTATGGATTCATCATTATATTGAAAAACACAATCTATATCTGAATATTGCGTTCAAAACTGCTTTAGTTGACATAATTTAACTTACTTTAGAAGATTGTTCAATTACGAAGGAAATCTGGATTTCTGGATAGTTGCTAATAATATATTTTAGTAACTCAGCATTTGTTGGCTGTGCTAGTGCTTTCTCAATAATCAATCTAATTTTTGAACTATGCTTTAATGCACTTGGAAGTGACATGGAGGCTCTTAAAAGGTCACAGAGAGGCAAATTAAATGGTTCAATAATGTTTACATGAAAGGTTTCCAGCAAGTTGGTATTACTAAACTTTATCATACATTCAGTATTTCTTCCATCAACATTATGGTACATCATTTTGGAATATAAGTTTATCTACATACATTGATCCCGACTAGAATCTCGTAGGTTAGAGTGTTAATTTTTATGTTTATTTTGTAGTTACAACAGTACAATAAATCAAAATTTTGTTAGCATATGTTAATTGTGCATCAGTTGATTCTGATTGAATTTATGCTTAAGAATAATTGTGAAAATTATTTTATAACTCGAAATCAGTATTTGTTTTTAGTGTAAATATTTGAAACTAAAATCTAGATAATTGAAAAGTATGAGACTTGTTTGGACATTGGAATCTCTGCTATATATAATTTTACACACTAGTAGTAATTAGAATGGACATTTTATGATTATATATTTTACAATTATATTATAATTATTTATACACTATTTTATATTCAATAAATATAAAATATAATTATATATTTGACCGAGTTATTGGTTTAGATCGGGTTAAAAATTTTGAACTCATGACCCAATCCAATCCACTGAGTTCAAAATATTTTCAACTCAATCCAACCCAATCTCTACAAAGGTACAATCCAACCCAACCCATTGTATCGATTTGGATCGAATTCACGGGTCAATCGAATTTCATGCTCACCCCTACAATTTAAAACTACGTAATCCATTGTTATAATATAATTTTCAACAAAAAAATTCGCATCGCTATGTTTAATTGAATAAACATCACTTGGGATTGATCACTTACCACCCAAAACCAATCAGAGCGAACAACAGAGTTAATTATAGTGTCGAAGACAAATTAATGGAAAACTTTCCATTGATGATCCATTTTCCGAGGAAACAAAAACTATTTAAAAGCCAAAGACAATAATTTGCACCATAACATGCTCGAAAATTCAACTTAAACATAAATAGTTAATTGAAATTAAAGACCTAATTGAAAATAAATAAATAATTATAAAAGGAGGTGAATTTAAACCTTGAGCTGGGCCTCAATGCTTCTTTGCCGTTGGAAAAATACCCTCATCAACTATTAACTCCGCAAAAGTAAAGAAATTTCCTATAGAAAATCATGACCACATGAAATGAAATAAGAAGAAGTTTGTAAATTGTAGTTAATGAAGAAATAAAAGGTTTCTAATACATTCAAATGTCTCGCCTGTGAACCTAAAAAACCCTAGAAACAAACGAAATCAAGCATTAAACACCTGTGCGAAATGGATTTCTTATTTCATAAAGAATCCACTAAGAAAATGTGTTTTATTCAGTTGCAGGTCTGGAATGTTGTAACGAAGCATGTAATGTAATCAAAATTAAATCGAAATCAATGTAATTTTGATTGCATTACAGCATTCCCAAGCATGTTCTTTTTAAAAATTCAGTTTTCCTTAATAGGGACAGAACCTTGGTCATCACCATTGTCTTTCTCGCCTATAACCTTTCCAATGTTGTCCAATGCATTTTTCGCTGCCCTGGTATGAGCGATTTCCTTCTTCATACCATATGTGCCTCTTCCGATTCGTTGATCATTAATGAAAACGTCGTATGCCTTGTTTTCCTTCCATAAATCTACGAATTTTAAATTCATGTTCTTCTTCTGGCATACTTCATAGAGCTCAGTTACCGGATGTTTTGTGATGGTTTCTGGATTGATTATAGGTTGCAAGAGATTCTTAAACACCTACATCCATTAAGACAAGATTTGCATTTGTTAAGAATCAAAATCTTCTATAAATTCAAGATACCATGTTATTAAAGTACTGTACTCGATAAATATGTAAGATTGCATATTTAGAAGAGAAGCATGGTTTTCCCATCCAAACATAGTGATAAAACAACGCATGCTAAAAAAACTGTAACTATCTCTTTTTATTTTTACATTTGTGTGTTTTTTTTAATTAAATCCTAAAAAAAACGTGTAAGAAGCAAAAATGGTGGGCAAAAAAATACAAATAATTACTTTGGCATCCAAAAAGCATTATGTATAGATGGAAAATTATAGAAATTGTGAATATATGGTATTAATCAAAATCATGTCATTTTAAATAAGGTGGAGATTCATATGCATCATAATAGGAAATTTGATTTAACCCAATTTTGGGTATGTTCAGTTATAGAAATTTTTTTTTAATTTTTAAATAAATTTTGTATCTGGAATACATTTTAAGAAAAATTTATAAAAAAATAAAAACATTTCCATAGTTGAACGCAACTTTACTATTTATATTAACGTGGACGGTCAATTTGGTCAATTTGGTAAGAAATGAAGGTAATTTGCCTTTTATACATTTTGTGTTAAAAACATATACTTTTTATGGTCATCAAAAATAAAAATATTAATAGTGACAATTTCACTGGAAGTATAAATTTACCATCAGATGTATATATTTTATCACAAATAAATAAAAAATAACTATTGTTTAATAAATAAAAAACACTTTTAAATCTACCTTATATTAATAGTTGTAATACTGATAATTAAGAAATAAGAGTGGTGACAGCAAAAGGAGAGTACCTTCCAGACGGTATCAAGTGAATCGCAGTCAACGTAAACTGCCCCTATTGTTGATTCAACAATGTCGGCCAAGGCTTTAGGCACATCAATAAGACCATTGGAAGTTAATGGATACTCTGCTATTCCTTGCTTCAACTTTCGAATCTGTATGAAATTCATATTAATTAATAATTAAAAGTAATTACTGAAAAAAACCCTTAACCAAGTCAAACCTAATAATAAAAAAAACAATATCGCGGATCTTTTCTTAATTTGGATTGAGACTTTTAATGATTTTTTTCTTAATTTAGATAGCAAATCTAAGTATATTCAAATTGAGATGTACAACAAATATTTTCTTAATTTAGATATTGGATACAGATTACATAATAAAGAATAGATTTAAGGTTTTGAATTTAAGAATTATGGGTTATTTTTCTTTTGAAAGTGATTTTATAAAAAAAAAAAACCTTATGTTTGTAAGAAGCTTTGAATGAATGAAAAAACGATTTTCTTTTAAATCAAAACAATTTTATGAAGAATGTGTTAATAACATTCATATAATTTAGATTATGATTTTCATGTGATTTGGATCGATTTATTTTTAATTTCCTTGTTACTATGATTTTATTCTACTGTTATGCAACATAAAACATATTCAAATCAAGTACATCGATTTTTTTCTTAATTAAGGTACTAAATCTAGCATATATCCAAGTTTAGCCTATAACGATGAATTCCGATATCAAGATCAAAACCCCCCATATCATCACACCTTGCCCTAGCTATTATCATAAAAGAAAATTACAAATTGTGAGAATGAAAAAAATATTATAATTATTTTTTAAATATAATTAAGCATATTATATGGAGATTCATATAATTTTAAATCTCAATTCTTTATCTTCTCTAATTAACAGCAAAATAATATAACCTAATTAACAAAATTATTTGTCATAGCCAAAATACCTGTCATTTGTCAACGATAATTTTTGCGAAAACATTTGTCAACGAGAACAAAGGACAACGAAACTTTGAAAAGTACAAAAAAGCTGTAAAGGGTTTTTTCTTTTAATTTAAATTTCTGTCACTTACTTGTTCTCCAAGAAGAGGCTTGTTGTGACGTAAATACCGATGCAAGCCGAGATTGAAGGCTACACGCGCGAGCTTTTCCGTATTGACATTGGCTGCACGGAGCCGGGTCAAGGATCCGGGTGGTAAATCCGGGTACATAAAGTACTGCTCTTTGGTGAAGAGTAGGTTAAGCACCGAATCACCAACGTACTCTAAGCGCTCGTAGGTAAAGCGCCTGTTTGGGTAAGAAGAATCTGTAAAAGCTTCTTCTAGTAAGCGCTTATTTTTAAATTGATAATCTAAAATCTCTTCCACTTCGTCCAGACTGGGCAGTTGATCGACTGACTTTGGATCCATCAGAGTTGAGTCAGTACCCTCCTCCTCTGACTCGGTCTCTTTCTGATCGACATTAAGCTTTTGTAGTTGATGGCTAAGTTCTTGCTCCAAAATTTGGAGAACAGCTTCTTCTTGTGAGAGTGCTTCTGTCATGATGATCGACGACTGCAAAGAGAAAATATTGTGAGTGGGGATAATTTGTGGGATAGATCAGTAACGGGACTTGTTATTTAACGGTGTTAAGCGAGAATATTAACTGGTTTATTCTTTTCTTTCGTTTTTTTAGACAAATTATGAGTTGTAACTGACGGGCTTCGGATTTTCCGGTTTTTAGAAATTGCTCTCTCTATATAGGAAGAAAAGGTTGGCTATCGACGTGCAGGGAAGGAAACTTGAACTTGACTTCTCTAGGAATAATTATCCTATTTAAATTTTATATATATATATATATATATATATATATGTTGGTATAACCGCAGGAGGATGATCAAACCCACTACTGATGATCACTAAGCTAAGAGGTCGGATCAAAAAATATATTTTTACTGTAAATGAACTATTTTGATATATTAAGCTTTTATATCCACATGCGAGTTATTTTATATTAAAAATAAATAAAAAAAATAAGAGTAATTTATATACATGGTTTGAGTTCAAGACTCATGAACTTAAGCTTGTGAATTATATTAATGTTTATCTATGTATATCAAGATCATGTTCGAGTGATCTTCCGTCTTTTGAAGTACCTTTGACCTTAACAAAAAATTAACTATGCGTTTAATTAGACTTTAAATTACTAATTTTGATTAATGTACTCGTTAGTCACGTGATCGCGCGAAATATGTGATTGTTCATAATAATTAGAAAAAACTATAAGTATCTGTTACTCATTATTTTTCTCAAAAAATATTAATGAGTTACATTAATCACTTAATTATTAATGTAATATTCATTATTAAAGTAATGCGTGTGTATATACATGTACGTAGAACTAACATGCATTCAGACTACTGTTAACGTAACATACAACAATTAACATGTATTAGTCAATCGTAATATAAGTGAAATAATTAATCACATTATCGAATGACAATTCGTGTGAAATTTTTTTTAATACTTAGAGTATTGTTATTTCTTTATATATATATTCACCCAATATTTTTATTATTATGGATCCACATGAATATAAGAGAAATGAACAACATTTTTGAAGTATTGAATAATTTCTCATAAAATAATATTAATCTTATTTGAATAAGAAAAATTGTGTTTTATAATTATTTTGATTGATTTCCAAATTTAAGTTGACAATCATAAAATGAGCATAGTAAAATAAATACATATCTTTTTTTATTAAAGTATGTGAGTTAATTGTTTTGCTAGCTCGATTTAAACTAAGTTAGTTTTGATGAATATGAAAAATCCAAGCTATTAAAATATATTTTTTCTTTGTAAATAAACAATATATTATATAACTAATTTAAGATATATATATATATATATCTGACGGTGTAATTAAGAGATGACGTAGTGAAGAAATATAATATACCAACAAACCGACACAACTAAGATCTAACCCTTTGGGCAAGTTACAAAAGGCGTGGATACCTACAAAGTGAACCATCTATTAGACTGTTACTAGGATCATACCAGAAAAATATTTCTAACTTCTTGCGATTATAGAAACATATCTCATTTTTATGGTAATTAAGATCTCCTCGATTTTTTCTTTGATTCAAGTTATTCAAGCTTGATATCTTTACCTTTATTTTCAACTTATCTCCTGAATCCATTTTTTTTTTTTGAAAAATGATGTATTATAAAACATAAATAAAGCATTAAGTTCATACAGATTTTGGGAGACCTCCTCCCCTAACATCAAAAGTAATAATAATAATGCCCCCAAGACATATGGTATAGTGGTAAGTTCGGTCTTCGAGATAGTGGTGACTCCGTAAGGTCTCGAGTTTGAGTTTTATCACTGCACTGCACATCTTGCGATTTATATCCTCCACAGGATCCTAAGACAAGGATTATGGAGGCGATCGTAATGATCCGTTATTCAAAAGAAAATAATAATAATAATATCTTCCGGAGAGCATCATAACACAAAATAGATGAAGTCCGATGTTCGTGTTTGATAAAAGAGTTAAAATGTTTTGAGCATCTACTTGGATCATGAGATTAGAAACTTTGATGTTTTTGGCAAGCTGAATGTCCTCCTTAAGACACCAAAACTCGACAGTGAGACTTTTTGTACAATCCACGTTTCTAGCACACCCCGAATTAAGCTTACCATTTTCATCTCGCAAAACACAACCAAAGCTGGCAGAATTAAAACTAATGAAAGAAGAATCAACCGAATTCAGGCAAATCCAATCAGAATTAGGAGGGAGCATGCTTTGAACCCAAACTGTTTTTACAAATTTGGATAATCTTTCAATTTATGTGTTATCGTCTTTATGCAGGGAGCATGCTTTGAATTTCGCTATTTTTTTGCAAGTATATTTACAATTAACCATCCTAATCTTTTCTATATCACTTTAAATTTTTTTCCTCAACAACCATTTAACAACAAAAAGAATATATAAGGTATTGTTTAGTCTAATTTCAGTTTTTAAAACAAATTTTAGTAAATTAATTATGAAGTTAAAAACTGTTTTCACAATTATTCTAATACAAAATTTATTTTTAAGAACTCTTTTTTAGTTTTTCCTTATCTTTAAGAACCATATTTTTTTTTAGAGTATTTAACTTAATTTTTATTTATTGAAAATATAAATCATTATATGAATGGTAATACAACAAATCCAATTTCATGGGAGTTACTACGGAATTAAGAAAGTTCATTAGTAATTACAAAAAAATTGAATAATAAATTTAATATTTAAAAATTATTATTATTTAATTTTTTATAATTATTAATAATTTTTTTAATTTTTTAATAATTTTTACGATACCAAATTCATGAGATCTTGTAAACTCATTAATGTCAACAACCAGAGCCGACAGACAGTCTGACTTTGAGGTTTGAATCCAAACAAATTAAGAGGATCCAAAGAGGCATGGGCCACTAGAGATTTTCCGTAGTTAAATGGGTTTAGACCAGACCAAAAGTCAAGCTACAAGATCATTGAATGCAATCCACCGCCTAAGTAATTTATAATAAGAGCATAGTTATAACTACAGTAATTTTTGACAGTACTTTTCTATCTGTTGATAATAATTATCAAAAAAAATTATTAGTAATTAATAAAAACATTATAAGTAAATCAAATTTCTTTGTGTTTGCGTAGAAATAGCTTTAATGATTATAATAATGGTGGATTTACAGTCAACAAGCTACCTTATGGCCCAAGAAAGGAGATTTTTCGAGAGACCACTTTACAGCATTAAGAATCCTATCTTTATTCACGCTGCTTGTGACCAAAAAAGGTTGGTGCTTTCCGTGCCATTTCCATTTGGCTAAAAGAGTACTGCTAACGGCTTGGCGTCCCATGCAGTCACGTGCTGGGTCTACACATGCTAGTTGTGCGTGCTGCACGGTTTACTGTTAATTGTCATAATCTGATATCTACTTGTAGTTTCAAGAAATTCACTCACTCATATAACTTTCAATGGTAGAAAAGGCTTTTTATCCACTTTTCTATCACACGTCAATTGTCCAGATTGGAGATTCAAACTATGGCAGAAGTGGACTTGCAATCCTTTCTTTCACAATATTTATTAATATAAAAAAATATAAAATATTAAACATTTTTTAATAAAAAAATTTATCGTGAAAACAATGTTAAAAATTGTTTTTGAAAATTGTTTTCAATTTTCGAAAACTGAAAATAGTTTTTAAATTTTTTTTTTTATGTTTGGTAAACAGTTTTTAAAAATAATTTTCTAAAATAGTTTTCAAAAAACCAGTTTTTAAAAACTGTTTTCTAAAAACTCCAAATTTGTGTTTTTTGACATAATTTTCGAAAAATAACCCTAAAATCAGTGTTCACTTCTCTGTTTCATTTTTCTTCCATGGTATATAAAAAATATTAAAGTTTTAAAACTAAAATAATATTAATTATTTTTAAATATTTAGTAAATATAAAAAATAAAATTAATATAAATTTTAAATTTAAATTCAAAACTAAAAATAATTACAATATGTATCAAAACAGTTTTCAAAATAAAATTATCCAAACATTGAAGAAAACATCCAAACTGTTTTAATGAAAACTGAAAAATAAAAAATTATCACCTAAACATGGTCCTCGTCTCATAAAAAGACTTTGCTCCATCTTTATTGATATAGTTAGTACACACAAACTTGAAATAATCCTTACAAAAGGATCCATATCAGGTGAAGATAATCAAATCCGTACAAGTGAAGGATGGTTTTCCACAACAAAAATGTTTGACTTAGATATGTTCTCTGCAGTAGTTAATGTCTTTCCATACCAAATAGTAGCATATATTTAACTTACCAACTCATTTTACAATTATTTTGAATTCATACGACAAATCAAGATGCAGTGGCACGAAATGAGTCTCTTCGTGGAATTCATCAAGAGTCAAAAATTGATAAAACCCTCCAATATATCTCAACCAATGCATTTATAAACAACATGAATCAAGAAATGACTTGCACGAAAAAACGCAATGTCTCTACCGGCCTGACATGAGATTCACAAGAGCTTGATTATCATAGAAGGAGCCAACATCCCAATCCTCTGTTGTGGATGAAAGAGTCATTAGGGCAACCACAATCGATCTCATACTTGGACGTAGTTGTGGATTCTCTTGTGTGCAGGCTTTGGCAAGTTGTGCCATCTGCAATATAAACATATCTCATAGGTTTATAAAAACAAGATCATAAAACTTATGCTTAAGAAAAATTTTCCCAAGAACTGCCTGACCTTGCGTGCTGAGTCGAGTGGGTAGTTATCGTCAAGCCTAGGGTCAACTAGTTTGCGAAGATCTTCTCTAGGATCAGGCTGATTAAGAACTTCTTCAAACTGCAGAACAAACAACACAATTAAAGTATGCCCATGGCTGCTTTTCAGGTGGCTGTTTTTGCAAGCATCAGATGGACCAAAGCGAATATAACATTGAAATATGACAAAAAACAATTGGCTGAAATTTGACTTAGTAGGGTTTACTAGAACTGCAATTTTGAGTTAGCTGGTTTTATGCCAATTCACGTTCACATTTCAATATACAAAAGGCACAAAGAGCTATAGCCTGTCTATTGCCACTATTAGATAATTGAAAAGGAGTGGTGAGAATATTAACCAAAGCAACTAGGCCAATCGATTCAGCAGCAGAATCGTTCATCCTGACAATGGCTTCCTTCGCAGAAATAAGTTCATAAAGGACAACCCCAAAGGCATATACATCTATTTTTGGAGAAACGTCGCCATATTGAGCGTATCTGCGGACAATCATGATAAAAGTTAAATAGATATTTTATACAAATGAATAGAATTTAGGGGCACATTCATCCTTGGAGATACAAGGAAACAGAACGCACTAAAAGGACAGAACAACCCGTATTATTCCTACAGAATTTTATATAATCCAGAAAATTGCAAAATCCTGGCACCTAAATCCTCGTATGTCTCAATACAGAACGTGCAGAACGGCCTTCTGCACTGAAAATGCAAAGAAGCTGCCAGCACTTGAACATTTAACTGATGTTTTGCATTAGAAAAAAACTGTATATCCTTTTCCATCTATAACAGAGTTCCTCTCTATGGAGCCCCGCTCTAACCTTCGAACTAATTGCATTAAGAGGAACCAGGATAATAAGAGACATAGTATATATGCAGTGAAGTTCATAAAGTGAAGAACAACCACTAAAAATCTACGAAAGAAATTGATTTAGCTAAGTTTGTTCCCTCAAAGGTTACATCCTTGTTAATTAAGTGCACACCAAAAGTCGTGGCTAATTATAGTGACTGCATAAAACAAAACACTAATTTCATTATACTCATAACGTCATGCTTCCACAAACCAATCTTCAACCAGTACAAGAGATTTTATACAATTCTGACTTCCAAAGCCGATGAAACAAACTCCATATAAAACAGTCAGCGTCCTCCATGACAACTGCACTCATTTAATTTTCTTTAAAACAATTTCATTAGAACATTTCGCTAGCATTTTACCAGGTCCCTTTATATTCTCTTTTACGCAATCTTACATATCTGCAGGCCAAAAAGATTGCATTCCAAGATATAAAGCTAAGATTAAACATCATGCTGCTCAATCACCACTTATGTGCAAATTTCCTGACCCCCCTCTACATAAACGTATTAAAAGGGGGAGAGTTGCTAGTTATGCTTAGAGTAGTCAATTGTTGAGCTCAACAACACTTCTATTGTTAGGTTTGCTACCGCCTTAGTAAATTAGTAGAAAGAAAGAAAATTATCTTACTCTGGTGGCATGTATCCAAATGTACCCACAAGACGTGTGGGAAGTGATGCACTTCCGACTTCTGTCAATTTCGTTAATCCAAAATCTGCAACCTGCAATATAAATGATTCAGCACAACAATATGATTGAGCTTTCAAATGCTCCACCGCGATGAGAGGGAAGTTAATGTAAATAACCTTTCCATGGAAATTCTTGTCTATCAATATATTTGCAGTTTTAATGTCACGATGGATATAAACAGGAACAGTATGCTCATGGATATATTCAAGACCTCTTGCCGAGTCGAGTGCAATTTGCACCCTAGTAGACCATGGCAGTGGATTCATAGCTGGAAATAAACAAGCATAATTATCACCATTGCTCCTGAATGCACTCCAATTAGAAATAAACTGACCATGCACATTAAACCTCACCTGAGCCTCGCAAGTGTTGGCTTAGGTTGCCATTCTCAATGTATTCGTATACCAGGAAAAGAGAACCCTCAACACAGTACCCGATCAAGCGCACCTGCATTGCATGCCAATAAATAATGTGCACTGCCAAAATTATCAACAACTTAAATCTTTAATTGATCATCCACGCCAAAAAAAATAAAAAAAAGGAAACAAGATATTATTCTATTAAACATATAACCTCACAACTGAACCTAATAGATAGATGACTCATAAAAAAACAAATCCTTCCAGAGGGAGATTCTAGTAACCATCCAGTTATTTGCGTAGACTCAGATCTCTGAAAAGTGGCAATCAATGTCTTTCAATTATAAATACAAAACATATATTATGGAGCTCTTCACCTTCAGGGTCACTGCCTCAATGGTAGGAGATTCTGTTATCTATGTTTAACACAAAAGAAGTACAAGAACATGAGTTCACATCTTGAGAATGGCCAAAAGAATGCTAATGGGTGGGACCGTAACAAAAGTTCGAAACTACCAAGTTATATTGGGTAGATCTCATTGATGATGGATAAATGGTATCACTCTTAAGTGCCCAATTCTTGGAACAGGGTTGGGAGTGAGAGCACTAAAGCGTCTAAAACTCTATAGGGCGAGAGACTCTTGAGAGTGTCTGTTTTATATTAAGAATTTATTATGTTATATATAATGTGTATAATTGTATAAAGTACATGCATATCGTTTTTTTAATAAGTTACTTGATGATTAAGTGTAAAACAAAACTAAAACTAATTAAGATAATTAGTTTTATTAAGTAATTACAGATATTAGTTTAATACGACGAAACTTAAAATCTTTCAATAAATTTTATTGAATGTATTAAGTATATATGTATGTATACATATAATTATTAGTATGAAGTTGTATGTTAAATTTTAGAATGCAGAAAGATAATAATGGATAGAAGTAATTGATTAGTTATACGGTTTCACATAAATAAAAAGATAGCAATAATAAATAACAACAAAGTGAAAGATTGACACCCATATAGTAACATATTAATGAGCTAGATTAACTTATTTAACAATTAAGAGAAAAACATGATTGTTATGATATAAATGTCTATTAATTGAAACAAATCGGTAGAATTAGTAAACTTGGTATAAAAGCAAAAAGGCAATGAACATTCAGCCTGGTCCATATCAGATACTACGCAAATTTAAATCGATCTCACTTTGAATCCACAAGATCCACATATTTGAGAGGATATGCCTTCCTATAAGGGCAGATTAGGGAACCTAGGTGTCAACTGATCCTCCCAGGAATTGACACAAAAGACAGAACCATGGTTCTCGAATTTCATTGCCTAAGGCAAATGACATGTAGAAGGGTTCACATGCTGGTCTTCAAATTAGTTTGATCACATTAAAGATGGAAAGGGGTTCTTTAGATATTTGGTGCAGTCACTTGACGATTGCTCTGCCGCAGGTGAATATGGTCTGTGGCAAATGATGCCCCAATAAGAAACCACGTTCAATTCATTATTTTTCTAACTAGAGCAATGAAATAGCTTGAAGGCATTGTCTCAATTACAAGATAGGCATTTAAAAATTACTTTCTAGCTAGTATGAACAATTACGACAAAGGATCTCTGCCTGATAAAACTTAATTTGTGTTAGCTTAAGCAAAGACAACAGCAATCGGTTCACTATGACCAGAATTTCTTGTCATCAGGAAAGAAAGTGCATTACCAAGTTCAGGTGATGAACATGTGTTAAAACCTTCAACTCGGCCAGAAATTCTCTTGATGCTTGCATATCCATCTTCTTGATTGCAGCTTTCTGCAAAGACAGATAGAAAGGAGTGGATTTTAAGGAGCACAGATAATTAGCATACGAAATCAACATGACACGGCTACAATCACTGATGCATGTGTATCCATCCACAAAGAGAATTAAGAATCATAACATGCAAATGCACAACAAATTTGCATGTCCATAGGTGAAATGAAGGAAATGTTAGAAAAGAATCAACCCTAATTAAGAACATAGCAGATGTTAATGAATGTAGACAACTTGACCAACATCTCCTTTCTAACCTGAGAAAATGACAACGTGAACAAAGGTGACCATTCATTTCTTTTACTCAGTAGATTAATTTCCCATTCAGTTCACTTCTTCCCATCTAGCTTGGGAGCTCAAATCTACTGACTAAGCCTCAAATAAATGTACCGAATCAGCTATAGAAACTCTCATTTTCACGATTCCCATCAAGATTGAAGTCTAAGTTGAATTACAAAGTACTAGAATATAATTGTTAACTGATGAGATATCCAAAAAGCTCTCCTAAAATCTAAAAGAATCTCCATAGATGTTTTCTTTGAAACTCATCTATTAATAGCTTCTCCCTGAGCATAGCAGATTGTCAATAGGACATGCAACACATTCACTATGTTCCAGAAAACTCAGCCAAGATGCAAAGTCAATCACATAACTAATTCATAATGCATCAGATGCATCTGAAAAACTATTTCAACAGTATATTTATTGAAGTGCATATTGCTACTGACCTCTCCTCTCAGCTCTGCATAGTAAACAGACCCAAACCCGCCTTGACCTATCTTATTAGCCATACTAAAGTTATCGGTTGCCTTTGCAAGTTCTTCATATGAAAACTCCACCGATTTGTCTACAGTTATGCCTGAAAGGCCTGGAGAAGAGCTACCAATCCGAGTAGTTGATTCTGTGGTTTTGTCTGGGGTACTTCCAGGAGCTAAAAAAAAAATCAATTGTTGAGACCATGTCTAATCATCCATTAGATGTCACTCTTTCAGTGCAAGAAGAACAGAAGAAAAGGGAAAAAACGATGCTTTTCTTTCAATGTAGGCACGAAAGAAGAGAAGATAGTATGAGGAAAAAATATTCTCAGCCACAATACCTTAATAATTGGAACATATTGAAAAATTAACTGTAAATAGTTAAATGGCATTGCCAATGTCACTATGACACATTATATTGCGAAGAACATGTAAATACAGTACTATTTTGGAAATAAAAATTCTAGAAACAAGCGTGTGTTAAACAATAAGCATGAGACAATATGTTTTTTTGATAAGGAGCATGAGACAATATGTTAGCTGTAAAGCAAAAGGCACTGTGACCTATGCTTGTCAAAGATGATTAGTTACGCTCTGTTTTCTTCTCTTTTCTTTTCTTTCTCGGTGTAAAATAATTTACGATATAAATGCTTTTACCTAACAAATCAATTACATGTAAGTTGTGAATTTTCTGATAAATCTTGCTTATCAAAAAATATTTTCAGATACATTGTTCTTCGTTTGATAGAAGCTCAAAAATTTATTGACATTTCAGAATATTTATCTCTTTTAAACAAGTGTCTAGTTAATTGTAAACTATTTTTGATGTAAAAGTTGTTTTGGGGTCTTTTCTAGGTCCCATTTAAGAAGAGAGAAGGCTAGAAAAGATAAAAATGATGTTGCATTAATGTAAAACTAGTAAAATATGGGTACAACGGACTGGGGACTAAGTCCCTTGTTCTCTCCAACATAAATTGACTTATAGAAACAAGATCTCTAAATCAGTCCCATATTTTTGTCCATCTTTGGGACTCCAACTTTTTAAGCGAACATCAATTAATGCATTGTCTTGGGCATAAAGGTTCATTGTTTTCCAAAGTTACCCTTCATGTCACAACTTGCAAAGTTAATCTTGGCAAGAGTGTTCTTATTCCTCTCGGTGAGAATATCAACGAACAGTTGCTTGCAAATTTGTTGGGATGCAAGATGGGGCCACTTCTTATTACTTATCTTGGCCTCCCTCTTGGAGCTAAGTTAAAAGATAAAAGTGTTTGGAACCCGATTGTGGAAAAATTTGAGAAATGGTTGGCCGGGTGGAAGAATCGTTACTTATCTAAAGGAGGAAGGCTTACTCTTATTAAGAGCACTCCTTCTAGCCTTCCAATCTACTTTATGTCTCTTTTTCCTATTCCGAGCTCGGTGGCTAATCGGTTGGAGTGCATTCAAAGAAGATTCCTTTGGGGTAACATGGGAGACGAATACAAGTATCACTTGGTGAGGTGGGGGTGGTCAAGCAACCAATGAAAAATGGGGGGCTTAGCCTCAAATCACTCTTTGTTTTTAATAAAGCTCTTCTTGGCAAACGGTTATTGCGGTTTCTTGTGAAAAATGATCTTCTTTGGATGTAGGTGATTGTAGCTAAGTATGGGATGGATTCAAATGGATGGATTTCTAAAGATGCTAGGGCGGCTTATAGTATGTGGATGCGGAAGTGGATTCGAAAAGGCAAGAAGGCCTTTGCTCCTTGTGCTTCAGTGAGGGTGGGAAATGGGGAAAGAACTCATTTTTGGCTTGATACATAGGTTGGAAACACTCATTTTAAAGTCCAATTTCTGGACATCTTTAATATTGTGAGAAATAAAGAAGCATGTGTTAGCGCTTATGTTTCTTTCTCTAATGATGGGACTTTTTGGGATGTGCCTTTTTACTCGAAACTGTTGAGAGTCCTAATTAGGTTTCCTATTATGTGTCATAGTAGGTTTCCTAAATCTTATCTATTTTATATCTATCTTATCTAGTTAAGGTTTGATATTCATAAGTCTATATATATATGACTGTTGAATTGTATTCAGAAAATATGATACATAATTCTTTTCAATTCTTCTTGTTAACATGGTGTCAGAGCAATTTGTTCCTTGGGATGCTACATAAATTTTTTTTAAGAAGAGAAAAGAGACCTGCAACAGTCAAAGCCGTACAACAGTCGTCATCATCAATAGCCGAAGCTGTACAACAATCGTCATCATCCTCACCACCTGCAACCTATTTTCTTGCTTTCTTCCCCGGCCCAGAAATCCATTATCTCCGTCGTTAACATCCTGCAACAGCAACATGACACCTGCAGAACGCAACTTTCCGGCGCGATTCCTTCTCCGGCAGACCAGAAATCCATCATCCCCGTCATCCCCATCGTCAACATACTGCAACAGCAACAGCAACACGAAACCTGCAGAAAATAACTTTTTCGGCGCGATTCCTTCTTCAGTAGCTAATTCCAGCGCCACGTCGTCATCGGGCACCATCACCCGGGTCGCCCTGCTCCGACGACAAAACCCCTGGCTCCAGCACCCAATCCAGCCACATCTGACCGTCCGTTTATTTGCAACAGATCTGATCGTCCGATTTGTTCCTAAATCCAGATCTGCCATGTTTGATTACTTGGATAAATAGAAATCTACCTTGTTTGGTTACTTGGATTTCATCTGTTTGGATACATGGTTATAATATGTTTGGTTACTGGAAATTCCAAAGCCTTCATCGTTCCATCTGTTTTGGCCTTCATAGCCAACTATACCTCTGGCCTTTATCACCAATTTTTTCTTCCCTCTAAACTTACCTTATTCTCCATCATTAACCCACCATGGCTGAAAACACCATTCGAGCAGCGTACAGGCTAAATGAGAAGAATTATCTGAAGTGGTCCCAAGTTATCCGCACGTATTTGAAGGGAAAGGGAAAATAAGTCATCTTCTGGGCACAGGACCAAAGGAGGGAGATCCCAAATTTGCAGCTTGGGATAAAACAGATTCCATGATTATGTCTTGGTTATAGAATTCCATGACTCCTGAAATCAACAACAGCTGCATGTTCCTATCCACGGCGAAGGAAATTTGGGATGCTGTTCGACAGATGTGAAGACGGATGGAAAGGTAGATCTGGACTTATATGCAAGCTGGGAATGAAGGATGCATATTCACCAGCTTGAGGGAGAGAGTTAAGAGTCCTAATTAGGTTTATGTTGAGAGTCCTAATTAAGTTTACTATGTATCATAGTAGGTTTCCAAAATCTTATCTATTTTATATTTATCTTATCTAGTTATGTCTCTTAGTCCTATTAGGTTTGATATTCATAAGTCTATATATATGACTATTGAATTGTATTCAGAAAATATAATACATAATTCTTTTCAACATCCATGATTGGGAAGTTGGGATGGTCGAAAGGCTTTTGGTGACCTTATATAGCATTAAGGTGGAGGGGAATAGGGAGAACTTGGTTAGTTGGGGGCCTAGTTCAGAGAAAGGTTTTACGGTGAAATCTTTTTATGAGTTTCTTCTTGAAGGGGATCATACAGTCAGCTCTTCCAAATTCCCTTGGAAGGCAATTTGGGGTCCTCTTGCCCCCAAAAAGTTAGTTTTTTTTTTTTTTTTTTTTTTTTTAGGCTTCTTGAGGGAAAATTCTTACTTTAAATAACTTACAAAGAAGAGGAAAAGTTTTGGTCAATAAATGTTATATCTGCAGGGATTGCACCGAGTCCGTGTTTCATCTTTTAGTAGAGTGCTCCTTAGCTAAAGTTTGTGGGAGATGGCTTATAGGATTCTAGGAATTTCTTGGGTGGTTACGAGTACCGTGAAAGATGAGATTTGGGCTAAGAGTGGGTTAAGAGCACCAAAGGAGGTTAAGAATGCTTATCTTTTAATTCCACACTCTATTTTTGGGCTAATGTGGAATGAGAGGAATCGTAGAGCGTTTGAGGGGGTTGAAAGATCCATTGATGTTATTAGAGATAATTGGATCATCAACCTTAATTTTAGGGTTAAAGGGAATTTTTTTAAACATTTTTTACCTTTTGGATTTTGTGAATTTCCTTACTTGTAATTAGCCTTTGGCATAGAGTTGCACCCTTTTGGTGCCTTTTTAATACATTTTTTATTTATCAAAAAAAAATAAACACTAAAAAAGTAAGGGTGATTTAAGAAAAGTTAACAAAAATATGTTTTGACTTTTCAAAGTGGACAAAATTATGGGACATCCCAAAATGGAAAGATGGACAAAAATTATGGGACAGAGGGAGTATTAAATTACACCATAATTTATTTTGAATTAAAATAAACACGGGAAAATTTTAATTTTACATGTGTTCCACCTTTGATTCTATGGTGAAATCAATGGATTTAGTTTAAGTTGGATAACTAGTGTCTGAAAGAGACTTGACGAAACTAATACATATAAGAAACATATCTAGAGAGAGAGAGAGAGAGAATAGGGAAACATGCATACCCCGCCCAGCTTGAGTTGACAGATCATGAGATGGTGTTGAAAGCAACATTGCTTCCTTCACCTTCTTCTTTCGGTACAATCCAACATACATACAAAATGCCACTAACAGCACCCCAGCTACTACAGCTACACATATGCCAGCAATAACTCCAGCACCTATTCCAGCTGATACAAAGGCCAAATATAAGTTCAAAGTATCATAAAATTTCCAGATTAGCAACTCACATCAGTGTCCCAGCATCGAAGTGAGTGCAATCATCATAAAACCAAAATGCAGAGAAGGCCCGCCAAACCACCTGTGCTGCAAATGTGAAAGAAATAAAAACAATATAAAATTTTAAAAAAATTATGAAAGACCCAAGATGAGACAAAAGAATAATAAATTCAAGCATCACAGCAGTTCAAGTTGCAAAACTACCTTGACTTTAGCGGTGGATACTTATCACTTGCATCTGCAAATAAAAGGAAACCGTTTCTTGAGACAAGTTGATAGACATAACACCAGGAAACTAGAAAATTTAATGTTTTTGCATGCATGAAGGGCACTTAAAAACAACTTGGAAATGAAACAACTTTCTGTATTCCGTAGCATTTTGATAACAACATCACCACATATGGGTCCAAACTGTTGATCAAACTAGAGACAAGATCATTAAAGATCTCCTTATATGGACTTAGTTGGACATCTTGTCTAGGAAAAAATTATTAAGACATAGGAATGCTACAAAAAGAAATGAAATGTTCTACAGAGCATGTCATTAAAACCCACTAGATTAAAACTTATCCCATTCCATGCAGGCCTATTAGTTCCCTTTTCACAGAGGCACTTAGATCCTCATTCCTCTAAAACACCCAATGTCTCCAACCTCCATCACCTGGCATTATAGGGCAATCGCCTTACAGCATCAAATTCTTATGAAGTTACTGGGAAAAATGAGCTCCTACTTTCAAATTTTCTTATCCTGTCTATGATAAAAACGAGTATCCAAGAGGCCAAGCAAACGACTTCTTAAACATGCTATTCAAACTAAGTTCATGCTAAATTATGCAAACTGAATATTCACGCAAATGAACATCTTCTCTGTAACACACTAGTTAGCACAACATATCACACCTCCCTCTACTTTGTAACCCTCCTAAGTCCTAAACCACATCAACGATAGCAATTTAACGGATAATGAAGAATAAAAGATCTAAAATTATTCGAAAAATGTTAAAGCTAAGACTACCATCAAACCAGTTTCCCATATATGGATTTAACCATGTAAGTTAACTCCGTATCTTATTTTTCCAACACGTTTACATTTGCAAGTTCAGTAAATAGCTGTATGAATAATATTCCAAATCACAAATTCATACTAAAGATTTACTTTATTAACTACGCTTTAAATAAAATAAATCATTTTAAGAAAATTACCTTTCCCGGGAATATACACCAATCCACTCCCTTGACTGAAATTCACTCCTTTGTTATAATTCTGCAACAAATCCGCCGTTAGATTGGTCTGATTGGCAATCGAAACCAAACTATCATTGGTTCGGAGCGGGTACGTGATGAACAACCCGTAATCCTTGGAAACCGAACTATCCCCGCAGGAACAATTAACCGTCACATTGAGCTTGGCATTAGTATCGGGTATCCGGTTCGGGTCATAGCTATTGAAACTCTGTAACCACTGAACCGTGGTCAAATTCGCGTAGTACGTGTTCACGACCTTGTCGTAGGTATCACCGGACCGGACGGAGTACTCGAACACGTGGCCTAAGAATTCACCGTTGATGCAATCACAGGGAAAGGGGACATTGACCCTCGTATCAGATAGGACACTGTCTTTGTTTGCCACTTGCTTGTTGTAACTAAGGATTGTATCGAAAGCATCGAGAGGTGCAATCTTAGACACCAACATCTGGTTTATGAAGGTGAGATTTGATCCTTCCCAAACATAGTAGGACGCTAAAGCTAAATCACAGCCTTTGCTGCATTTTGATTGGCCCGTGAGGAAGCAAAGCGAGAGTAGTAGCAGCGAAAACACTAACCTTGATTTTAGTATCATCGGATTAGGGAAATCAAATCAAAACCCTAGAAAAGGGTATCAAAATTCAAGAATTTGGGGGGTTTTGTTAAACAGAGAATTGAAACGAATGTCTTTGATTTTTCTTTGTTTTGAACCTTTGACTGGTGATGGCTTGAATTTTTAAGGAATGGGTGGGGTGGGGACTGACGTGGAGGAGGATTAGTTGAGGAGAGAAGATGATTAGGGGTTGTTAAATCAGACATTTTTCGTTGAGATTAAACTAAACTAAAAACGTAATTAGCGATTGAGATGGATTGTCCTGTTCCGTGTTTTGAAGGCTCAGTCGACCCAACAGTAAATTCCCGCGGTTTTATGCTTCGAGGCGTGTTGGCGGTAATCTTGATTCTGGACTGGTTTAGTTTTTTGTGTTTGTAGTTACATAAATAAAGTCTAAAAATAATAAAATTCAATTTATTTTTTTATTATAATAAAATTCAATCTATAAAAAATCTAAAATAAAATTACACAAATTAATTAAGTAACAAGTAAATTAAATTAAATTAAATGTTTGAACCCGTGTAAAATCAATTTAAAACCAAAAAAAATTAACTTATAAAAAGATCAAATAAAAACATAATTAAGTGATAAACTAATTTAAAATTATATATTCAACATAATGAATTTATGTGATCATACACTATTTATCATAAAATGCAAAAAAAAAAATTTATTTTATAAAATTGTATGATTTACGTATGCTATTGAACTAATCTTTTATGATTTTTTAACTTTCTAACAATAAGTTCTACAGTAAAATGTAAATGGTGCAGTTTCTTGCCCAATATGCTTAGGACATTTGGGCGTCCTCTAAATGAGCGAGTAAAGTTGGGTTTTGGTACCAATGTCAATGGAGCATAGCGTCACATGATGGGTCTCAGCCGACAAACTGGACGGACCTGGTTCGGCACCTAAGGGCTAAGACAAGACAAGACGTTAAATTTGAAACCGTCTAACATTCTCACTCGCCTGCAGTACCATCATTTATAATTTAATATTAATAAATGATAAGTGGTTCTTTAATCAATCCCAAAAAAGACTCCTGTAAACTTTAGTTTTGAGGAAGATAAAGGGTTAATCCTTTTGAACAAATATCAAGCTCAAATAACTTTTTCATACAGTATTTAAAAAAAATTGGTATTGTTAAAAAAATTGTAATTTATAGTGTATTACTCTCAAGTTTATTGAAATATACTAATTTATCAAATTTATTTAAAATTCATGATTTACTTTAAAATATCAATTTTTACCATCAAACATTCCCAAAATGAAATTTTTTTTATGAATCGAAATGTTAATTAGATATTAATTTTCATTATGATCAAAGTACTTTTAGGTATCATAAATGTTAATTTTTAAAAAATAGAGTATTAGAGATGAAACATATTTAACAATGAATTTTTTAAGGTTTTTTTGAAAAAAATTATTATCGATTTTTTCTCAAAAAATTGTTAAAAGTATATTTTAAATAGATTTATATTCTATTATATGATATAAAACAAATTTTACTTTATATATTTAATATTTTAAAAAATATTATGATATCATTGGTTATCGCATTCTCAAATAAATAAAAATCAAAGATTATCATAAAAAAAAAATTAAATATTTTGAATGGAAAGTATATTTATATATTTTTTATAAAATTAAATAGTCTAGCATATCAAATAAATGAATATCAAAGACCATCATAAAATAAAAATCAAAGATAAACTTTTGTATTTTAAAAATTAAAATGATACTGCATATTTTTATATTTTAAAAAAAAATTCAAATAACCAAAAAATTTGTGTTATAAACAATTTTGAGATAAATAATTGATAAATAGAATTATTAAACTTATCATAATCATTTGGAGATATTTTAACGTTAAGGGTACTTTGGTCACAATGAAAGGTAATATCCAATTAAATTTTTGAATTTTCAAATGAATTCATTTTGAGATGCTTGATGGTGAAAATTGATGATTTAAAGTGAATCATGGGTTTTAAAAATGTTTGGTAAATTAGTATCGTTTCAACAAACTTAGAGGTAATTTTTTTACAATAAAAAATTTAACAAAACAAATGAAAAGAACAAAGAAAAAACATCTGGACAAATGTCACGCTCATAATTGTTTAATGCAAGGTTATGAATTCGTTTTGTTTCGGTGGAAACATTTTGGTTTCGGTAATAAACTTCAACAAATTATCCTTATATTTTGTTTCGATTTATTTCGACGGTTTTAATTTAGATCGAAACATTTTATTTCGTCCGAAACATAACATTATATGTTTTTTTTATTTGATCATTTTTCATTGGTTTAAATTTATTTTATATTATATTTTTTTACAACAACACTTCTAATTAATTTTAAAAAGTTTAGAAATGCAACTTCTAAACATTTTTAATTAATGTTGTTTTAAATTAATAATTCTTGAAATAACATAACTATGGTATTGTTTTGTATTATTATTTGAATTTTGGATTATAATTATGATTTAGTATTGGTCAATACACTATCTTTATCGTTTTATGTTAGAATGATTATGGTTTTATTATAGTGTATATTTAAAATGATATAATTTTCTAAAGGTACATTATTTGACAAGAACATGTTTAAAAATGCTATCAAATCCAAAACAACACATTTAAATTAAAATATTATATTTTAATAGTTAAAACAAAATATTACCTTATAAGAGATTTACAACCATAGTATAATATATACTGTAGTTCCTTACCCACTTTTTTTACCAAGTTACTAGTCCCATGAAGAATCTATTGTCCTTAGTTTTAATAGATCTATAGATTATAATAGATAGATTTGTAATTTTTTGTCTTTTTATTTATTTTACTTATAAAATTGAAATTGAATTTGATGTGTGCATAAAGAGATTAAATCGTGACAATGCTTTTCTTATTAGTTTTTTAATATAGGAAAAACCCTTACATAATAGCCAATTATAGGGAGGGGAGATTTGATCCAGGCTCACAGATATCAATGTCGAGTAAATTTTGAACAAATTTCAGAGATTTTATTCTTGGAAAGTTATTTACATTCAATAAAAAGTCGAATTCAAAACTTACATATGTTACATATTTATTATGACAACGCTATTTTAATATACATATTTTATATTCTATTGATAGTAGTTGTTTCTCTTGACACATCAAAGTCACTACAAAAATGCTTTTTTTCTAAAAAGTATAATTTATTTGTAATTAATGAAGTTTAAAAAGCTAAAAGAACAATATAAGGCATGTTTGAGTATCAATTTTTTGTTTTCAGTTTTCAAAAATAAAAAATGAAAAGTGTTTTCGAAAATAAAAATTAAAAAATTTTTTCTGAATAAAACATGTTTGGATAATTGCAACTCGAAAATTGTTTCAAAAAACAATGAATGTTGTTTGGATGTTTTATTTTTAATAAGTGTTTTGAAAATAAAAAACTGTTTAGATACATCTTTTTGTAACTAATTTTAAATTTGAAACCTATATTAATTTTATTTATCTTATTTACTAAATATATTTTTTCAATACACACCAAATACTTGAAAATAGTTAATATTATTTTATTTTCAATATTTTTATATACCATGGATCAAACATGTACAAACCTTTCACTCTTCCCATATCACGTATGTTTGTTTGTTAAATAAATTCTCAAAAATTAAATAAGAAACACAATATAACTTTCACAATTTAGTAAATTGATAATAACTTAAATCATCTTCTTTCTCAATGTAACTTGCCTTAATGTTATTTATTAATGTTCTTTCTCATTCAAGTTTTCTCAACTTGTTGAAATATTTTTGTATTCAATTACAAGTTCCATGTCAACCGCCATCACACTAGACAAAAGTAAATCAATGCAGTGTCATTAAAAATAGATAATGTAATCTTTACAAGTGCAAACTTCGGACATTACAAAAGAGAATTTCATTGCACTGACCATTACAAAAAAAAAAAAGAAAGTATTTCAATGGGTATTACATCCTCCCACATGTCATACAGTCCAACTTAAAGATTACAATTGTTTTGCCAGTTGCCACATTTTTTGCATCTCACTGTGCTGACCTCTTCCTCAAACAATTTTCTTCTAAATTATGCAGGAACCTCCTTGACACCACTACGCAGTTACACCCAAAATAAGCATGGAAATGTAATGCAACATCAATGTGGCTGTCAATAATAACCAAGATCAATTCATATTTGCCATAGCAAGATAGAAAAAGTAAACCATGTCTTTGTATAATTTTCTAATCTGTTACCCCACAAGCATTTTTCACATGCCCTTGATAATAATAATTTGAAATCTAACAATTATGAGTTTAAACCAACAAATCTCTACTTGACAACATAATTTCTTCTTCAATGATATTAATGACAATTGGCTCAATATTTTTAAAAGCCTCGTTAAATTAATTTCTAGTACTGTACTATATAGTATAAGGTAGGGTTATGTATTAATTATGTGTGATTATTAATAAAGCATTGACTAATTAATAGTATGCAGCTTCTCCAGTTAAGCAACATATATGGAATTAATTGAGGTAGTCACACTCCGTGAATACCAACAGAAAATAATGAACTAGCCTCTGCTTTATTGATTGAGCAATATTGGCAAAACTCAGTGAATACGAAGAGAATTCAACAAGGGTTTGCAGTTCCTCCCGTTTTTTTTAAGAGAGATGGAAGTACTGAAGAAAACTTTAATCAGAGGTTTTCAAAAAATAGTTTTTGAAAACTACTTTTGAAAATGAACTTTTAAACATGGTTTTGAATTTTCGAAACTGTTTTAGTTTTTAAGAGGTAAAAACTGTTTTTGAAAAGTGCTTCTAAACATGCTCAGAGTGTTTTAATAAATGTGTATTATATGATTTTTTTTTTATTTCTTGTTTTGGCTTCATTGATCACCCATTTGAAAGAAAAATTGAAATATGTCACAAATGCCACCTATGTAATTCTTCTCAATCAAAATGTTTTTTTTTTACTTATTTAACTTTTTATAATATATTAATTCAAAAAGAAACTTTTTATAATATGTTTATACTATTAATAAAGTCATGACTTTTGTTTGGTCTACCATCTTTATCTTTATTATCTTCAACCTATATTGATTTTTTCTATTCTTCTTTATTTTATCTAATTTTTCAATTGTTTTTATTTATTTTTAGAGATTCTAACTGGATTGTTCTTTTCTTAAATCATATTTGCAAGTTCAGTTTTCTAATAAAGAAAATATGACTATTATGCTTGACATATTTATAGATAAAAAGATAATTATTAACATATTTTTTTATCTCATTAAAAAAAAACATATCAATATACTTAGTATTTTGTTAACATTGTGCTCAATTGTCTTGACCAAATTTATCCTTGTCACCTCATTGGTTTTAAGTAATTTAAAAATGCAAAAAAAAAAAAAAAAAAACTATATCTCTCTTTCCTTTTTCTCTTTTCTTTATACCCTCCTTCCATTCTGTTTCTTCCTCCTTGAGCTTTTTTCTCTTTCTCACTGATATCCATGAATGTCCAATGCATGGACATGTGAAATTTACTCATCAATCACAAATCAGTAGCATATGTGATTATGAACCGCCCTGGACAAAAAACGTCTAGAAAATCATATTAATTACTAACACAAATTTAATGAGGAAAAATCAGAGCTTGAAAATATCTGAATATGGGGAAATTTGTTCGCTTACTCCTATGCTTCTGATTTGTTAACTTATCTCTATGCTAATGATTTTTTAACAGATTCGTGAAGTTCGCTCATGAATCAAATTACTAACACAAATTCTTCAAATAAAAAAAATCAGGAATTATAATCAATTTACTTTAAATTGTCGCTGCAAGTCGTCGGAAATGGCAGTCGCTGCCGAACCAGGGCATCACGAGGAATCCATGGAGTTTTAAACGCAGCGCCGCTATCATCGCAATATCACTACTGCATAGCCTCCCTATCTCCGCCTTTTTTTTTTCCTCACACCACTTTCTTCGATCTGTTCCTCATGAGATAGCCAGGAGCACATGTAAATTCTAAACTCCCAGTTCTACTTTCTGTTTTCTCTATACTTTAAACTCGTCTGAATAAACTGCTTATCGGGGGAGGGAGGGAGAGAACCCAGTAACATGATTTGGTTGGGAAGGTGATAAACTGAAATGATCAATTTGCCCCTTTATCAATCAGTCAGAAACTAAACAAATAGGGACAATTTCGTCTAAAATAATTGAGACACAATGCTAACCTATTCCAAGTAAGTTAGCAATTTCATTATAAAATTATTCGATCCTCAATAATTGAGTTTGGATGCGGTTGAGTGTTGTTTACAGTTAAATGTTATGTCACGTAACTTGAAATGGAAAGATTGAATCATTAACATTTTGGATTGAAATACCCTTTGTCACATTAGCAAACTAAGATTTTTATTTTCTGAAAAATCACAATTTTTTAATTAAGAAAAACAGATGAAATAGTCATTGGAGCCATGCCCACTGCAGCGCGCTAGCATGTGTGGCGACTCTCAACCTTATTACGGCGACGCTTCAACGATTTTTCTTCACTTTTAAAATTAGACTATGTGGGATAAGTGTTTTTCGATAATACTTGCTAAAAAATAATAGATATAAAGCCACCTCTATGCACACAAGTGGAGCGTAAGGATGATGAACCCGGTATTGAAATATAGTTTTTGTTGAACTTCTTTCAATGATATTAAGATTATACTTTTTGATTATTGATTGATTCGACATTGCAAAAAGTTTCAAAATATTAAAAAAAATAAACCAAAAACTTTAGGTTTGTTTGAGAGCACTGTATTTGAATTACTTAATTGTTCTTATGTGTTTGTTTTAGAGAATATGAATTGCTATGCTCATTTCACTATTAAATGCTTTTTACTCCACTAAAAATGGATTTCTTAAAATTTGGATTCAAATATTTAATACTAATACCACCTTGTTCAAACCGAATACTGAAATCGAAATAGAATAGATGTATAAAATTAAGCAGCGAAGTAAGATTTTTATAATATAATAATGTAATTTTTGGTGTAGTATGCGTATTTAATAGTTTAAAAGTAGATTATTTAATAATTCGAGCATTGACATACCCACATTTGAACCTATATAAGATTGATTCTCACTCAAAATAGCAACAATGTTATTCTTAGTTCATTTATAATTTTTTTTAAGGTGATGAGAGTATTTAGATTTTTGGTCTGATTAATTCTTCGTGTACATTCAAATCATCTCATTTACATGTACCGTGTGAAACTCGAATAAATTTCATAGAGTTTACCTTTAAAAGGTTATTTGCATTTGCTGAAGAATCAAACCCAAAACTTAGATACGTGGGATATTTCTCTCGACTCTCAGCACTCCCAAACCTGAGCAGAAGAAAACAATTTAGAAATTTATAAATGGTCTTTTATATATATAAGTGGGTTGACCCCATTGTAGTCCCTACAAGGCTCCATCCAATTATAGGGTTTTATAAGTATTGCATAATAGAGACAAATGTGGAATTTTATTCAAACTCTCAATTGAGTGGTCTTACAGACAACACCAACACAAAGTAAAAGATGCCTTTCAGATCTATGGACTTGATGCCACACTCAACCTAATATATTTTTTCCAGCATAGTACTTATCATAAGATTAGATACTATAATGATTTTAGGTGGCCATTCCTCTCCCCCCTCTTCTCGGTGTCTCTGTCTCCTAGGCCTCCAGTATTTGGAATTCCATGATACATTGTTCAAGATCATGGGTACCTAAAATGGAGAAAATGGAACAAAGGACATGAAAAGAAGAAGAAGAAGGAATGTCACTAAACCAGGCAATGAGTCTAATTGGGGTATAATGGCATGATATGAGAATTGTGGTGGTTAATTATTGATGGGGGTACTAGCTTACTGGCTGTACAATAATTTTAGCTTCTGCCCATAATTATTTCATGAATCATGAGTACAGAAGGCCAATTGATCTTGGAAAAAAAAGTACCCACAAATCCATAATGTGCAAGAACATTAAGGTCAAAGAAACTTAAAGCATAATCTAAACTTGGCCTTAGAAGATTAGACACCGTAATGATTTTAGGTGGCCTTTCCTCTCCCTCTTCTCCGTGTCTCAATCTCCTAAGCCTCCAGTATTTGGAACTCCATGATACATTGTTCAAGATCATGGGTACATAAAATTGAGGAAATGGAACAAAGGACACGAAAAGAAGAAGAAGAAGGAGGAATGTCACTAAACGAGGCAATAAGTCTAATTGGGGTATAATGGCATGATATGGGAATTGTGGTAATTATTGATGGGGGCACTAGCTTACTGGCTTTACAATAATTTTAGCTTCTGCCCATAATTATTTCATGAATCATGAGTACATAAGGCCAATTGATCTTTAAAAAAAAAAAAAGAACCCACAAATCCATAATATGCAATAACATCAAGGTCAAAGAAAGAAACCACGACAAGCAGTGTTCAACGGTCAAAATCCCATTGTGAAAATAAGTCATAAGTTTGAATTTTTTTTTTTCGTTTTCTTGTGAATAACACAAAATTTATTAACAAAAATTTTTTTTTTTTCGATACGTGAAGTGTGAAAAACATATACTTTGAAATTTAGGATTTAAAGTTTTATGGGTACCCAATAAAAAAAGTCAAAGAGACAACTTGGTGCTAGCTATATGATCTTCAAAGTCAGTCAACTTAATTGGTGGCTAGCTATAGGATATCAAAAAATCTTCATGTTTTGCTTCAAGTATTCCACTTTGGAACAGTGAAACTGAAAGGGAAACCAATCTCATTTTCAACATTTAAAGGAAGTGCATAAATATTAATGGTCTCTCAGTGCAATAACATGTATTGCGGTGGTTGTGAATATACTGGTGAATGGGCTTGGTGGGTGATTTTGGCTTTCACACCCGAGGTAATGGAGGAGAGGTGAATAGTGACAGCATTACATGAACAAAATGAATTAATGAATGGAATAATTAAAAAAAAAAAAGAGTTTTGTTCCTCCGTATCTGTTGAGTTATCATAAAACCAAAAAAGTTTATTAATAATTATAAAAATTACAATAATAATTAAATATTTAAATATTTTTTAAGTTATTACTGCAGTTTTCTTAATTATTAGTAAAATTTTTCAATTCTGTAATAATTCTTACGAAATCATTTTCATATAATCAAAATTCTTAAAAAGATACTCCGATGTATAAAATTATAAATATATATGTGATACAGTCAATTGTTTGAAAATTGAAATTGAAACTCTTGAAAATTAATTAATTATGTTGACGGCAAACCAGTAGAGGTTAAAGTTATGGTTAGAAGATATTCAACAATCGATTTGATTATAATTAAGATTTAAGTATAATGACTGAACTTTCAAAGTGACTACACTAATTATATATATAGTTGTCTAAAAATAAATCAACTACCCATTGAAAAGAAATCATACAAGAATATATATATATATTAGTGAGCTCTAGTTCTCGTGAGCTTTAACTATTAATCCTGAAAAAAATAACCATTAAACATAATCAAACCTGAATCATCTCACAATCAAATAAAAAACGCGTTTGCTAAAAAAAATGTTTAGATTTATGATTCATATATTTTTTTTAGTTATAATTATGGTTCTTAATTTTGAAAAATACAAGTTAACCATATCATCATACTATTTCAAATTTTTATATATAATATGCATATATATGCTCAATTACAATTTTGTCCAAAGATCAATAAATTATATTTGTTTTAAGACTAAGGTTATGGTGGTAAAAAATGCTTAGTATGTATATCCTTAAGGGAAAACTTTAAAATCTAAAATCATTATTGACAATCATCAATTCAGTTCACCAAACACTCGCAGAGTCTCCCTTCTCTCTCACCTCTTTTATCCTCTCAAGCATCTATGAGCAACCTTTGTTCTCACCCATTCTCCCTCGGTTACATGAAAAGTCTTCCGTACACCGCACCTAATTAAGCTTTTTCATTCACACTTCACAATAGTTCTGGTAGTTATATGATTAAAAGTAAAAACAAAACAAAGTTTTTGTTATAATTATAATTATAGTTCCCTCAAATAATGTAATTATCGAATCGTATCCGATCACCGTTACTATTCTATGATCATAATCGTTATCTAACAACTATGAGCTCAGATCACTTAATCAGCTTCCTTAATATTAAATAGAGACAGAGGCCATCAAGAGTCGGTGGGAATCGATCATCGATTATATTACCATTTGGCCTATGAACACAAAAGTGAACATACATAAGTGGGCGGACCACGGAAAATCATTGCCATTGTCTAATATAGTGTTAGGTTGGATTTGAAACTGGTAATCTCCTCAATGCATGCCGTACAATCTGAAAACGTGATCCCTTGACCTTTCATTTTTCTAAACTAATCATCAACATTTCTTGCGTTTACCAATTCATACGTGTAGGGTAATGATCACAACTGAAATATTGAATTTTGTTATAATAAATAAATAATTGACTAAGCATTATTAACCTAATTTAGATTTTTTTTTGTTATATTTATCATAGAGAAAGGTCAAACTCAAATTTATTATATAAAGAATTTTGAAAATAATCACTGCATTTTTAAATTTATATTAAAGATTTCTTGTTCACGTGACTAAACAAGATATTCCACATGCCATCTTTATAGAGAATTTTTTTTCAGGTCACGTTCATGAATTCAATCCTGGATCGGATGTAACTCCATTAATAATTACATGAAAATTCATTAGTAATTTGTGTACAATTTTTTTTTATTTAATTACTGTTGAGATATATATCAAGATAATTTCTTGTCCAATTAATCATAATTGTCTACAAAGTGGTTGTTTTAGAATTGTTTGACTAGCTCTTAATCTTGAATTAGCACCAATTGTTAATTAGTGGGTTTTCTTTTCGGCTTTTATTAGTGGGGTTTCCACTTTTAACTTGTAAGAAAAGAAAGCTGAAAATGGAAAGGGAAAGATGGGTCAAGGGAAACATATAAGTCATATACTACATGATAGTCAGAAAATACAAAAAAATAAGAAATAAAAGTAAAGTAGGAACCTTTTGCTTCCCCTTGCACCATAAGGGGTCATATTATGTCTTTTTCACCCTACAAATCAAGAATAATTAACCTCGCATTCAACATTTCATCATTTAACATATGAAAATACAATTTCCTAATAACTTGTAGTAATGAACCACTCATCACACAAAAATATTTACGCTGAAAAAATTCTTGGTTGCGCTGGTGTGATTTGCACCCGTAAAAATTTGATTAGTAATTTTTAAAAACTTCATAAGTAATAATAACTATGTATGTCAAACATTATTAATTAAATTTTCAAAAATTACTAATTAAGTTTTCAATCAGTGCAAATCAGAGATTTACACTCGTGTAACCAAGAATTCTTTATTCATATGTTTGGTTAATTTGGTATTCATAAGTAACAAGAGCTTCCAATTGGCCAAACAGTTGAATATTTTCTTTCAGAAGCAAGAGATTTGTTTGGGGGATGGGACCCGTCTATTGTCAAAGTATCACTCAATCTCATTACTCTACATGTCATCTTTCCATTGGACAAGGAACAAAATTTCTAGCTACATTAGTTGACCTTTTTAATACGTGTCTATACTCTATGCTATTGTTCTCCAGTATCCGTCTGTTATCAAAATATCACTCAATCTCATTACTCCACATGTCATCTTTCCATTGGAGAAGGAACAAAATTCCTAGCTACATTAGTCGACCTTTTTAATACGTGTCTATACTCTATGCTATTGTTCTCCCGTACCCGTCTGTTATCAAAATATCACTCAATCTCATTACTCCACATGTCATATTTCTATTGGAGAAGGAACAAAATTCCTAGCTACATTAGCCGATCTTTTCAATACGTGTCTATACTCTATGCTATTGTTCTCCGGTAATTACTTTATGATCTTGTATTTGATTATTGTTAATAGAACCACGCGCCTCTGATTATTTCAAGTTTCTTCGATACTAATCAAGTGTGTCAGACACAAGACCGTTGACCTTTATATATAATATTGTGACCAATAAGTCCTTTATTATATGCTAAAAATATTCGTACTATCAAAATGGATTATCGGTTAGGGTGGATTTGAGTAGAATCTAGCTCGAATACTGCTTGGTTCAATTTAAAGTGAACAGACTCAAACTCGAGCCCGAATTTGAACTCGAAAACAAACGAATCTATTTGAGTTTGAGTTTGAACTTGATAACAAACGAACCTATTTGAGCCCAGGTTCGAGCTTGAGCCTGAACTTTGGATTACCGGTTTGAGTTCAAACATTAACTATAATTTTAATAAATAAAAATATTAAATGAATATTAGTTTGAGTTCGAGCTCAGTTCGTATCGAGTTCGAGCTCGGTTTGTATCGAGTTTGATAATATCTTATTGAACTGTTCGAGAGCATTTCGAACCGATCCTTAAAGTATTCAAATTCGACTTGATAAGCTATTCAATCTTAATTTTCATACATGAGCTCAGCTCGAGCTTTACTGAGTCGATATTTGACCAAACTCGAGCTCGAATAACTCGATAAAAGCTTGGCTCGAATCCAACCCTAACCATCGGATCAGATATCTTCTCACAAACAACTTGTTATAGTGATTTTAATAAAAGTAAAATTGATAAAACAATATAAATTATAGGTGACTCCCTGTAAATTGTTATATCATTTTCTAGTGATTCAAAATGGTGATCAGGTTCCTATAACACAATTTTATAGTTTTAAGAATAATAAATTCAGGTAATAAAAAAAATAAAAAGATTAATAAATCCAGTATGAAAGCAATATGTGTTTTGGTCATTTATCTAGCATTAGGAATTCAAAGTCCCAGGGAACGCTTCCCTTCCCTTCCAAGCTAGCTTTCACATACTGAGTGTGTTTTTTATAATCTTGATTATGCTACCGTTCTTATTGAATTGTGACCACCACCACCACCACCCCCACCCAACCGTCATTCTTTGCCAGTAATCCCCTGTTTGACCCTTTATCACAAAAATTACACCTATCACCATTTGATCATGATTGGATGGTGATAAAGGTTGGATTTTGCAATCAATGTATCACATCTTATACCAATTAATAAGATCCAATGGTGATACGAGTCAAAGATATTCAAATTTAGGTGTATGCAATGAGTACTTAATAAATGGACGAACCTTGTTCATATATAATACGGAGTAAACAAGCTAGCTAAGCTATAAGCTTTGCCTTTCCATCTCTATCCGTGTCTATAAAAACAGAGGACAGAGCTCTTTCTTCAATCTCAATCAGAAATGAATCGCTTTCAGCTTTGCCTCTTTGTTGTTCTCCTCCTTTTATCTACACCGAGGATTCATGCAATTCGGGGAAGCTTTTCAGCTCCTTCAACAAAAGACCAACAAGTTTCTTCTCGTACATGGTTTGCAGGCCAACCCAGAGGATTCGAGTCAGAGAAGCGAAGAGTTCCTACAGGATCGAACCCATTACACAACAAGCGCTGATTTTTTTATTTCCAGGAGAGAATCCATATATTCAGATACTTTCTTCTCTCTCTTTTACTTCTATGTTAATTACAGAGGCTATCAGATTTTACATGCCTAGTTAGATTAGATATGGGGAGGTTTGTACAGAAGGTAATTAAAGTTCAATACTTATGTTTTATGCTTTTGGATTCTTATAGCATTATTTTAGTTGTTGTTCTTCTTCTTATAAGCTTTGTCTCCCATGCTGAAATGGGTTCATAATAATCATATGTAAAACATTAATTTAAGAGATTATTTATTATATCACTTATTCATAATAAAAGCATTTTGCTTCTACTTATACATATGATCAAAGCAAAGGCTGAACCTTTAGACTTTTAGTGCTTTCTTGTTGCCAAGAACCAAAATTTACTAACTATTTGGAGCTGCTGAATTCTTGCATATGAATCCAATCATATACTCTGCCACTAGGGCTTTTCATATTTCACCTTTACCTATGGTTTTCTTGGTAACTGCACCAAAAGGGAATTAGGGCTTGTGTCATCAATTAATCTTCTTCCTTGGTATTGAATTAATGCACATTTTGATGATGATAAGAGTTTCGATAGAAAAATCGTTACCGTTAGTTGCGATTTATGTTATAGACGGTTTAGACGGATCCGCGTTCGTCACATAATGATCCTCACGCGTGCATATATGCAACACTTCTTTTCAATATGATCACCATCAAGAAGAAACACAGAGATCAATACTATAGCTGCAACTTGCAGCTTTTATTGCTTTTAGAATTATTCAGTTTGATTAAAACCCATCTGATTAAGAGATGTAGATGTAGAGTCAAGATCATACTGCTGGCTTCTCAAAACCATAGCTTTAATGGGTACTTAATTGCCCATTATTTCATACAACAACCATACAATTAAAGAAAGGCAGCAAAACCCATTGTCCAGAATGGAATATATGTTGCCTTAGATGCTTTCATCACAGCTTCTCATTGTTGTACCATGTAAACTCTTTGAATACAAAGGTACAACCTTAAAAGCGGGAATATCCTTCTCATTTGCTGCACTTTAATGGTAGTAGAAGATCGGAGAACAAGCTGTGGGTTGTGCAGATGAGGTATGGTCCACTATGTGTTAAGTGCACATACTGGTTACAAGAGTGCCCCACCAGACTTTATGTTTATGCGCGTGTAATATATTTGTAACTTTAGTTGAAAAAAATTATTACATAGTTGAAAGAAAATCTTTCTTGTTATGATCAATTTAATTAGAAATTGTCTGTCCACGCACCAATAAAGGAACATGAAAACCTGACGAGAAAAAGCAGCTTGGATGATTCAGCAAAAAAGAAAAGCAGCTTGGATCAATCGGGGCATAGTCCGATCGTGCAGACCCAAAAACCTCACTGTCAATTAGCTTATTATCACACAAAAATCTAAGATTCAATCTCTTTCACACCCGGTATGGAGAGATTTATCTCTTTTATGTAGTCCATAAATTTAATGAATCTTAAAACAAATATTTTTTTACCATGTCAAGTCTTGAATTACAACTTATGCCAAAACTTTTGGGTCTGTGATTGAGCCAGTTTTGGGAAAATTTTTTGCTTACCACAGTGTCATGAGATATACATAACACATGGATTCATCTCACTCTTGAATGAAAATAAAATATCTTTTTTTTTTCTCTTTCTTTTCGTACCATTTAATGGTGAATGAACTCTTGTACCATGTATCTTTTATGACATTGTGCCAGACAAGAATTCCCCCTACTTCGGATATCAAACCACCACCAGCACGTGAATTTACTGGATATGTTGCAGACTTGCTGTAGGTTTTACTGTTCCATAGGCATTAGGTCCACTAGGTGCAATGGGCAGCCGGTTCAAATGGCTTACTTGGTGCTTTCTCATACCCCTGGGTAATCAAAGCCAGGGTAGACTCGAAGTCAAGCTTTTATCGAATTATTTAAGTTCGGTCAAAATTCAGTTAAAGTTTGGTTTGATCGAGCTAGATCTTTGTTTAAACTCGAATATTTTAAAGTTCGGCTCGAAAGGCTCTCAAACAGTTCGATAAACTATTCAACTCGAGCTCGAGTTAATATTTATATTTATATTTATTAAAATTAAAAATCCAAAGTCGAGGTCGAGTTCTAATGAACAATCCAATAATAAAGCTCAAGCTCAACTCGAATAAACTCATTTGTTATTGGTTCACTTAAAATCCTTATCATGGCCAAGAAAAAGGGCCATTTCTCTTATGTTTTGCTATTACTTTTGCCTTTTGCAACGTACACATTAAATCAAAACTTAGCTATTCTATTTAAAATTAAGTTTAGAAAAGAATAACCTTCCTTTTCTACTCTAAATTTACAAAGCACCTATCAAAAAAGAAAGTAATACCATAATTGTTTGAGAGGTATTTAAGTGTAATTTATCAAAACTTAAAAAAAAAATGGGTATTTTTGAAATTTAAATTATCAAAACTTAAAAAATGATGAAATAAATTAAAATTTTTTGTTTAAATTTTGAATACGCTCGTATCTCATTTTAAATTTTATTTAAACAACTTTCAAACAATATATTTATATAACACAACAAAAATCAGTCCGTGACCCAACTAAGCATAACTATGAATAACAAATAGAATTAAAGCCGTAAATAAAGTAATTCTCAAACGACGTTTTATACCTACCAGGCACAGCCGCACGGTGAAATTAATTTGTCTGATTGGATAATATTTTCTCCACTAAACCGGATCTTCAAAAATAACATCTGTATGATGCATCTGCCGGCAAATATTTAAAGAAAGAAGAATCAGATGCCTTTGCCATACTGACACTTGAAATCTATCGTGAGACACAGCACGATTTAGCGCCAATTTCAATTGTCCACGCGACAAAGGATATCGAGTTTCTCAGCAACTTTCTCTTTCAAGACGTCAATGCTTATAAAAGGATTTTGGTGTGGATAACATTTTAAGTAAAGATTAATTTTTTTTTAAAAAAATGAATTGAAGATTCAAATGGATTTAAGAAAAATTAAATGGACACTACGCACCTTATAAAACCCGCCAAAACTTAAATGGACAAAATCACTGAGAGAACTCAGTCAGCTTCTACCTTGGATTCTCTCATCAGCAATGTCGACCCAGAAACTCTTGCAAGCATTCAAAAAGGCCCCGCAAACAAACATAACTTTAAAATCTGACCAGGAAACCGCAGGAAATATCGTGAAAATCCTGATCAAATCAGGCATGAAACCCCTCGAAACCACACCATCTTTGCTCTCAAATCTCAACTTTAACATAACCCACCTTGTTCTCTCAAACCCACAAATCCCTCCTCAATCTTGCACCGATTTCTTCAACTTTCTCCAAACGAACCAATCTATCGTCTCTTCATACAACCCTGATCTTAAGGCTCATGCAACCCTCATTTGCAGTTATATAAGGCTCGAAGATTTGCGGAGATGAAGAACGAGTTGAACTGTATAGTAGCAGATGAGAATCTTCCGTGTCCGGTTCCGTGTTTGGTTTCATTGATTGAGGATGGTTTTAATGAGCCTAAATTCGTTGAAAAATTGTGTGATATGCTGTTTAGGGTGTATGCGGGTAATAAATTGTTTGAAGAGGCTTTAAAGGTTTTTGATTACATGGAGAGGAGTGGGTTAAAGATTGATGAGAGGTCTTGCTTTCTGTATTTGCTTGCTTTGAAGAGATGTGATAAAATGGAGTTGTGTTCGAATTTCTTTGGACGAATGGTGGATTGTCGTGCGGAGATTACGGTTTATTGGTTGACAATTGTGGTTGATGGGTTGTGCAGGAAAGGAAAGGTTAAAAGTGGTAGAGAATTGATGGATGAGATGGCTTGTAGAGGGATTAAACCCAATGTATTCACGTATAATACGCTTATAAATGCATACGTTAAAAGGAAGGATTTTATGGGTATCAATGAGATCTTGAGCTTGATGGAGAAGGACCAAGTGGTCTATAATGTGGCGACGTATACACTTCTGATAGAGTGGTATGCAAGTTCTGGAAAGCTCGGGGAAGCTGAGAAAGGGATAGAAGCTGATGTTCACGTGTAGAGGAGGAAATATTAAGAGGGCATTTGCTTTGTTTGATGGATTGTCTGACAGAGACCTCGTTCCCAGTGTTCATACATATGGGGCTTTAATAGATGACGTCTGCAAGGCCGGGCAAATGGAGGCAGCTGATATCTTGGTAAATGAAATGCAAAGCCAAGGACTTGATCTGAATCAGGTGATATTTAATACACTAATGAATGGGTACTGCAAAAGAGGAATGATAGATGAAGCTCTAAGGCTACAAGCTGTAAAGGAGAAAAAATGATTTGAGACTGATGTATTTGGTTACAACACGATTGCCAGTGGGTTGTCTAAATTGAATTGGCATGAGGAAGCAAAGAGTTGTTGTTCACTATGATAGAAAGAGGTTTGGCTCCTAATGCAGTGAACTTCACCACTTTGATTGAACTGCAAGGAAGGGAACTTTGAGGAGGCAAAGAGACTATTTCGAGAGATCGAATGGAAGGGAGAGAGACCAAATATTGTTACATAAAATGCTCTGATTGATGGGTATCGCAAGAAAGAGAAGATGGAGGAAGCTCATAAACTAAGAGATGAGATGGGAGCCAGGGGTATGGGGCCGGATGTATATACATACACATCACTTGTACATGGTGAATGTGTTTCTGGGAAGGTAGATAAAGCACTGAAACTATTTAATGAAATGAATTTAAGGGGCTTAGCTTGGAGTGTAGCCACTTACACAGCAATGATTTCAGGTTTGTCTTAGGAAGGGAGATCAGATGAAGCTTTTAGATTATATGGTGAGATGATTGAGGTGGGTTATACTCCTGATGACCGGGTATATACTTGTGGGAAGCCTGCATACAATCAGCTCTTAGCTTCAAAGGTGTCTTAATAAAATAAACAGGAGGGCAATTTCTATGGTCTACCAAGGGGTACGCTGCGCAGAAGTAGTTCCCTTTCCTATATTTATATAATCCATAATTTTTCTGCAATAGAGCTTCAAATTAGTGAAAAGGAATTCGAGTTTGCATCAGTTGCAGCTCCAGCGGAGAAGTAAGATTATATATTTCACTTCATTTTCTATTTGTCTTCCAAGGTTTTACGTTCTGATATTTCTCCATAGAATCTTTTTGAGATTATCCTGTCTCCACAAAATACCCGGTCAGGTAAAAAAAACTCGTCTTGTTTCCCTGTGATTGCGTCAATAATGAATTTCTCAGTCATGCTTTTGAGGTTTTGTGCTCACTAATTTGTTTAATGTAAGTTGTTACCTGTGATTTGTGAGAATGGAGTGAACCTCCATTTTGCAGAATTTAGCATAAACTCTAATTTAGTAGTACATTGTAGTAATTTTTTTTGTTTACATAAAGTGGTGAAGTGGTGATAGAGTAATTTGGTGTTTAAAGGAGCTGGGTTTAAAAGGTTATTTTAAAAAGAAAGCAGTAGACCTCCATGAAATGAGATAGGAAATTGATCCAAGTGGCTGTGTAATCACTGATATGGAGCACCATGCAACAGGCCCTTTGCAAATTTGTCAAGATTTCAGAGTACATTGTATGAGGAAATCTGCCAATGATCTAGTTTCTCGTTTAAAAAAATTGGGGGGGGGGGGGGGGCTGAGGGTACACTAGTTAAAGCCTTGCATTTGATGGTATATTTTCTGCTTTTGTTTGACACTTTTTTGTTCCTCTGTAGGATATATGTTCCTTTTCGCTTGCTGGTCATTGATCTTGAATGTAAGTTTGCAAAGAGTTACCTTGATATTAGGCAACAAGTTGACCTGAAGTAGCCATTTTTTATTCAACGGGGTGATGAAATTCGAACCAAAGGAAGAGATCTGGTTCAGCCAAAACTTGAAATGCTTAGGGAACAACTATTCCCTACAAAAACTTGGGTACGTCTAATCGAAAGTTCTCAGAAAATTTTTACCTTGCTTGTACTAACTAAGAGCTTCTAATTTCAGGCTGAAAATATGTCAAAGAAATGGCATCTAGAAAGGGAAGAAGATATTAAAGAGAGACCCATCATAAAAGGAGCTTTCCAAAATTTTGGGTGCAAAATCATCCAATTGATTTCTATTTAATTTTTCTGTTCTGATGTATGTAAATAGTGTTGAGTGATTGTGCTGATGTGCTATTAGCCCAAAAGAGTGGGAAGTTAGAGGAGAGGGTGTGATATCCAATAATGCTCAACTGTTGATTTTTGTATAAGTAGATGACTTATGAAGGGGCGTGATTCCATGTAAGTTACAGAGAGTAGTCTATTATTATTGATTCTGAGACGTTAGCCTACATATATGTTTGCATATAACTACGTACTTCTTGGTGGCAAGAGGAAGCTTCTGTTGGTCTCTTTCTTATGAATATGAAGATCAACTACCCATAATCTAAGTTCTAAGGTTCTGTAACACATTACGCTAAGAGATCATTTAAGCTTTAATTGGTAGAAAAAAAAAGTGGGGAATGAAGAGAGAGAAAAGAAAAGAGTGAAAAAATAAAAAAAAAAATTGATGTTTTCTATTGTGTTCAGTAAACAAAACACACGATAAAATGACAAAAACTTATTTAGATTTTATTTAGAAAGATTATGATTTTTACATGAAAACAAAAATCAATCATCTCATATTTCTTTACTTTTTCTTTCCTACGAAATGATATCCTCTCTATCAATTATATTCTAAGGGCTATAAAGTTCAGGATAAAATATCATTATTTTTTAATGTGTTTCAGTCTTGGTTAGGCATTTCTACATGAACCTCTGAAGTAGATGCTGCATGCTACTCAGCACAAGAAGACTTTTGGGGGCTTCTCCCTCACCTTCACTCTCATGATGCCCTTTGCTTAGAAGGGAAAAGAAAGGGAAGAAATAGCGCAGTTGGGATCTTTTATTGTGTCTTAAATGCATTATGAATCTGAAAATTTGTTGGTTGACTTATTTCTTTCCTTTGTGTCCTCATCACTTGTGTTTGAAATTTTATAAGATAAACTTCTACTTGTTTGTCTGTATGGTATGAAGTATAAACAGTATGGTGATTATGCCATTTACATGCTCAAAAGAATAAAAGAATAAAAAAATAATATGAAGTTTTATATCTGTCCAGGTTCAAGAACTGTCCTTCAAATCAAAGATGGGTGAGCTTGAAAGTTAAACAGTAAATTTCATTTCTGATTCACAATCTCACGCGGGGCTGATACTCATTGAAGCACTCACTCTATTGTCACTGTTTCCTTCGTTTATGAATGCCATTTTTTCCCCTCAGATGACTAATCATAACTTGTAATCTAAACCAGCTCCATATTTCCAAGCCTCAAGGCACCGCTTCCACTTGAACTTCATTTTGGATGGAAATACATTTAACAATGGCCTTGTAAAAGATGTAACAATTAGAGTCTAGGAGATGAGATAAAAAAACACATAAAAAACATGTTTTGACTTGTGACGAGAGAATCCGTCAGTGTTAAGACAAGAATCATCAATCGTTTTTCTTGAACAGAAAGATTTACCTTACTACAGGGTCCATGAAGGTTGAGAGAAATGTATAGTAACTCAGCATGAAAAAATGTCCAGACCAGTCAAGAAGAACAGGGATCCCAACCTGAGGAATGACCACCAAGTAAATCATGTAATAAGGCATGCAAATCAAATTGCTTCCTTTTCAAAACTTTTAAATGATTATATGCAATGCCACAAGTGATCAACTTAATTTCTGTTGATCTGACTGTTCAACAACATGCTGCCCTGTGGTCCAATGCTGGATGCTTGAGTGTCATACAATGCAGGGACATACAAAACCGTGCTAAATTTTTACTAACATAAACCCTTGTTTAAGGCCGCCAATCCCGACTCAAAGTGGAAACTAACAGAGATATGTCTTATTTTTTTCCCTTTTTTTAGAGGGGGGACTGGGGAGGGTGTGAATGAGTGATGAATTAGCAGAGATACTTCCTCTAAACTTTCCTTCTTAGTTACATGAACATCTATGCAAACTACATAGAGATACCAACAGCTTTGAAGATGAAATGCAAATAAGATCAAATTCTAGGAGTTTGTCTTCAGATATGAAATGCATAATTAAAGAATAAACGTAGAAATGGAAAGCTGTCATTTTGCAGTGTTTAAAGTAGTACATGCTTGTTCAGTTCGGAGAGTAACTTTGGGAAGCAATGAAAAAAGAAGTAAATAACACGATTTATTAATTACCTGCTTGAATATTGATGGAATAATTTGAGGTTTATTTAGCATGACAAGGCCCAATGTCTTGGCAAGCGGCCCAAACTGTATGACATCCTGTCACAATATAGATATCAAAATCAGCTCCATAATAATATTTTGAAAATTTTAGATGTAAAAACTGGGAAGGTATGTTTCGAACTAAATAATTTGATCACTGAAATTTGCAACCAACAAAAGAATGAGAAGAATAGGCAAATACCTGAAGAAATGGCCTCAGTACGGGATCCCCTAACCTCTAGAACAGAGAAACATGAATTCATTAGTAACAAAAAGAAAAGGCACATGAGTGTAGGGAAAAAAAAAAGAAATGAAAAAGTCTTGGTTTTGTAATTTTGTCCATAGCAACATAAGCCTACCTGCATGCTCTGGAAATTTACATGAAGAAGTTCATTAATAAAATCTGATGAAACATTAGATTGTTTCTTTGCTGACATTGCTCTTTGAAATAGCCATGAAGCACTCAAGTTGGGCTGCTCCAAACAAATTTCATTTTAGAATATCATAAGGGAAACTGCTTAACCATTTAAAAAATGCAAGTCACTAACCATGTATGGATTCAGCAGGGACAAGCTGTGGGAATCGATAAAATCTCCGGTGATTGCTTCATATATTCCTGTGTTCTCAGGCAAAAGAAGATTAAAAGTTAGCAATTTTCAGATATTCTATTCATATGCATAATGCATGTTTCAGTTTGAAAATCACGCAGTATGATATCAACTTAATTTTGCCACAAATGTCCGATTAACAGGTTTATCTTCCAGGTTGAATTAATTTATGAATATATCTATACAACTCAACCAAGCCTTAAAAATTCAAACTAATGCAAATACAGGCGCCTAGAAAGCATAATAAATAAATAAAATATGGAACTAAACTAGACTAACTCAAGGTCCTGAAAAGTACATATATGTCTAGACTCTTGAGAAACACCACAAAAAATACTTATATCACAACGATTAAATAAGCCATTTGCTATGTGAATTAGCAAACGAACATAACAAGGACAGCATCAGCAGTGGTAGTAGTAGTACATAGAGAATATACCAGTTGACAATCTCCCAAGGTGCCTAGTCAAGCTCCCGAAACCGCCAAATGAAACGGGTGACTGTATGCCACTAGCATCACCAAACTGTAGAGAATAAATTTGTAACACTTGCATTCCATTTCCCATAATCTATTGGAAGATTTAGAAGTGAATAACATTAACCACCTGTAAAACGCGATCAAATGCTGCTGGCAACGGACTGTCTAGTCAATTCTCCCCCATCCAGAATTTAAATATGTTAGACTTGGAGAACGTGTACTAATAACAAGCGTACTTCTAAGAGTATTATGGAATCTATTAAACTTAAGGAAAACAGCTGACAACCTCAATATAGAATGAAAACCCTGGTGTCCTAACCTAAGTATAGAAACACATACAATTTTTCAAAAAGAAAGTGAAAATGACAAACCTCGAATTACACAGTTACCACTGAGAATATATGATAATACATGTTATGACAACTGAAAAGCTCAGGAGTCTGGGAACTCAGATTCTGATTTGTGAAGTAAAACAGAAAAAAATCCTTTTTTCAATTGATAATCAAGCTAATGTTTGATCACATCATTTTTTATTAACATAAGATAACACAACACAAGAACCAGGCTGCAAGCAGCCATAACTTGTACAAAGCAACAAAGCAAAACTAATCTATGCACCCAGGACAATATATGGACATCTAATATACTATAACAGACACCACAGTATGAAAAAAGACATTGCTGACATTTTTTGTTGTGGTACCAGACTAAGAACTTCTGTTAGAAAGGAAACGGAAGCATCATAAAATATTTCTAACAACAACAAAGCAAATGTTGCCTTTCATGCCATAATTACCTGCCACGGTATGTAGGAAAAATTCCATATATAACTCTCAGTATCTCTAGATTGTCTAGAGAGACTCCCTACAAAGCATAAGATTGCACACAATTGTTAATCTATGTAAGGGCATCAAGAAAGGGTGAAAGTGGAGATTAAGAAAAAATAACACACTTTTTTTCTAAAAGAATGATTATTTAGAAACTTGTTAATACTTCATATTGCAAACTATAAGAATGGAAGGGCTACTGGTAAGAATTTTTTTCAGAGGAGTTCCTCAGATGTAGCGATAAAGAAGTGATGAATTAAATTAATGAAAAACAAGAGCCATCTGTTAGATAGAAATTTGACCAGAACAGGATACAAAAATGACATGGCTTTAGAATCCCTCAAGTACTGGTTATAGCCTAAAAATGACATTTCATAACTTATATGGAGATTGAGTTGCATAGATCAGAAATACAGACCCAAACAGATGTTGACTATAAGAATGCACATATAGGTTGCAAATTCAAGCTATCATCCCCTTGTATATCAATTGCCATCATGCTATGGCTTAAAAGTTATGAAACTTGACTAGCACATTTACCAGCCCGCCACCAAGCAGTATATAGGTCAACTGGTCACCAGTTGGCTGGTTAAATTTGGGTGTAAAACAAGCTCCCATTGTAGATATTGCAACAGAGAAATACCAGTTAGAACAGAGCACATGGTTTTGGCCCCCAATATCTGATGAAAATATTTTCACAGAATAACGCAATATTTTTTTGATAAGTATAGAATAATGAAATATTACTTCTCAATGAATTTGCACACAGAAATATGCTATGTCTTTGCAATAGTTACCAACTGATAAGGTTTATTGGTTGTCCTAGATAAGAGGTAAACGCATACAGCGAGAGCATGTGAATAGCATGACAAAAGAGGCTTCCTTTTCTATTACTACCATTATCATACTTGCTGCAATTATCTTGAGTCGGTGGTAATTATCATACTTCACCATGTACACATGCCAAAAGGCTTGCATATGGTTAGAAGAAACGCCTACAGGGAAAAAAGTACTAGTCCCGATATGCACTCGGGAATCATACTCAGAATCACAAAATCTCTCTAGGAAAATTACACAAAACTATTGAGCATAAATAAGAAAAGAAGATTTATGTATGACTGACAACAAGAAGCTGTGCATCTCGATTCAAATAATAGTAGTATTGTAGTTTACTAAGCATGATGCAGATCTAGCACAATCAAGATGCAGAACTATGCAAGTGGAAGTATCATGCATAAGACTGTGGATGATATGGAAACTAACCTGATATTTTGGCATCAAACCCCAATAGTCTTCCAATAATTCTTCTAGTCTCGGAGATCCTGGTTGAGGATCAACATAAGTGAACATATAAGTAGTACGATCCAAGGGACCAGACCCAGCTGGAAATGCCTGTGAAATATTTTAAACGGATTCACTATCAAAAGCAAAAGATCTCTGATCAGATCCATGTTAAAGCTACAAAGAAAATCAGTTTACCTCCCAAAAGTATTGTACTTCTGAGTCTCCAACCTTCCTCACTGATGAACTACTATATATGACATCGCTCGTGGAGTTTTCCTTAAATCCACGAGCACAAGATCCAACTACAAGGCAAACACCATCTGGCTTCCTTCCACATCTTATCTGTGAATCACAATATACCACACTAGCAGCAGTTTCAGGCCAGATTTGGGGCATGCGCTAAATACATAAGTTGAATATATCATACATATAGCTATTAGATTCCAGTTTTTCTACTAGACAGAACAATTATCTCAAATAAGCATGGAAAAATTAAAAGGCTTTGTGGTTAAAAGTGGCATCATTCTCATGCCAAATAACTGTTTAACCACAATAAATATCAATCAGTTGTATAATCACTCTTACAAGTCTCAAAACTCTAAAGATCAGTTATTAATTTAAATATTGCTCCTGCCCAGACCCCAGTACAGGCTTGATGATGGAAGAATAGAAGGATAGTATAATCCTTCATGTGCAAGTATACATAGATATAAAATATGTAAAAGAAAAGGATTATGACCTGTTTCACAACAGGGGAAAAATTCCCCATTGCATCAATGACAAGACGAGACAAAAGGGCGTTCCCCTCAGCAAGTTGCAAGACCTACAGTAGAAGTGGTAAGAAGTATCCATGTGAACAAGTCGTTCGTTAAGAGAAAGCATTAATCATATTAGATAGCTGGTTGAAAGCCATGTGTCCACCATTAGTGTGAGATACAAATTTTTATCCATACCAATCTCAGTCTCACACTTGGAACAGTTTTGAGTCTCTAAATCATTCACCTTCTTTAACCATATTCAAACCATCACATGTGCTACTTCTATCGGTATTTATAAAATATCCTTTATTCTGACTAATCATTTCTAGTCTTCCAATATTGTGTTTGGCATCTTCATCTCACTACATTTTTTAATTTGTCCTGTCAAGTTGTCCAATTGAATTTGTCCAGTCAAATTGCCCAACCATGTTGTTGCATAAACTTCAGTTCGTCTTATTGTTTTTTCATAAAACTTATCCATTTGGTCTAATTGGAGCATCATCGAAAGCATATAACTAGATATTCTCCTGGAAGTATATATCATAAGGAAATGTCAGAGGCAGGATCCACTAAATCTAAGTAAGGCACTGGAATTTAGCTATCAACTCAACATCTACAGTGACAGCATCAACCAAATTCAATATCATCTGATGAAAGAAATGTTAAAGTTGGTGCATACTTTACGAGTCTAGATCTGTAGAACCCTCAACGACCATAGGTCCCGCTTCCCGGTGAGTGGACGGGGTCCCACTCCCCAGTGAACAGGCGAGGGTTACGGAGCGCCCTCGAAAATATCAGGCGCTGCACATGTTTTGGGTCTAGTTTTTTGCTTGACGGTTTGGATTTAGGCACATGAATAGCTGTGATTTTGCAGCAAGGCGGAAACCCTAATTAGGGCGTCTTAAGTTGCTTATAAATTACTAAGCCCACATTGTAACAAGAGATTTGTGAGGTTGATTATAGCAGGGCGTAGCTCTATTCTGGGGTGAACCTGAGTATATTGTGTCTTATTTTCTTTCTGTTTATAATTTGTGTGATTGACAGGTCTCGAATCGTTCAAGAAAAAGTAAGTAAACTCTTTTATTTTTAAAGAAAGAGTTAGTAAACTCACTGCTGTATCCTCATATATGCAAATCCTGGAGAGACTGCAACCCTCAAAGATTACCCCACCAAGTGAAATAAAACGTCTCTTCACAATCTCTATAAGCTTCACAGGCCTGTAACCATAGCACAAAGAAAACCAAATTATGTAATCAGTTGTAATCCCCCACCCCCTCTTCTCTTCCCCCACCGCAAAGAAGCGCTATAGATTTTCTTATTAGTTGGAGGAAAATAAAAAATATCTTCAAACCACATGTTGTTTTCCTATAACTCTGTGCTAACTCTATTCAACCAGGCTTTTAATCTGGCATAACTAGAACACCTATAATCCATTGGCTAAGAGAGAGTCCATAATAGTTTACCATTCTCTTCTCTCATACACATTTCTCTGCGTGTGTATCTGAAATTTGTTGTGAAGGAGGGTGTTCACAGAATTTCATGATATATCATTTGACAACAATGTCTACTGTTCGAAGTAAGCAGCAAATCTATAATGAACTTCTTTCACTATGTAACACATGAAATATAAACATTAAACATATAAGTAAAGCAAAGAAATAATTTTTTATAAGGAAAAGAAAAAGATGACTCACGAGACGCCAAGATTAAGAATGTCTTCAACCCAGATCTCGCCCTTATTCTCAAATCCACATCTATTCTGCAATGATTGTGAAATTCCAAATAAAACTGAAGTAGGATAGCATGAGAACAGAATTGGTAGGAAAAAGCAACTCGAGACACTGAGACATGTTTACATGCCATGGTGCTCAGGTCTATCTGATCTTTCAAAGTGAACGCAAGATTCTTTTGTAATTTTCCAAACCAGAGTCGAGGCATGCTTATCAAGTTGTGAAGTTTGAACGCTTACAGGATTGAATTTCACAGCTGTAGCTTCTTTGATGTCATCCTCAACTAGAATTCCAACTTCTACAAGCTCTAAGAGCTCTTTCCTTGAGATATTCCATTCTTGTTCCCTCTGATCATTGGTTAAGAAAAATATCATCAAAATCTTCAGGAACAATTAATCATTTTCAAGCAATTCTTCATGTGATAAATTACCCCTTTTAATGTATTTCTTTCCACAACGCTGACTCGAAGTCCTCGGGCACTCAAGGCAGTGGCAAGGAAGATTCCCAAAGTACCTCCACAAACCACCACATCAAATGTGTCCACAGCATTGTTTGCCATATCAGAATTGATAAACAAACCAGGAAAACTCGAAACTATTTGCTTGGCTTCTTGTAATTCTGTAAAGGACAAGTGAAACTGAATGCTTATTACACATCATCAACTCAAAGATTCTACACATAAGAAATTAATACCTGTTGTTTGAGAACAAATATTGGACCAAATTTGGTCCAGTCTCTTTAAGGCTTTGTATGAGTATGCCCCACCCGCACCACCAACTTCTCCACTTACTGAAATGTTTTCCATTATTTTCTACAAATATAATTTATTTAAAGAAAAAAAGGGGGTTAAAATTCAATTAAACATGCAATGATCTAATCTAATCACCCTAAAGGGAGACCCAAGTTTCTCAGGAGTTTTTCCACCTGGGTTCTAGAGGGAGCTGTCTGTGTTTGCAAACACATCGTCCTTTGGGCTCTCTCTCTCTTTCTCTGAATCAGTGGACTTATTGATGGGCGCTTAGTCACCCCATTGAAGTGTAGAAGCTGAAGCATCACCATGACTTTAAAAAAACTGGGAAATCCTAGCTTGGCTTTTGGATTCCCAATTTTATCATAAAATCCTCACATCATTGAATCTATGTGCAAGAGAACTTGACACGTTAACGTAAAACTGTCTTTGTCTCGCCTTGTTGGGTTCCTAGTCATTAGTAAAGTGCATAAATAGTGGTAACCGAGATAATCGGTACCTGGTAAGAAAGAGCCTGCGAGTTACTTGGTTAGTAGTTCTATGCTGCTGGATAACGATCAGATAAACTTTGGCTTTAGGGTTTTAGAAGAAGCCTTCGATCTTGCTATTTTGTTCTTGGCTCTTTTCATTTTATGATGATTATGATTGTCATTATCATTGTCTGCGCCATAGTAGTTTGTTTGGTTGATAAGAAAGTGGGAGAAAGTAAAGGATATGAAATTTTGAGTTTCTACAATTCATAAGAGCTCTGTCTGGGTTCCTAATATGGAGAATCCTCAACCCAATAAAGCCCAAAATACTTCCATTGAGCTCTCCTCCGTTGGATGAGGTTTTTTGTTTTACTGTTTGTCAAGTAGTGAAACATTTAAGTTAGAGTTGAAATTTTGAAATATAGTAATGGTTTCACAGGAAAAATAGTGGTAATGGACTGTAAGAATTTGCTGTGTCCAGAAAATGATTTATCATCCTACCTATAAAACCTCAAAAAAATATTATTTTATTTTTTAAAAATAAAATAAAATAATTTATTTGAATATTTATTTAATAAAATAATTACTAAACTGTAAATATGTGAAATCAAAGTGGGCATTCATTTTTGAGCCGGATAAAATCAGCCCACAAAATTTTGGGTCAAGCCCATCGCACCAGCGCAAACCCAATTTGTTTTTTCTAACCCTTATTTAAACCTCACTTTCACCATATGCAGCAGCCAAACCCTACACATTCTGTGTCATCTCCTCTCTCTTCATCTTTACCTCTCCCGCACCACCATTGCCTCCGCTCTCTGAATCTTGCAGCTGCACTGTACTTTCGCCGCCCAAAATACCAGAAACTCCAAAGAACAACCTAGCCGCATCATCATTTACCAACGCACAGTAGTCCCTTTTGTATGTTACGGGAGACCAAGTGCCAGTCTTGTATGTGCATTGGCAATTTACTTGCTTTGAATTTCTAGTAGATCTCTGAGCCAACTTTGGCATTTTGAGCAGGCGAGCAATATTTAGGAGGAAATTCTATATAAGCATGGCAAGCGTGATAATGGCCCCAACTTTCAGCTCATATGTTAACAACAGCAGCAAGAGTTCTAGTAAGTTAACTAATACTATCGGGCAATCTAGTCGTGTAATGGCAATGAGGATAGAGAAGCCTCTGGAGGAACTGTACAGTGTGAGAGTGGAAAGGAAAGCGTCACCAGAGCGACTAGCTGAGCTCGGGGTTTCAAGATGGTCAGTGTGGAAGACTGGCAAGTGCAAATTGCCATGGGACTGGCAGGTGAACCAGTTAGTTTACGTTGAGGAAGGGGAGGTGAGGGTAGTACCAGAAGGGAGCCAGCGGTTCATGCGATTTGTGGCTGGAGACCTTGTCCGTTACCCTAAATGGTTTGAGGCAGACCTCTTCTTCAACGGTCCATACCAGGAGCGTTACAGTTTCCGAGCATATGGTGATGACTAAGTCCTGTATTCTAGCATGTACGATATCTTCTTTTTCCTTCTTTAAAATGTCCTCCTTTTAAGTTTATGTAGTATTTTAGAACAGGTTTCCCAAAAATTGAGACCTTTCGCTTAAATACCGTTCCCGTGAAATCCACACTTTACATTGATTACAAGTCCTGCATTAGGCGAATTCAAATCATTTGAAAGCTTATGTTTACAAATCCAAGATTTTGCTAAAACCTCCATTTATGCTTTCTTATTTTATGACTAAACAATTTATAAAGCACAAGCAGAAACAAGTGCAATCAAAATGCATTACTGGAATGCTAATGTAACTGCATGCTAAGAAATGATAAAAAATGCTGTATTTGCCAAAGAATTGGGAGCCCCTATCACAATGCAGACTACTTTTAACAGTGGGATTCACAGCGAATACTACCTAGCTATCATTACTAGAAAAGGGAATGTTATGTGCCGGTAATTATGGCTTCTTGAAAACTCTTTTTTGTTCAACAATGACAGAAAAAAAATCGTGTGGAAAAAAACATAACTGCCATGGATATATGAGCTCCCTACCAGAAATAATGGTGAGGGGATAATGGTAGAACCTGCACATCAGAAGAGGCCATGCTACTGGAGACCAACAGAGAACAAACAAATAGTGAAACATAAACTTCTCTTGTAGTATTTGAGGGTGCAATCTGAAGCTAGCCTTTGAAACTGCATGAAGTATTTTTAAAATACAAAAGTAGTTCCGAAGTCCCATCCATGCAACCTTTAAAAATAAAAACAAAAAAAGGGAACAACAATGGATACTCCTCAAAATCCAACTTGATCATAAAGTCTCTGGTCCTATGCTATGCCCTTCTATACACCCTTATATTTTGATAGTCCTAAGCAGCCATGAAAAGCAACGATATTGTGCCCAGGCCATGGCACCAAATGACTGTCAGTCATGACAGTTTAACCTACCAATGGTACAACTAAGTACAAAAAAGAAATTATTTCTCAAAAAGAAGGCATCTATGCTTGGCATGAAATACAAAAACAACAACAACAACAGCTTGGCAAGGACTGTAAAAGAAAAGTACACTACAACAGCTTGGCAAAAAGGGAACAACCTCTGTGCATCATTACACGATAAATTATCAAATAAGAAATCCAAAGAGCTACTTCTATAACCAAATCCCTTATGATACACGCACTTACACTTCCACTGCGGAAGAAGGAGAGCGAAGAGCAAAGTAAACTAACAAAAGGAATGAACCCGAACCTGAACCCAAACCCAAGCCGGAGCAAGGTCAATGCCCACTGAGCCCTGCCTCACTTTATCATTCAGCAGGTCGAGTCACACTCTAAGAAACCCAAGGCGTGAGACCAAAACAATCCCTATATTGCACCAATTGGATGGCACCGTGCATCATTCCACTGTGGTTGATAAGAGTAAGTTCCTACAATTAGCATCACTTGTAGTTTTCAACTACCAGCAGTACCTCGTGGACTTGTGCTGCTGGCAATGGAAACAGAAGAGGCAAATCTTGAGACAAGCACAGCCTCGTTGCTTACAGCTTTAGAGGCAGCCAAATTTTCCAAGCGCTTCCAGGTTACTTCCCGCTTTGACTGCACCTCTTTTTCCTTGACTTCATCCTCTTCGAATCTAACCAAGCACTCTTCAAAGAGTGCTTGATCAGCATCTGAAAATATCTTCCTCACATTCAGTGTCAGACTCTGAACAGCTTGATTCCAGTGACCACGTGTGTTTCTCTCCAACGCTGGGAAGATTATAGGCAATATCACTTTACGGTTCTGGGTGATCAGATTTCTTATGTGATCGTTGTTCCACAAAAACAATGCACGTTCAGCAACCTGCCAAAGAAGATATTAAGCACCATCCCAGAACCTCATATGAGTGTAAATCACAATCGCACTCTGCTTCAGATGTACCTCTATGACAGTCAATTACAAGTGAGAGCACAAACCTCCATTTGGGATCAATCTTTGTGTTAACTGGAAGGCAAGTATAATCCATGATGCATGTGACATCTACAAATAGTCACACATGCTACTAATTTTTCCTCTACTGCTTACTATAAATAAATGCATCGCACTAGCTTAACAAGCAGCCCACTCCTTTCAAAAGCAACTGACCATTACGTTTAATACCATTATACTTCCACATGGTTCACAACAAGTATGCAAAGTTTTGACTATGTGTAGCTCACCTTCAATTATGGTTTAAAATATGTGCCCCTTGACTCAAAATATTAATCACCTATTATAGTAGAAAACGAAATTTGGAGCTCAACCCTAGTACAGAGAAGAAGGTTGTAGCTGTAGCATCAACCAGGAAGTACAAAGAATGTACAATGTACTAGTCATGGCAAGCAAGTGTAAATCTTCTGAATTAATAATATAAAGTGTTGAATTCGAAAAACCGTGCTTTTTCACTTATTCCCGAGCTTTACATGGAAATCATCAAATATATATATTTTTTGATAAGTAAAGCAAATCATCAAATATAAAACGTTCTTAGTTCTAATTGATGTGCCCAGCTAAAATTACAAAGGATAATGCATTGAGTTCCTCAGCTTCCAATAGATGCATGAGACTAAATGCTTCTATAGTTAGGACTAAGACTGGGTGCTCATACTCTAAAATCATTATCCAAGTCCAACCAAATATGCTGATTGATGAGATTGCATTAATAAATAAAACCTGATATATTTCGTACAAACTCAGAATTGGGCATCTTTTCAGTGAATCGCTGAGAATTGATCGAAGGGCGTGCATTTTTGTCTACCCAGTTATGCAATGATTCTGGCCCCTCCCTCTCATACCCTCTATGATATTTTTTTACCCTAAGACCATAAAGACAATATCTCATACTTAACAAGTAATTCGAGACATCGGATTCTGTCAGATGCAGATTGAACAAAAATTCCATTCCAATTAATGCTACTTAATATTGAAACTTACTTAACTGATAAAAAAATATATCGAAACTTACTGAAAATAGAACCATCATTTGTATTACTTACAAGGGAGTGCTCACAAAACATTTTCTCTATGATTGGGCTTTGGATAGCATGCAGAGAACCCTCATTTGTAATTTTTTTTTTTCTAAAGTGAGAACCCTGATTTTTGTTACTAGTAAGGATCGAGCAACACTCATTTTAAATACCAGACCTCCAATCCTCCAATACTAAAAATGAATACAATGTCTTGATATTATCAGTAATATCAAATAGATTCTCCATATCCTGACTAGTAATATGAACGATGCTCTCAATCATTTTTAAAGTAAATCAGGAAAATAAAATAAAGGAAAGAAATTTATGAATCTGGAAGATAATACTGTTTAAAGCTTGCATATAGACATATTACACATCACTCTCAGAGCAATAGAAACAAAAAAAAAAATCCAATTGCTTTGAATAAAATACTTAGAGCACATGGGAAGGTCTTACATGAGATAAAATGAAGATATAAATTGAACAACAATAAATATTGCAGGTTGGACTGATTCATCAGAAGTACAAAATTCTGAAGATTGTATGATGAGAACGAAATAACTACAAAACGATAACAAAATTTTTTTGTAAGTACAAAATGGTAATAATTCTTCGGAAGCAAAACACCATTACATCTAGGGCATGGAGAGGCCTTCTAAGCGGAAAACCACTTAACAAAGCTCAAACAGACCTTCAAAAATGAATTTGAAATTGTCCTATTAATGGACAGAAAAAATAGGCCTATAATGCTGAAATCTATTAACAGGTTCCAGCCAAACTATTAACAGAAGCAATGAAGTGTAATGTTTATACTGCAAAATATTCACTGATATAAGAAAAACTTTAAACTTATAAACTAGCACTATCACCAAAGTTAACAACTTGTGAACATTAAACTTTTTTTTGAAACCTTGTTTGCGATACACCACCTACATTGTTTTCTTAACTGATTTGATATTCTAGCTTCAAAAAGTAAACCAAATAAAAAAAATTGCACTGTATGGCACTTACGTTGAGATGTAAGACTATCTTTCAACATTTTTTTATAAAGTAAAAAATCCATTAAACAAGGCATCAAGGATGCCACTCCCTTATGGATAAGAAGCATTGTTGTGTGGGTGGGGAGGAATAGGGGTAGGTTAGATCATGGCTGGAAAAAGGAAGAAAGAAGTGTTATACTGCTAGATTTCTGAAAGTCAAGAAAGTCATTTTGGTGGAGATTATCAGATCCGTGTAGATCAGTTCTCTAAAGAGAGTAATTATATGGATGAATCACTTGAGTACAAAAAGTTAAATCCTACTATGAAATACTTTTCTTCGTATAAAAATATTAAGGATATATTAAAGGATAATTATTACTGAAGAAAATTCAGTAAAGTATTCAGCATTCCTAACCATGAAGTTACACTCCAAGGCACACTTTTACCATAATAATTATCAAAATGAACATATCAATTTTTTTATAGAGGAGAGCTGTAAGTATAAATAATTTTGCAGGCCAACACTCAAAAGAACCAAAACCTACAAAGTACAAACCAAATCAGGTAGAAACTTTGTCATCTTCAATTTGCAAACTCAATCTTAAAGGTTCAGAAGTACATCAAATTGGCAAATCCAAGAAGCATATCAAAATATATAAACATAAGCTTAATCCCCATGAAAGATATTTAGTAGCCAAAAATTCCGGCAGTAAAATTCAATGTGTAAATTTTGAAAGAAAAAGGACCAAGAACCTCAATCCTTTATTACAAATCATGGAAACACATGGGAGACAAAGTGAACTAGAAATAGTCTAGGCTGGAAATCCAAGACTCAATGTGACATCCAATTTAACTAAAGTAAAAGACCAAGACCAAAAATGAATAGCTAAGTAAAGTTTCAAAAAAATAAAATTAAGCAAATAGATAAATAACTTGTAATAGAATGATCCTCACTATGACCTATGCAGTGCAGCAGTTATTTCAAGAAAAATAAATCGAAGTCCATACCTGAAAATGTGAGCTGTTGAGGCAGCGACCAATTTGACGAAACAGAGGGACCATGCAGCGCTGAAATTCTGCTGCTTGGGTAGCTTCTAAAACTTCTTCCAACTCCCCAAGGAACATGACCTCCTTTGAACTATTAGTTATGGGCCAATACTTTAGAAGACCTCGAATGACAGTATCAGCTAGCTTGAAGTCTTTCTCCACAAACTGAGTAATGCAATAAGAAAGTTGTTGATGGTACATTGATACACACTTGGGCTTGTGAAGAGGAATCAAGGCACGGACAAGGAAAAGCTTGTGTTCTTCCTTCAACGGCAAAGCAAACCCATTAATTATACTTCCCAAAATCTCAAGCAATTCTGCAATCCCACTGTGCTTCTCGGTCTCAAAAATGAACCTGTAGAAGATATTGTTGATAGCTTTCCTAATAAATGGACGATGTACCATAAACTTCCCATAAACGCGATGGAGAATAGTCTTTAAATACTCCCTCTCTCTTTGGTCCTCAGAATCAAACAAATCTAGCAATCTCAACACAAACGAATGATCAATATATCTTTTGGCAAGCTTAGCATCTGTTTCCGATGAAGCCACAAATCTGAGAAGAAGTTCATACACGACTTGAAGATGAGGCCAAGCTGGCTCCATGGTAGGTTCATCCTCTTCGGGGTCATACATTTCTAGAACCTTATTATCATGATTTGGTGAAGGAAATGCTCGAAACAGATTAGCTGCTACCATCTTTGTAATTTCTTGCATTGCCACCTCATTGAATTTCGTTGTCACCGACGAAATATAATCAACAAGCTCAAGCAATGTTTGCCGCTTTATGTCCTTCTCTTTGAGATTCTTTGACTGATCATTAAAATCAAAAACAACACAACACATATTCAACTTCCTAATAAATAGATTCTGCTTCTCTGAGGTTGGAGCATCCCTAACACTTGGCAAAGCCTCGTACACGCCAGAAGCCAACACAGGACCCACCTGCGTGGCAACAAGAGCAGATTTCTTCCCTTGATAGGATTTATTCGAGCTCAATGAGTGTGTGGCAGTAGTCCCATTGTTCAAGCGCGAACCCGAGTTAGAAGATTTCGAAGATGCTGAAGTGGGTTTCAAGCTATTAACGGAATTGGCACCTGGAGATGAGTTCAGAGACGAAAGGGAATTGACCCCTCCCTCATTGTTGGAGTCGTTGTGAGAAGATTTTGAGGGTTTTCGAGGTAGTTTACCAAATATCTGTTTGATCATATCTACAAAACCCTAATCCTAACTTAAATCCTAACGCGCACTAACAATAATCAACCTTTATACAGTGAAGAAGCTCAAAATGTTGGCATTTCCATCAATACAACATGAAGCAATGTGAAAATTTGTACATGAACAAAACCCTGATTAGAAGCTAATCTCCTAAAGGAGCCTGCATGTAATGATGCCAATTAAAAGTTACAATTATTTGAAAGAAAGAATAAAAGCAAACTTGGATATATTAAAATGAAGAAAAAAGAGTAAGCTAAGAAATTGACTTGATATACATAAGAGGGAAAAAAAACTTACACTGAGAACAGAATTGAGGAGATCTGACAAAGCGCTATAAAACGAGAGAAATCCCAGGAAATGTGAGCTCAAAAAAGAATCTTCTATTGATAAACCCTAAATTAAGCTCTTTTGCGCCGAGAGAGAGAGAGGGACAGGAAACGAGTAACAACACCCAAAATAAAATTGAAAAACAGAAAATTAGAAACACGTTGTAGCGGAAACAAAAATAGAAAAAAAAGAACCCCTCTCTCTCAACCCCTCTGTATCTATATACTATAATCTCTCTTCTTTTAAGCTCAGATGATGAAAAATAGACAGAAGCAGAAAAACATGGGAAATTGAAATTGGAATTACGATGTTTCACAGAACTGAGATTTTAAATTTACATTTATGTCCCTGCTTTTTTAATTTTTCGTGTGTGAGAGCTTGATTGTGATGCAAATGCCATCAGGTAATTTGTACGTGAACGGGTCCCATTATCTGATCTGTGGATTGGATTGACCTGTTAAGTGACTTTGGCGCCGTTTTTAATCCTTTTAAGAGGTTCCAAACAGCGCCTTAATCCTCCAACCCAGTTGACAAGGTAATATCTTTTATCAGATTTTTTTTTTATTTTTAGAAAATAAAGGCATTATGGATAAAACATATGTAACAACAAAAATTTTATAGTTTTTTTTAAAAAAATATTTTTTTATTCAAAAATTGTTAAAAGTATATTTTAAATAAATTTATATTCTATTATATAGTATAAAACAAATTTTACTTTATATATTTTATAATTTAAATAATATTATAATATCTGTGTCTATAATAAATGAAAATCAAATAGTATCATAAAAAAAATTAAATATCTTAAATAAAATGTTTGTCGATATGTTCTTTTTATAAAATTAAATAGCTTAACATTTTAAATAAATCAATATTAAAGATACCATAAAATAAAAATCAAAGATAAATTTTTTTATTTTAAAAATTAAAATGATACCACATGTTTTATTTTTTATTAAAAAAATATAAAATCAAATAACTTAAATTTTTTTTATTATAAACAATTTTAAAATAAATAAAATTATTAAATTTATCATAATCATTTGAAGATATTTTAAAATTAAAATTTTGATTTTTAAAAAAATTATTTTAATGTTACTTGATGTTTTGATGTTTTGGAGTGAATCATGAGTTTAAAAAAAAATTGATATATTAATATCAATACAATCAACATAAAAATAATGCAATATAATTTATTCTTTTTCATATCTCAAAATTTCTCGAGCAACCGAAACAACACGTCGAAACCGCATCCACACAATGTCAAAAACGCATGCAATGGTACGATTACTGATTCCAACAGTGCCGGTGATACATCTTCCCGACAATCCATTGATCAAAAACCAAAATAAATCTCCAATAATTAAAAAATAAATATTTTATTAAATTACCATATAATCCTTATAATTGTTTTATATAAAATTGAATACTGAAAGGATTTTGATCCAAATAAATATAAAGTCGATGCTAAGTTGTGCCTAAGCACGTTCACGGGCTACTTTCAGATGCATAAATCTGAGATATTAATTATTGAGGCCTTGTTTGATATATAAAATCAGCTTTTACTAAAGAACAGTAATTAAATGTACTTTCTGAAGAATTCAAAGATTTTTGTGTTGACTTTCCGCCTAGAAATTGAATTAAAATAAAGCCTAAAAACAACTTCACCTTATCTTTTTCTTGACAATTGACATGGCATCAAGGTAGCATCCATTGCCAAGTCAGGAGAGACTTCTTCCTAATGGAAATTTTGCACCATTAATTTTAATCAGATGAATCATACATTACTCCCACATTCATAAATGGTCCAAATCCTTCCAGTATTAAGCCTGAAACTCAAGCTTCAAGTTACTCCCACACAAAGATGAGACTTTATGGCAAAGATTTCATTGATCAGCCCTCTCTACCATAAAAAAACAACTGATTTCACGGAATCATCAAAACACCAATCCCAGCACAAGGTAGTTTTACCAGAAACGGAACCAGAGGCTTTACCAGAAAATAAGCTGACAAGTACAATGTAAATTACTGCGACTAAGATATAGTAATTACATATAAAATTAATATAAATGGACACAGAAGTTGCTATAATGATATGATCAACACGAAGAGGGTAACTACACTTGCATTAGTCTTCAAATTGATTCAGCCATTGGTTAACTCCACTCTACCAGGGCAACAGTTTAAACGTTGGCTCGACAGAACCCAAGTCAACCCAGTGGTGGATCAGCTGATGCGCTATAGACCAGTGAAACCGTGAATGTTCACAGCAAAACCCAAAAGCATAATATGTCATCTGATCAATGAATCAATCATGAATTTGGAAAAAAAAATCAATTTCCCTAGGTTTTGCCAAGTGCAAGAGTGAGGTGAGATTGGGTTGTCTCCAAAGAGTGAGGTGCAATTAAAAATATAAAATATTACCCTAGAGTAAAATATAAAGTAGACCCCTCTATCCTATCCCCATCTCCAACAAGGGCCAAAAAATAAGGCGATATCATGGCATACACTCCAGCAACTATGCCAGCAACAAGCATATAACAACAAATCCAAGGTTTCCCCTAAAATTTTAGTTCAATGAGTTGTTACGGGTTCACAGCTTAAGATAACTGCACTTTTGTTTTGCATATATTGTACTTGGGGACACCACAGAAAACAAGTCATCTCCAAAGTCCACACAAACACCGTGACATGGTAAATTACTAAATTATATAAAGCCTCTGGTTTGTGCAAGCACAGTATCTTCTCTGCACTGTACAATTCCAAAACACAACAACAACAATGCTGGAGCTAATGTGCAAGAAAATGAGTACCTACTCATTATGCATCACGATCATTTGGTCATCTCTTCCTGCGCTTCGTTTCCACCTAACACAAAATCAAATATAAAATCCTGTTATGTTAAAAGAGGAAATAAAGAAAAAGGTTGATCCTGGATTATAGTTTTACAAGCAATAGAGATATCCGAAATGTGAGAAACAAAAGAAGTTAAGAATAAATCACCAAAATCTCCTTGAGTTTAAATCAAGATTACACTATCCTACTAATTTCATATAATGTGCTTCCTCTCTGTCGAATTTGTCAATTTTATTAGACACCTCCCCTTGTAAACGAACAGTCATTTCTTACGCCTACATCTCCTTGAGTTTAAATCAAGATTACACTATCCTACTAATTTCGTATTAGGTGCTTCCTCCTCCCTGTCGAATTTGTCAATTTTATTAGACACCTCCCCTTGTATATGAACAGTCATTTCATACACCTTGACAGGGACAAAAGTGTATAATATGAAGATAGGAGAAAAGTGTGTTTTTAATATAAACTCAAGGATGCCTTTGTAATTTTCCCAAACAATTCAGAGTAGCAAAAAAAAAAAAGGCCCCACAATCCACTGTGCTTCACAACAGCATTTAAGAAAAATCTATTTACTTTTCATGGTAGCCAAAACGTTTTAATTTAAATTATACTCATAGGTCTACTGGTGATGACTCCGATCTTTTCCAGTGACTCCATATTCACTTAAGCTACTCCAACAGTATACCCCAGCCATGTCTTCCGAACCAATGGAATAGAAGAGAATCCTTCCAACCACTGAAAATGCAAACACCAACTGCAATTTCTTTTTCTTAAATGCACTAAGGTCAGCACATAAACCATGCTTGAACCCATTAAATTTGATAATACAGTCAAATCACAACAAATATATTCCCCCAGACAGTCAACATAAAATGAATTTGCAATTTGTTGTAGTATGCATTATCCCAAATCATGCAAAACTCAAATCCATGGTACCAACAATTGCCAATTCAGATCACTGACAATGACCACCACCTTAACTCTATAGGTACTTGGCTTACCACACAATCGAAAAAGAGAGAAATCTAAGAAGGTGGACACCCAAGTACCAGACTTCTTTTTTTGAAGTACCCAAGTACAACAGTTCTTTCCGCTGTAAGAAGAATATCCAAAACATTCTCAGTCAGAAGTTGCAAAGAAAATCTACCAAGGGTAAAAATTTCACCCAAAACAAACTTAATAAAATGAACTTTTCACAAATATACTAGCTTGAGGACTTCACGAGTTAAGGCCATTTCATCGCTGCCACCAATGCTATTTTTCTAGCAATACGCTTTTGAACAAAGAAACCTGAACTGGTAAATAAAAGTTCAAAAGCAAATATTAGCAACAACCAGCTGTGATAAACAAGCTAGTCTTTTGGTGTTCCTAAAAGACTATTCTACATTAAAAAGGAAAATCTTCTTATACATTCAAATTTTCAATTGCTAAAATACCTATAACACCCTACTTCATTTTCTCCTTAACGAGAAAAAGGATAATGCAATAATTTCAATTAATGCAAAAAATGTCAACCCATCCATTGCTTCCCTTCATAACACCATCCTAAACTTCTCCACTAATCACTAGATAGTACTACCTATATAACTGAAGTCTGAAAGAGAGAGAAAGATAAAATAAGGTGAGATGCAGACCCTTCGCACATGCCACCTCTATAGTATCGTCAAAACTAGTTATTTTCTACAAAGATCAAGAGAAATGAAGAAAACTCAACTCGACTCAGCCTTAATCCCAAACTAGTTGGGGTCAGCTACAGGAACCCTCTTCCTCTATTCTGTCCTGTTTAATGCTAGACTTTCTAGATCAAAAGAAATGAAGAAATAATATAAAAAAAAATTACATGGTGGTTAAAAAGTGTCACTTAATTCTTCCTATGCAAGGAAGAAAACACTAGCTTATCTATGTATGTAAAAAGCACAACCTCTCAGCCCACTTACAGAGATTATTGTTATAAAAGCCCATTTTATTCTGTGGTCCACCTAGCAAGGTGAGAATGATTCCCAGATCTTAGACACAGGCAAATCGACATCTAATACCAGAAACTGGATAGATGGTAGTAGTTTTTGTCTTAAAAAGACTACTATAACACCGCACCATTTGGAAATATGCAACGTTCTGCCACATCATGCGCATAAAATACCACCACACAAATTTGTAAATCTTTTTCACATAAACAGAATCAAATTAGAGTTCTCACCTTAGCCTCAGCAGATGGTGATACCGGGAACACATTCATAGATCTTTTGGCATCATCATCGGATGAACAGTCAGAGCATAAAAAGTTATCCAACTTTTTTGCTTCTTCAATGGTCATACCCATACAAGAAGGATGAAACCTGCAAAATGTTAGCATAAGTGATCCGGTGCATGAATACGATATTATAACTATTGAAATGACAAAGTAGTATTCCATACTGAAAATATTAAACATAATAATTAGATAAGGACAAGCAACGTATGGAAGAATAACAATGACACACACACACACACACACACATGCACAAGTACAGAGCTTCTGTTACAATGTTTTCATTCAAAATCATCAATAACAATATAATTGTGTAAGGCATTAATATCATAAATCATTAATGCGATGTCTTAAACTAAGTCCAACACTACATCTAAGGAATTTTTTGTCCCCAATGTTACATTTCTTACATGTGTATGTCCTGATGCACATTCAAACACTGAAAACAAACTTATTCATATCAACCAGTCAGCTTATTTTTAAACAGCTTCTCATTGTATGATTTTTATAAAGATGCATGTAATGTGAAATTTGAAGCATGAAATAGCAGTTTAAGCTTTAATATTTTCAAGCACTGAAATTACTTCTTCCATATGCTCACAAAATATTTTGTTCATGATGCGCCTTACCTACCCCAATAAAATGACAGACTTCAACAAAAGCAACATAAGATGAGGCATAATGAAAAAAATTGGAATTTAGAACTCCATACAATTTTCTATGACTTTTAATGTGTATGGTTCTCATTTTGTGCTGACAACATGCTTAATTGAGCAGAGTTTACAGTTAAGACGACCTCATATAGCACACTGTTACTGTCATTTTCATGTGCTGCTCCACACCTCACAACAAAGACGAGAGCAGATGTTACATAAACTTAATGCAATTTAATGTCCCAAGACTACATAAATGAACAAAGAGATTCTCCTCAAGTACACTTGATTAAAAACATAACATACTAGAAGATTAGCACCCTCTCAAGGCACCATGTTACAAACAAAGATTCACCTCTGCTAGGATATCTCCTACTAAATAACTATGAGTCTCTAAACATATTTCATAAATTTGATGCAATTTATTGACCAATACTACATGAATGAACAAAGAGATTCCACTCATGTATGGTTGATTAAAAACATAACATAAGGGTTAAAGCCATCCCAAGGCACCATGTCATAATCAAAGATTCAACTTCTAAGATGTCTTCAACTAAATGAGTAAATAACTGTGTGGTTCCAAATTGAAATCTGATATGAAGATTCCATAAAGCATGAGGTTACTATGTGTTCAAGATGCAAAGTTGCAGACTAAGTTCAGTACAATCAAGCAACCGTTACCTTGCTTTTGGGTTAATTGTGTGAGAGAGAGAGAGAGAGAGGGCAGAGGAATAGATATAATCTGAAAATATTGACCTAGGCATGAAACACCCTGGTGAGAGGAAAATATACTCGAAAAGATTTTTTTAACCACAATGGCACAACCTGAAGTTTTTTTATAAGGGAAGGAAAACAGAACATATGGAAGGAGAGGAATTCCAGGATTTACAATTCGATCTTTCAAAGAAGTGATCATGTTCTACAATATGTTGTAAAGGATACGAGGGATAGGTTGTTAAATGTATCAAATGTAAACTGGAATGATATTGACAGTAGATTGGCTCAAGTTTGGGGCTTAGCTCCTGCTAGTTAATTATTGTTCTGTGTTTTTTATTTTTTGTTTGTCTCCCTGTAGCAGTTTTTCTGCTGTTGTTTTCAGCATTTTGGATCAATAAATTTTCACCCTTTATCCAAAACAAAAGGAAAAACAGAACTGTTCCACTTGGTAAGAGCAGCTGGAGTTAATCCAGTACATACTATTTTCAGTGATAATATAGCTAACTAAGCCTGAATATTTTCTTAAAATTAACTACCTTCAGTTCCTATAGAATTATTACTATCTAGGAAGTAGATTTCGCAAGATAACATAAAGACCGAGCATGATAAATACAACACTCTTCATGCAAGAAAAGAAAACACTCTTCATGCATCATCCAACAAGCTTCGTTAATCGCAATTAAATTTTTGTGGAATTAAAGGTATTTTCCATCAATCATTGGCAGAGTTCAAACGAATGTCTAATAGCTGCAACAGATGATAGCAACGTTCAAAAACACCTTCCTAATCAGAATTTCTCATCAATTTCAAGTATTCAGTGAAATCAGAAACTTTAAGTAATATTTTTCTTTTCATTTTTTATAACTTGAAATGATAATAATATTTCCATCAACATAAGCTATAACATAGGAGAGGCTAAAACGAACCAGCAAATCATGTGAAGGCCAAGAAAGTAGATTTGAATTGAATGTAGCCATCATTAATTCTGCATATGGTGCCACCAAAACAAGACTTGAATATGGAAGCAAAGCATACAACTTAAATGGCGGCAATCCACGTTCATTTATAACAAGACGAAATAAATGATTATCCATCTATCATTGTAACTGCAATATGAAAAATGTATGCAAGAGACGTACCAATCCTTGCATCCCTCGCACTGAACCATGAGGTCATCTGGGTTATAGGGCATCTCGCACTTGCAATACCTTCAAAATAAAAATCCCAGAAGACATTAATTTAAGAAACCAAACACCAAAAGCACTCAAAAAGACACCACTCATAAACATCAATAAAAATTTGAATCAAAACCAACTCCCAAAGAAAAAGTATGGAAACCAACTCACACGGCCACGCGGTCTGGTGTGAATCCGCCGGTGGCAGCCTTATACTCGAATCGACAAAAATAATCCTCAGCACCAACATTCTCAAGCTTCGTATAGTTTTTGAAAGAGTGGACTGTGCACTTCCCTTCAATGGTGTGTGCACTCTGCACATCGTAGTGGTCTGAGAGGAACAACTCCTTTGCTCCATGGAACTGCCTCCTCCCCCCTATCGACTCCTCCGGCCGATAGTACCATCGAACCCGAACTTTCACATTGTTCCTGTGATCGGCTTCAATCTTCTCCACACGCGCCACATAGGGGGGCTTATCGGAGTCCGATGGTCTCATTAACACAGTTTCACCAGCTGCATAAAACACCAAAAAAAAGGAGAAAAAACAAAAAATTTAAGAGTGTTGCACGGTAAATCATTTCTGGGTTTTCTAAACTCAGATACGAAAACCAAAGTAGAAAAATAAACTCTGAGCTTTGAGAATTAGAGATTAAAAGGAGAAATTTTGGGTTTTTGGAGCTAAAGATATGAAGAAATAAAAATATAATCTGGGTTTTAGAGCGAAAAAGAGCGTACGTCTAACAACTTTGTTGGTGCCTTTGATTGTGTAAGAGTCAAGGTCCTTTTTGCCAGGTTTGGTCTTGGCCATGAATATGTTCTCTTTTGCGCTAAGCTAGCGATGGTTGTGATTGTGAAGAGAGTAACTCAAAAGTGAAGCTCCTTCCTTTTAACGAGAATGTGAATGAAATGTAAGACTTTCTTGTGTCGATTGCAAATGGGGTTTTATGGGTGTTGGTGTAGTAGAGATGGGAATTCGAGAGTTAAATGGCTTTTGTTGGGGGGGGAAAAGAAAACCCTAGACGCTGAGGGAGAGAGAACACTGGTGTGGAGAGAGGCAGGGAGAGAGAAGAGAGAAATGGGTTTTGTTGGGATGTGAGGAGGGACAGGGTGGATGACACGTCAGCATCATCCGTGATCTAGTCATGCATGCATACCTGTACCTGTTGGACTTTTGGCAGCGTAGTTGTTGTATACCTCGTTTTGGGGTCTTAATTTTTGGGAGAGAGTAGGCGTTACAACCGTTTGAGCCGGTTACCAACGGGTAGGATCTTTTTTTAAATAAAAAAAAAGTAATGACTATATAAGGCAAGGCACAATACTTTAGTTTTTGCCCAAGGCACCATCAGTGGTGCCCTAGGAGCTTAATCTTCCATTAATGTTCAATAGTTGAATGTAAAGTTAACTGTAAATTAATTTTTTTTTTCAGAAAAAGAAAAAGTCATCTTCTAGGTTAGTAATCACCATGAAACAGTAGAAATCAAATAAAAACAAACTCATAAAATCTTTACATTGATCTTAAATGCTTGATAGAATTAATAGAACGGTTAAAACTTATTAAATAAAATTATTAAGTTTTTATTATTCGTATTTATGTGAACACGATTCAATGAATGAGTTATGTATCGTTCAAACCAACGATTATATGTTTAAGCACTGATATTTTTATATTTTAATCATTAAAAAGGAATTCATTACTATTTATTATTATAATATTATTCAGTCATTTTTGCTGTCTGTCGATATTTAAAAAATTCAAATTTATCATTATTTGCAATTTTTTCCTTTCTAAGAAAAACATATTTCAAGGTGGTTAAGAGAAATAAGAAGAAATTTGTCAAGACTTAACTCCAGTGTATGTTAGAGGTAGAAAATATGTCAACCTCTTGATGATAAGAGGGACCAGCTAAGCCAGGACAGGGAGAAGAGGGACCAGCTAAGGCAGCAAAGTAATAAAGTCAAAGGTAATTACTACAGTAGTAAATTATTAACCACGTCATTTATTTACTGTTGACAGTTGTCTTTGGTCATGTATCTGGGTCCGGTTTCATTCTTTTTTCACATTTAAAAGATTTTTTTTTCTTTTAATGAAAAAATAACAAATAATCATTTAAAAAATAATTGATAGAGATTTATGTAAATACAAAAATAGTTTGATAAATGAACAAAATTATTGATTTAATTTTTTTTACTCCCAAAGTTTTTTTTGGAGATATCTGGACAACTATGGATTGAAAAAACGCACCATAATTATCGTTGGAATGCTTTCGTTAAGAGTTACCAAATAAAACTCATAAGTGCCACATTTCATCAAGCTAACCGCCCTCACAGCGTGGAGACAAGTTTGGTGAACAATAATTACTTGATTTTATTATTTTTATTTTAAAATTTTGAAAAGAAATATATGATTTTTCAAAAATGTCCCCACTTTATTGACATGAAAAAAGTATATTCTCGTACTATTTTTTCATTGTTTCATTATTTATACAATATGAAATTTATTTTTAATTTTTAATGTTGAATTTAACATTTGTTATTCGAAGAAAAAAAATCAATTATACATCTATCACACAAAGAAATGTGGATGTTTTCTTAAAAAAATTTATATGTTGAAAAGTGCAATAAACAATTGCAACATTTAGAAGATAATAAATTGACACAATCACTTCATATATCATTATGGTCAAACTATTAAAAAAATTCAATGTTAATTTAGATAAGAGAAATGTAGTGGCATATGAAGCTCTCATAATTATTATTATTTACAAGACGATAATTAATGAATTTTACAATTTTTTTATTTTTTAAATAAATTAAATTTAATAATATGAAATTAAGCATAATACTAAAATATTAAAAAAATCAATAAAAAGATTTTTAATTTATTATAATTTTTTAATAATTTATTCTTAAATTTTAGTTATTAATTTTTTAAACCACGATGTATCAACAACTTGTTGAAAAAAAATAAAATGTCATTTTAAAAGGAAAAAAAAATGATGGAAACTGAATCTGTACCTAGGGTTAGAACTTGTACCTAGGGCTAGTAATCAAGTGGCCCACCTTGCTACAAAGGCTTTAATTCTGGAATCTGATATGTATTCGTGAGAAGAGCAGCCGGATGTTGTTGAACATTTGCTGCTCCAAGAAATGTAATTGGTTTGGCTTCTAATGAATTTTGCATCGCTTTCCCATCAATTTTTTTTCCCCCAAAATAGGGTAAGGTAAAGTATAAGTTTACCCAAATCTAAGAAATATTAATGTATTTCCCCCTTTATTTTAACTATAAGGGCAAAGCTAAGTATGCGAGTGGATACAAAATCTAAATATAAACTGCTAAACTGTCTTAATCCATTTAAAAATGTAGCCTAAAATTGTTCTGGCCTAACTGGGATTATATGATTAGAGTAGACCAGGTGATATGCAATAGGAAATTATTTATAATGGCAACAATAAGACTATAGAGTTTCACAACCCCGCTCCTCCTCTTAAGTTCATATCGCATTTCATTTATTTCACTTTACCCTTTTACAAATTGCAGAATTAGCTTCTGCTCACAACTGTTCTCAGCTCTACACAATGAATTTCAGTCCATTTCATCGCAAGGACATCCATTAGACCACTGTCCAATGAGGCCCCAATTGACAATATTATTATTTGAAGAAACCTCCAACCATACCATCATTTAATGAGCAAATGATTCGTTAGTATTATTAATTCACCAAAAAAGCATTTATCATGCACTACCATCTAAGAATGTGGCATACCACCAAGAGCCAAATGTAGATATCGCTGTTCATAATTCATCAATCTCCACATCCCTTTCTCTTCCTCACACAAACACACAAACAAAAGATGGGTTTGAAAGTACTTGAGGAGTTCAATTATTGCCACTGGAAGCATTTGAAATGTTTAGAAGACGAGGAACTACAACAGAACCGCCGCGAACTCTTTCAAGTGCAAAGCTTATCCTCAATGGTCGACCTAACAGTGCCTGCAACCAAAACTCTCAGTTGGAAGCAGTTCATGGTAGCTACAAAAATGGCACATGGGGAGAATCACTTCAAGCTCTACAGTCTACACAACCATAATTCTCTGCTTACCTTTCCATCCATGGCATCTTTCGCGCATTTGGCATCATCTTCTTTCGTAAAATGAACAAACCCGAAGCCTCTTGATCTACCAGTGTCTTTGTCGTATATTATCCTCACTAAAACAGAAACAATCACGACTTAGTAACTACCATACAGTTGGTAGAATAGATAAGTTATATGACGCTTGCCAATTACATAATTAAAGAAAAACAACAAAGCTTAGTTTACTCCCTTTTTGTTCAGTGACAAGCTTTGTTTATTCAGATTCTGAATTAAAAAATTTACCAAAAAAAAAAAAAAAACAAAGCTTGCCACTGAACAAAAAGAGAGTAAACTTCTACTTCAGATTCTATCGCATCTAACAAAACCATTACTTTTTTGTTTATTCTCCACAGTCTTTGTTTTTTTGCACTGAAAGATGAGAGAACAATAACTCAGGTCTCTTTGCCTAGTGGTTATGTTTGATCCCTTCCCTGCCAATGTACTCAAAAAAAAAATTGAGAGAACATTTCAGAACTTGAATTGAGGACGTGATTCTTAACCTATTAACTCTCTTCAAAAGTCTTGGATTTACTTATCAAATTCCATTGCAGGAATCAAGAGAAACGGTTTCATGTGCAAACGCTTAATTATCAAACAGGAGGTTTATAGTGCAATTGGGTCTCTCTCCCTCTCCCTCCAAACAAGAAAATAAAACCCAACCTCTCGTTCTTGACCCAAAATCTAATTTTACTGCAATAAGAAGAAATATGCTTCAGTATTAGATTCTCAATAAAACCATTCAATTTATATGGAACCTAACGCCAACTCAGCTCAACCATCCACGCAGACGTACAGAATTGGATACATAAAGCTTTTTGCACCATTTGCAGATCATATGTAAGTATCCAATGTCAGGTCTCCAAAGAACAAGAATCAGATTATATACAATCTATATCTGAAACAGAGATATTTAAGTTTTTGAAAAGAAACATTTTTTTTGTGATCATTCAGACAATTCATCGAACACGTGGCTGAGTTGATAAACCATGACAAGTTATGAGGTTTAAGAATAAATTTACGGTGAGATTGAATAACTAATCGTTAAATTAGAGAATATTCAAATTTAAAAGAATATTCAAATTAAAATATGTACATATAGCATTTATTCTCCCCATAGACTCATATTTCAATTATTGAATGTCCTAAAATATGTTACCTTCAGTCACCTCCCCAAAAGAAGCAAAAGAGTCTTTTAAGGACTTCTCGTCAACTGACCATGACAAACCTTCAATACCCAAATGAAATCACGTAAGCTAATCACAAAACAGCATATACATAACATAATGTAGTTAAGTACGTATACTACGTGTTCTGAGAAAGAGACCTGCAACAAAAAGTTTACTGTTGGGGATATGAGAGGATGATGAGGAGAGAGAACAATAGCATCGCCCATTTGAATTCGGGTTATGAACTGCTGTTAAAGCTCTTCTTGCAAGGAACATCAGAGTGTTTTTCATTGTTGACTAGCCTGCGACTGGACACCACCAGAACACGCTGCTATGTTTCCTTCTTTACCAACTGTTTTGTTTTCTCTTTTTTCTTTTAAAAAAAATACTCGTGCCAAAACTCAAACGCTAAAGGTTATAAATATACTTATATCTAAAGAAACTGTAAATTACAAATGCATACATTGGAGTTGGCCAATTAGAAAATTTAACATATCAAATTAAATGATGATGTAGCATTGTTTTTTTTTATTATGTGACGTTAAAAATATCTTAATAAAATCAATTGTATGTCACATTGGCACATTTTTTTCTCAACAAATGATTGAAGAGAATAAACACATTCGTATGAAAAAAAATAATAATTGTTGCTTTACTAAATGTTTCAATCGGGGAAATCCATACTGTTAAAACTTTGTACAAACATAAAAGCCAATGAATCAATATAATCGGGGTTTCGAAATGTTTTACAAGGTAAAAAAAGATATGCCTTTATTCAAAAGAAAGTGAATATGATTTTTTTTTTTTGGTTTGATTGAAAAAATACCTTACATGTGATATTCCAACAAGTTAGAAGAGAGCAAAATAATAAAATAAAATTATTATTTTTTTAAAATTTAAAATATAATTGTATTTATAAACAGACAAGAAAAATTATAATTTACCGGAAGATAGGGGCAGCGGGTAAGTGTCTTCCCCTATTGGTCTAATGGACCATACATGAGATGGATGGCCCAGAGACAACTTGACCATATACTCGGCGACAACTGTGAGCTGAGCCTCAACTCCTTGTGCGCTAAATAGGCCTAGTAGGAAAATAAGCTTGGGCAAGTTTTACTCCTTTACGCTACTCCACTTCGATCCCAAAAAATAAAGAGGAAAAAGAAAACTCTACACTCCACCTGGTTTGAGAGCTGTCGCCGCCATTATCACAAGATTCGAGCTGTGTCGCTGGACGCATTCAGGTCCCTCCTCTCTCTTTCATTCCCTTTTTATTTGTTCCTTTATTTTCTGTCGTATTACTGTTTTCCTTTGGTTGGTTTTTATCGTTGGATGCAGGTAGATAAGATCACGACATACATATTCGATGCATTTCCCATTCCTCTTTAGTTTGCGTCTAATTTCCCCTTATATAAAACGTTGATCGAAATCTCCAAGTTGTTATTTGATGAATGTGACGAGAGACTGAGCTGAGTGACTATATACATTTAATTTTCCTTTATTCTTTTTTTAATATTTGCTTGTTACTACAAATTCCGAAGCGGGTATTAATTAAAATGAACCAAGTAATTTTAGGAGACCGATCGCTGCGAACAAATGAGAAATCGGTCATTATTTTCCTAGTTATCAAAATTTGTATTGCATGCTAACGCTAGCTAATTGACTTTACTTACTTAGTTCATAGGTTAACGGTTCTTCACAAGATGCCAAGTGAAAGAGTAAACTTATTATGTGTTTGATTCCCCTTTTTTTGTTATAATTTCGGGAAGATTCATGCTTTAGTGCTGTGTTCCGGTTGTTTCGGTTTAAACTCAGTGATGCGACTGGCGATCAGTCATGCTCATAAAATTTGTATGTCTCTGTAATTATTGTTTTATAAGAAATAACAGTGATGCTTTAAAAGGTTCAGCCTTTTCTTTGCAATTCCTATGCTGTTATTCCCAATTATTCTCATTATCTTCTTGTTTCAACTTTACTCTCGGCAACTATTTACTTTTGGTACATTTTACATAGTAGGAAGATTTGTTGCTTAAATATTTTAGTTTGCAGCGTAGGTGAAAAGTAGAAGATATGAGTGCATTCAAAGCTTTTAAAGCCTCTGTCCCAATTGCATGGAGCACTAATCTTTATATAACTTTAGCGAGGGGAATTCCAGGAACCAGGAGGCTTCACCGGCGTACCTTAGAGGCATTGCGTCTTTGCAAGTGCAACCGTACTGTAACACGATGGAACACTCCTACTGTCAGGGGAATGCTCCAACAGGTTAATATAAGCCTGAAACAAATGCATCCGTTGAATGTGAAATGTCTTGTGTGTATATAGTTGCTCTATCTAATGCATCTCATTTTTCACTTAGGTAAAGAGATTAGTTGTAATTGAGACGGAGAGATGTATAAGGCCCGCAAACAAAAAGAAGCAAACCATGGATCTCTACGTCCCCCATTGATCGTAAACCATTTACCTATTTCTGCAAGTTGTTCTTCTTAACAATCTATGTAATTCTTCAGAGGTCATCTTTCTCCTCCTAATTTGTGGTTCTGTTGTTTAGAGGAAGGGTTCTTTGACAGTCTATTTTCCTAGAAGGCTGGAATTATGAACAATTTATTAGCTACATTTGTTGAGCTTTTCAATGCTTGATTTAGTAAATTGGAGTTTCATAGCTTTACTTAGTAACATATTGTCTTGTTGGATCCCAATTTTATTTAAATTGTTTGTGTTGGTTTACTGTCTAAATTCAGAGTAATTCTCGATTACAAATATCTCTCACATTGAAAATCTTACTTCTATCTAAGTACCAAGTTTTATGAATCGGTGTCTACTTGATGGTTTGTTTTAAACAAGGACATTATTTTCAATCATAGAAAACTAAAGCTTTGGAACTCATCAGAAACCAAAGGAGAAATAAATTACTAGGTCACCAAGGTGGCAAATGGGTGAGTATGAATTGGGTATTTATAACCCATTTATTTATAACTAGCAATACATTTACTCAACCCAACTCAACCTGAGTAACACCCTACCCGACTCATTAACCCGAATAAAAAAATTAAAGTTTGTTGCCTTTTTATTCTTCGCAAAAACTCGTGTTTGTATGTATTCATATAATATTATGCACACACACATGCGTATAAATATACCATTTTAAACCGACCTCTCACTTTACCCTAACATACTTATCTTGGACAAGTGTTTGAAAATGTGCGTATGACTCTTGGACTCTCCAAATTTATGAAAAATTACAAGAAAAATAGACAAACCCAACAATCATACATGTGTCCACATCGGGCAACCTGCCCGAGTCCAAGTAACATATATTTACTTGTATACACTAACATAAAAGACACTTGATCTATCATTCTTAAGAATTGCTACAGACATTATTCTTGCAATCAAATGTGATTTAGAACGTTAAATCATAAACTCTAAGATCAAGATTAAGACAGAACGTTTTTATCACCAAAAAATTAAGGCCTAGATCATTAAGAACAGCCATTAGACGATTTAGCGTGCCACTCCATTCTTTAAAGTTTGCACCAACAAGATTTTTGGCAGTGAAGAGTTATGTAGTTAGTGTAGAAATGTTGAAGACTGATAAACGGAACATACGCATTGTTTGGCCTAGCTACAGTTTCAGCTGTCACAAGTCAAAAGAGTTTTTGAAACTGTTTTTTGTTAAAGCAACCGTTTAGCGTTTGGTAAAACAACAATGAAACTTCAAAATCTAACATAATTTCAAGTTCTTAGAATCTATTTTTCAGCTTCTGATTTTTCTGAAAAAACCTTTTTTGTGTGTGTTTAGCCTAGCTTCTGTTTTTTGGCCAAACGGTGCCTTTTTGAGTTTTAAAGTATGTATAAAAATCTATAGACATGTATAAATCCTTACATGTTTGTCCTCAGTAACCATAGGAAAGTATAATTTAGTAAAGTCCTTGCGCCATCAAAATTCTCATTTGTGGTGGCAAGAGATTTCAATATGCCTACACAAATGAAACTCCACACTAATTAAGATGTTCAGAAGCCCTATATATATACACAAATTTATTTTGAGTTTACTTAAAAACTTAAATCAGTTATCTATACCCGTTTGGTATGGGTGATCATTGCCACCCCTAATAGGTTGGAGCATAATTCCTGTGATTATTAACATATTACTGAATATAGCATCTGATGGGGAAGAAAAAGATTGATTGGATGCCACCTGGTGATTAACAAGCATTAAACATGAATTGTTTAACAGCCCTAGTAAAAACAAGATTAAGCCTAATAATATAACAGGCCTCCAAGCACACACCCTAGGGCTTCTCCTTTCCGTCATATTCAATACTCCCTTTCTTCTCTCTGTCTTCAAAGATTACATCATTCAAGCTCTCAAGCTTCTTCTCTTCACAATCAGTAGACTTGATATGCTGCTGCATTTTGTATTGATGTCTCATTGCAAAGATGAGGAAAACTACGAAATTTAATACTCCTAGCACTGCAAGCAACCAGTAGAAGTTATTTAACTTCCCTTTGTTCAAATTACTCCTGAGCCAGTTCTTTTTAGTCACTTTGTCTACAAGAGACACCAACAAGCTGCTTACAAAGAACCCCATTGAAATGCTGCTTAGGAAAAGCCCTGTGCTCATGGATTTCATCCTCTCTGGTGCCTCTCTGATGAAGAACTCAAGTTGTCCGACATAAGCAAAAGCTTCCCCGGCACCCACAAGGAAGAACTGAGGAACTAGCCAAAACGCGCTTATTTGAGTTTTTGATTGAACAGCCATGTCCCTCCTCTGTTTCTCAATTATAGCAGCAACCACCATTGCTGCCATTGAGAAAACGAGTCCAATTCCAATCCTCTGAAGGCTTGTGATTCCTTGGGCATTGTGTGTGAGTTTTCGAGCCAAAGGAACAAAGAATCTTTCATTTAGAGAAGTAAAGAGGAGAATAGTAATGAAGAGAGAGGCAGAGAGAGAGCCTGCAGGGACGACAAAGGAGCCAATTTTTCTGTTCATGAATGTGGCTTGCTCAGTAGTGAAGGTACCCATTTGAGAGTAAATTGTCCAAAAGAGGATGCATGTTGACCAGATGGGGATGAGCTTTAGTACCATTTTCACCTCTTCAGCTTGGGTCACGGTAGAAACTATCCAAGGGTTGTTCCCATTGGCAGCAGCATTTTCATCTAGGATCGCAGCCTTGTCAAGATGCCTAATCAATTACATGAACAGGAAAATGAAATTTTGTTAATTTCCATGAAAATGTTGAACAAATCCGTCAGCTGCAAATGATGATATGTTCCTTTATGTCATGAATGAATTGTGAATCTTCATGTTGTTTAAAGTTCTGAGCAAATTTATGTTACTGTTTATGAGGTATAAAATTTGACGGCTAAGCATAATCTGGCAGGAAAATGTGCGATTAGACTGCAGGGTTGAAGATGAGATTCCTTTTTTAACTGTAAGACTTGAAGTTTCATTCCATTACATATTCGATTTAACATATTAGACATAAGTTTGTAGTAACGTTACTTACTTGAATCTGTGTGTGTGTGGGACCTTGGCGTTTTCATACTCGTTTAGAAGGTTGGGTTGAGCAGGATAAGGATGATTCCTCTTCTTCCAGGCTAAGAATAAGACCCTCCATATGACAGTTAAGGGGCTCCCTTGAGGTTTCTTGAATCGGTATCTTGGCGTCCCACAAAGCAATACAGCTACAGCGATCATCATTGTACCTGCAGAAATTCCAAATGCCCACCCTCTTCCCACATTGTCTTGTACATACACTAGCACAATTACAGCGAATAAAGACCCAATACTGATGGCAAAATAGAATCTGTTGAAGAAGAATATCATAGCTTTCTCCTCCTTAGGGTTTGCTACATCAAATTGATCTGAGCCAAACCCTGAGACATTGGACTTTATTCCCCCACCGCCAAGTGCTATAGTATAGAGAGCTGCATAGAGCAGAACCAGTTGGTTGCCAGTGACCTCAATGCATTGATGATGTTGTCTTTTATAGTCATCACATGGAGGGGGCCTCATGCTAGGAATGGTCGTGGCTAGTGTTAATAAAAACACTCCCTGGTGCAAGATTTGGGGGAAAAATCAGTCGCTATGTTTGAAGTTTAATCACTTCTTGCATTTTTTCATCTATGGAAATTATTACATATCAACAATTGTTTTCATGAGATACATAACCAAAAAAAAATTGATTTGCCTATATGATGGTGAGATTCCCTGGTTCCTTGTTGTAGCTGTTCAAATTGTGTGCTTATGATGGATAAATCTTGGTTAAATTTCTGGAACAGTTTACTCAGTCCAGTTTTGCTGAATCTCACTTAATTGTTTTTTATCTTCTAGCCGAATTATTGAATACATGAATGCTTAAATTGTTCGTTTTATGGCTTAACACTTCCATATATGGCCTACCATTTACAGTGTCTCCGTTTGGTTTAGCTGGAGCTTTTGCGGATGGACCAGAAGTGTCGTCATAATAGCTATTGATAGAAGTATTACCGAGTTATGAGTTGTTTAGTGTTTTGTAAAAATTATATTAAAGTGATACTAATCTTTTTTACCCCTTGAAAATAAGGCTAAATTTTCAGTTTCTGTGTCAGAACATATGAAACTAATTTTATGTTTTTGGATCGAAATCAGCTATTCTGTAACTGTTTTTCTGTATTTGCTTAAAAGCATACGAAAAAACAATTGTTTGGCCTAGGTTCTGGTACTCGGCAGCAGAAGCTAGGCCGAACAAACAATTTTAGTTAGGCCTACCATTTGCAGCCCCATGATGAATAGATGTAATCAAAGCTCAACTAAAATAGGTGAACTGAGTAGAATTCGTAAATCCTCTTTAACGTAATTGGCCTAAGTTAGCCCCAATGGTATTTGAAACCACTGTGGTATGCAATATTTCAGCTCAAAACTTACCAAACCTGTTATTGATGCAAAGATTGCGACTGTCAAGTAGCGGCCAAGTTTGGCATCAGCTAAGAAGCCACCAAGGAGGCCAAGAAGATTGAGAGCGCCCTGGAAATTAGTAAGGATGGTCGCAGATTTTGCTGATGGGATGTGCAAAACTCCTACCAAGTATGTCACTAAATTCATATTTATGCCCACCGCACATATCCTTTCAGAGAGTTCAGTTCCTGGAAGAAGAAAAATCAGTCGTATTTTTAACAAGTGGAGATGGTTTAATTACATATTTTGTAGCAAGTTGAATTTGAAATCGAACTCTAGCCAGAATTGAATGGATTGCAATGACAAGAGTGCTCAATAGTCTTAACCATATGATAATGAGGTTGTTGGACACCATCAATCATCGTGCGGCTAAGGCAGTTAAGTAGTCTCACTATTCCAGTAAAGTTCCATTCTCTAAAGAACGAATCTCATGAAATCATAATTTAAAAGGAAATTTATCCAAAGAACAAGATGAAATATGTAACTAAGGTTAATGTTAGTAAGATTATATATCATATATTTTGTGACGTCCATGTTCATGAGAAGAAGCACCTAAGATGAGCCCTGCAGCAAGCCATCCACCGGTCTTCGACTTGTCCACAGGAGTTCCTTGAAAATCAACCATAGTTTCATCGTTTGAACTACCTTTCTCGCCATATGTTGACACTAAAACCTGTTGCAATTGAGAAAAGAAGAAAGAAAAAAGAGATGAACCATTAACAAGATGGTCAATATACGGTCATTCATTTTCAATGAGAAATTAGAAGATGGTCTAGTAATGGAGTTGTTTGTCATTAAGGACTATTTACCATTGTTTAGAATCGAGAGATAGAGAGAGAGAGAGAGAGATTTTGTCTATATATATATATATATATAGGATTTTTGCATGATTGGGGTCGTGGGGCAAGCATGATAAAGAGAGATATTTGGTTTAGCTTGTAGGATTTTTGCGTGATTGGGGTCGTGAGGCAAGCATGATAAAGGGGATTGGCATTGGTAGGGTAGCTTGTTTCCACATCTTCCCATGGGGAAGAGTGACTTTGCCTATTGAGTGATTGTAAGTATGAAACGTGACTATTTTGGAGTTACTAGATCTTGTGGTTGTGGTGCTTACAGCCTGAAAGGTCGAAACAATACAAAGTAGTCCGTATTAGAAACTTACAATATTTTAATTCTAGCTCTTCAATATCATCATCCTCGTCATAATAAATACTTCCTACTCTCACTAATTGAAGGAACCAAATGACATCTTTCCCTATGTTAACACCATAACAGTATCGACGTAAAACTAGCTTTCAAGCCGACACAAATATATCCATTACAAGTGAATTTTGATCTGCAAAGTTGTCTGTCTGTTTTGGTTTCTTCTCGAACTTAGAGAAAGAAATAAAAGTGGGGAAACTAGAAGGACCGTTCAATAAAAGAATTTTTTTTTTTTTTAGAAGGGGAGGAGGCGGCGGGGTGAGAAGATGATTTCATCTTTGTCATTTCGATTGGTCCAAACAAGAGGTAGAGAAAAAAAAAATTTAGTCCCATCATCATCAATAAATTAAAAGGGCAAAGAAAAAAATTGAAGATGAACTCCACATGATACAGCCAAAAAATACACCTAATAGTAAAACGATACATGGATAGCCATGAATCCAACAACAAGATGACATGTGGACATTCATACGTCCAATAGGAAAATGACATATGGACAAGCTGCAGACAACCCCATAGTCGTTCCTGGACACCTCCGCACAGACCTGTAAGCACAATTCCAGGGAATACCATTCTCGGACATCCTCGTGTAGGCCTGCAAGCGTGATTCCAAGGATCACGATCCTCCTCAAGCGCCCGGCCATGCCTATTAAACAGAGGAACGGGATCTCCAAGATTGCCCCATCCCAACCACATAGGCAACCTCTCTTTCATAACACTATAAAAGGATCAAGGTATATAGGCACAAACCAATCTCTCCATTTTCTCAAAAAATTATATACTGACAAGAACATTGGAGTGTGCTTGGAGGCGTCACCCTTCCTCTACTCCGACGACCCTCTAGTTCACCCATACTCCCTTGTGCAGGCCAATGAAGCACCAATCTCCAGCTCAGCAACGTATTTTAGGCATCAACAGATTGGCACCGTCCATGTGAAATCCACCATCTCTCGCTAACAGTAAAAGCGAAGAAATATAAAGAACTCATTTGTTGCCATGCCATCTAAAAACATCATGAGGAACATCGGCAAGGGAGTTGCCGGGGCCAGCACTATACATACACAAAACAACACCCATAGCCAACGGTCTGGCTCAAGACCCATTGCCGTATCCAAACGAAGGTCCTCTGGCGATAATCCACAGCCCGTTCCTGGAACCCAACGCCCCCGCTACACAGAAATCGCCTCCCCCCCCCCCCAAAAAAAATCCAAGAGGCCCCCGCAGCACATCCCACTATGCTTGTGCTCCAAGCACAGTTAGTGGAACTCTCACGACTGGTAACTGACCTCCCCGTCAAGGTCCGCAGAGGGACTCACCAGTCCTCCCCCATACCTCCTCAACGAAGTCCTGGGCATGCAAGCTCTTCTGGCCGGGGACTCCCCATCGACAACTGTTCCACAACAGAGTCCTCACCACCTCACACCGTCAAATCCAAAGGAAGTCCCTCCTCCAGGAGCAACCTCAGCCTCGACAAACAAATCGAGGAAATGGAGGAAAGAATCAACGAAGCGCTAAAGTACTAAAACCATAGTGTCCTGGATGAGCTCAATGTTCAAGACCCGGCCTTCACTCAAGAGGTCCTCGAAGCCCCGCTCCCGCCGAACTTCCGAATGCACCTAATCAAACCCTACAACAGTTTTGCAGACCCATTGGATCACCTCCAGCACTATAAGACCACAATGACACTGCATCAACATTCCAATCCCGTAATGTGCCGGGCATTCCCCCTAACGATGGAGAAGGTAGCCGGACATGGTACTCTCTTTTGAAACCGGGAAGCATAAACACGTTTAAGGAACTGAGCTACACATTCGCGTCTCATTTCCTTAGCAGCAAAGGACCCAAGAAGACTTCGGAGTCTCTGTTCAACATCATCCAATTGCGGGGAGAGAGACTCTGAGCCTACATCTCGAGGTTTAATACCGCCGCTTGGGAGATCCCCGACCTCGACCCCAATGTCTAGATGCTAGCATTCAAAAATGGGCTAAGATCCAAAGTCTTCAGCTCCAAGCTCACCATACGACCACCCCACGACATTAACGAGATCTTGGCCAGAGCTAAGAAGTACATGCTGGCAGAAGATGACCAAGCCTTTCGGAAAGAGCAGGAAGGGGATGCAAAGAAGAGGCCTCGCCATGAACCAACCAAGCGACCTTTTTCGCGACTCCTCTTAAGAAAAATGGAAAATACACAATTTTCACCACCCAAATGCCTTGTCTCCCTCTTAAGAAAAATGGTGATGGTTTTCTCTCTCTACAACATGTACTATTTCTTTCTTCATTTTCTGTCTGTATTCGTATTTCAAGCAGCATTAAGTTGGTTACCAATAACCAATAAAATATATATGAAAATGAAGAATTGTGTCTTGTAAAAGAGTTGAATCTTTTTGGAAGAATCGTGTCTTTTGCATTTGTATTCAAAAAACATTTTGGGTGGGTTAGACCGTCCATTATAAACGTTCAACCCGACCCAAAATCCTACAAATTTTTATTAGTTAGAACTTACAAAATCTTATCCATGCAAAAATTTCTCCACCAACATACGTCTCACGACTTGCACAAACACATAACACACTTTCCCCCATTTCTCAAAGATGATGCATTTGATTTTGAAAAAATGCATTATGATTTGATAATGAAAACTTGAGGTTTTAACTTCATACTAACAAAAAAAAAAATTAGTTTTTTTTTCTATTTTTCTAAAAAATATGAAAACATTTTTTTTTGTTATCTAAATTTTGTCCGCATTTGTTTCATTTTCAAAAGTGCAAATTACATTGAAATACCTTCAAATTTACTGAAATGATCTTAACATTCTAAATCTTGTTAAAACTTACGATTCACTCCAAAACACCAATTTCCACATTCAAGCAGCCAAAAATAATTTTTTTTGAAAAATCAAAATTTTATCTGGATATTACTTTTCATTATGACCAAAGTAACTTTAGATATCATAAATGTTACTTATAGAAAATAAAAGTATTAAGAATGAAGTATATTTAACAATGATTTTTTAGGGTTTTTTTATAAAAAAATTATCATTATTCTTTTTTAAAAACTGTTAAAAATATATTTTAAATGGATTTATATTCTATTATATGTTATAAAACAAAGTTTACTTCATATATTTTATATTTTAAAAATATTATGATATTATTAGCTATCACATCCTTAAATAAATGAAAATCAAATACTAACATAAAAAAAAATTAAATATTTTAAATGAAAAGTTTGTTAATATATTTTTTTTATAAAATTAAACAGTCTCACATCTCAAATAAATGAATATCAAATGTTATCATAAAAGAGAATCAAAGACAAACTTTTCTATTTTAAAAATTAAAATGATACCACATTTTTTTATTTTTAATAAAATGTGAATTCAAATAACCTAAAAATTTGTATTATAAACAATTTTAAGATAAATCATTGATAAATAGAATTATTAAACCTACCATGATCACTTTGACATATTTTAACGCTAAGAATATTTTGGTCATCATGAAAAGTAATATAAAATTAAAATTTTGATTCTTGAAATAAATTTATTTTGAGCTACTTGATTATGAAAATTGATATTTTTATATGAATCATGAGTTTTAAAAAAGCTTAATATATTAAAATAATTTAAATAAACTTATAGATAGAGCAGTGAATTTACCATTTTTTAAAACACATCTTGTGTTTTCAGCCTATAAGCGTGTTTTCACTTTAATCTCTTACTTTTTTTTATTTTATTTTTTGATGGTGCTTTCTGATAAATATGCTCACCGTACTCTGATAAAAATTTCTTACAAACTTGAGACAAAAGTTCGCCACGTCGAAAGAGCAAAATTGTAATGACCATAGTCAATGTTTAAGTCTAATAATACACTTAGATTTTTAACTAGGGAGTTAAAATATTTACTCTCAAAATTGAAGATAGAAAACACCAATTTCCTTTTTCACAATTAAATGTAACTTTAAATTTTCTTATAATTTTACTATTGGATTTAAAAAAATACTTGAAATAAAATATATGATTTTTTTTTTCTGTTTCGTTTATTTACTAGGCCAAAAAAAAAATATCTATTTAATTAATATTTTTAATAGATATAAGTATATATACATATTATTAGGGGTTAAAGATTTAATTTTATCTTGTGACAAGTTTTGATGTAATCGATTCTACCTTGATGCCATCAAACTAACAGTTTCCTAAATTAATTTATATGTATCAATATGTTTCTCATACTTCTTTCAATTCAAGTCATTATGGGTAAAAGAAAAATCACTAGAGAGAAAATTGAAGATAAAGCAACAAGGTACCTCACGTTCGCTAAAAGAATACAAGTATTGTATAATACGATCGTAAAATTATGTATGAAATTCGATGCTCAGGTTGTTTTTTTGATAATCTCGCCAAGCTCAGAAGAACCAAAAGTTGATTCTTTTGGTTTTCCTTCGTGCGAAATTGTCATCGATTTCTTTTTGAATGAGTCTCTATCAATTGATATTGATGAGTACGCTAAAAGGTTAATTCTGTCTCAATATAATGAGGTCAAAGAATTGGAACATCAACTCAAAATTGAGGGAAAGAAGCGAAAAAGAACAAAACGGAAGTTTTTGCTTGAACACTTTTGATTTCAAATGGTGTAAATCAATTGAAAAGTTGTATGCATATATAGAAAGTTTGAAGGAACTGAGAGAGAATGTCTCAAATCACGAGTTCTTTAAATAACTTTTTACTCTTCTTTAAGGTTAATATTGATATTGTTTTATTCTTTTATTAGGATGGAGTCGTTTTTGAACACGTGACAAAACCTTCCATCAGAAAAACGAGATCTCAAGAATCGCACCATCACGGACATATGGTCAACTTGCCTCCGAAATGATATAAAAAGCCCAAGTTATGTGAATTCAAAATCATCTTCAATCTCAAACTCATCACTGAAACACTAGCACCCTAACTATCCATTTTTTCAAAACCTTACCCTAACAAAAGCATCAAAGAATTTTCGGAGGCACCACCATTTTTTCTTCAGCAACTCTTTAGTTTATCCCTCATTATTTGTGCAGGACGTCGGACATAGAACCTCCAACTCAACAATAAATTTTTAACATCAACAAATAATGATATTCCAAGTATAAGGTGCCCCATAGATAACCAAAAGTTAGAACAGAATGACAAGAAGAACGATGATCTTAGCAAAAATGTTGTTGCTGCTGGTCTTGATGTTGCTGCTTATTTATTGCGACTTTGAATCTCATCATGTTGATACAACTATCAGTACCATTGTTGTTGATGTTGTTGGAGATCGGATATCAAAGTTGATGATTATTTGACAAGTGATTAATTTTGTAGAAAAATTGATATTAATTTAATGATAATATTTGTTTCTTAATTTATTAATATAAATAAAATCTATCATATTGACGGATTGAACAAATATTATAAATTTCATTTTTCTCAGATTAATGAATTTAATTATATAATAAAAAATTACACGTAAAACACGTATAATTCTATATGGAGATATAAGTAAAGTATTTTTTTGTAATTGACTTGCTTAATATATACAGTACTTCGTATTAGTTTATTAGTTTATTCTATCTTATTATTGATTTTTTTAGTGTAAATTACATTAACATATCAGTTAATCTATGGTTACACCTACCTCACTTAGTTTTTAGAATATACACTTATCTACCTATCATTAGCTTTCCATTACTTTTTCGTTAGCCAATTTAAAATCTAATCAAATATTATGTTAACTTATCGAAACTTATTAAAAACTTAATTTTACTTAATAATTTCAAAATCCAAAAAAACTTTTTACTATATGGGCCATGCAACCGTCACCAAATCCATTTTATTTTTGTCATTAAAAAACAGTCAACGAGTTCACAGTTCATGCAAGCCCAATCATGATCACCAAAAAAGCCTAAAGCCCTTCAAACATACACATTTCATATAAATTTTTTAAGAACAAAAGAAATACATTGGGTTGATGGGATATATAATGCCTTGTTTGGAATCAATTTAAGTAAGTTTAAATTAATTTACTTAAATTTAATTAAAATAATTTTTTATTTTAAAAATTTTAAAAATTTATTTAAATATATCTCAAACATCGTCAATGAAAAATAATATTTTTTTATTATTTATCCCTTTGACAAGTAATTTTATCGGATGTTTTAAACCGTTTTAAACCTTAATAAATACAATATATCATGTCAACTCAATGACCCACATTTTCATTGATATAACAAATTGTGATTAATTAAAATCTATAAAATCCGATCCATCCAAAAAAATCTCTATCAACACGCATTATAACTTGTACGAACACAAAACAGACTTTCCCTCCTTTCTCAAAAGAATGCATTTGGTTTTGAAAATTGCATTATGCTTTGATAATGAAAACTTCAGGTTTTAACTTCATACTAACAAATTTGCTTTTTAATCTTGTTTTCTGTTTTTCCAAAAACGTTTTTTGTGTTATCTCAATTTTGTCCGCTTTTGTTTCATTTTCTAAAATGCATTTTGTGTTTTCAGCCGATAAACGTGTTTTCAATTTTAATCTTTTACTGTATTTTTTATATTTACAAAAAAAAAGCAGGTGTCCTTTCCAAAGTGAAGCAACCCAGGTTACCCAGCTGATTTTCTCCCCACTTGTTATCTTCCTCGTTTGTTTCCTTTCGTCAAGCCCAAAAACTTAAAAAAGAGAGTCAGTCGGTCAGGCCTTGTTCTCTTTAAAATTCACTCACTGCCACTCCGTAGTCCTTTCTAGGAAGATCACAGTTGCTTTTGAATATGGTACTGTAACAAAAGTTCCCTTCAGGAGCTTTTCAAGCCGGTAAAATGACATCTTTTCCTTTATCATTGTGCTTTAGGCTTTAGTGGGAGCATGGTGAACTGACTTTAGCATCTTTCAAATTTAAAGGTTAGGAATTCAACACTAGACGATTTGTTAGTTTTTGATAAATAACAATTAAAAATTATTTTATGTTTAAAAAAACAGTCATGGAAAAAAGTTTTATCTGACGTAAATTCATGTTTTTAAGAACACTTTTCTATATTTTAATTTTAAAAAAAAACCGTTTTTTAAAAATGTTTGATGTAATTTTTACTTTCTTTTAAAACAAAGGTTTTATATTTTTTACCAAACAATATCATGTATATATAAAAGAGAAAGCATAGAGACCAACAAAGTTGAACTTTATAATAAACACTAATTTAGTATTATAAACATTCAGCATACAAAAAAAATTAGGGTACAGATGGGGCATGAACAACTTAGTTCAGCCACACACCAAAAAAAACTGTTTATAATAAGAAAATACAAGCACTATAATTTTTCATATTTTGATTTGATACATTGACAGAGAGACAGATTAAAGAGAAATCTTTTAAACGAAAGACTCGAAATTGACTGCTAGGTCAAAAGATTGCAGTCAATTTTCCGTATTTTACTATTTCTTATAAGAAGCAAGCATATAAACATTACGATTCTCGTCAGCCATTTGGTCCTCTAATTGCAACAATTTTGCAAAAACTCCAACCAGCGGCGCCGTATTGTACGTGCAGGCCTCAGTCTGCATATAATTATCCCTCTGGTCCATGAAATTATCTTGACAATCGGGTCCTCCAACCAAGGCCCCGATTATAACATTAGGGTTAGGCTCGGGACGACTGTACCAATTGTCGTACCCTTGGGTGCACCCAATGAACCCTCTATTCTCTCTGTAGGACACAATTGAGGCCCCTCTATGGTGCACCCTTGTAGGGTAATTAGACCCATAACCCACTAAATAGCTCATGTTGATTGGATTAGAGCCTAAGATATAATCTACTTGAGATTTGGCAAAATTGAGGATCTCTTCATGATCCAATTTTCCTCCATGACAATTCAGCACTTGATTCGAGTTTTGAAGGAAGTTGGAGTATATAGTGAGAAGAAACGCTGCCGTTGAGACGTACTGCATATTGTTCCATTGCCGAACGTACAAGAGACCTCCTGGTGTACGTTCCACATTGCTACCGTTGTTTTTGTTGAGGCATGAGCATATGTAATGCTCCGCTTTTGATCGGTACTGCTCAAGTATATGAGTATTTCTTTTGTCATGTTTTTCTTCCACGAGCAACTGTAAAAATAACAACAAAAAAAATGAAGAGGAAAGAAGATTAAGAGGAAAAAAAAAAAAAAAGTAAGGATCAATTTTTTTATTATTTAGTAAAAAAATATAAAATTTGATATTTTAATTTGAGGCGAGAAAATGATTTGATAATAAAAATGTATCAAAAAAAGATTTTATAATAAGGATGCAGTGCAGCTAGGAGAGCCGACTTATGTGGGGCGTACGCAAATAAAGAAGCTTGTGCGCTTGTTCCTCATCTAACAGGCTCAATAAATGAACGAAAGATTAGCATCCATTCACCAGGTTTGGGAAGTGGAACCATAAACAAGGCTAGACCCACAATAAACTAGGCTGGACCCACAAACCAGTCAGTTGATCTCTGTTAAATTATTAGGTTTAAATTAATTAAAAAATTTATTGATAATTTTAAATTTTTTATTGATAATGTTAATTTTTGGATTTCACTTATATTGACGTTATCAATGAAACTCATTAAGACTATCAATGAAGCTTTCAATTGATCTAATCATTAAGTTTCGACCCGGACTAACTAAAATTTTTTGACAAACCAATCAAATCAGGTTAATTCAATTTTTTTTTTTTTATAATTGAGACCAAAGTATTTTTTTTGTTAGTATCAAACCAATTGAAAGGACGACACCAATTTGGAGATTTTTTTTGAAAGACGGAACTAATACATCATCTTTAAATCCGTTCAATCATAAAATGACACATCATTATCAATGAAGTTTTGATTTATGGTCAAAATTGATATCTTAAAATTACAAAATCTCATGTTCGATTCTCACGGTGTGTAAGTTATTTCTCTTATCTCAATGAAAGTGTGAGCTAAGGTATGATAGTATATAAGTTTCAGTACCAGTAATGGGATAATTCTGACTGCTAGTTTTTCTCACTCTCAATATTATTCATAAATTAATTCAAACGGACTAATGGGTAGGGAAAAAAACTATCCCACATGATTAACGTTATACTAGACCCTTTGGGACGGAAGAATTTCTCCTACTTTGTGTTAGAGCCATTTAAAAGTATTGCTATCCCAAAGCAACGCCTGCACATGATTTTGTGCTCTAGGATAACCCATCTTTACCTTTGCTTTAGCCCTACCGCAGGTGCCTTAATTAGGGTTTATTCCATTCTTCATGAACTTTAAGTTTTGAAAAGGAAACGATAGTGTGATTTTAAAATTAAAACTATTATTTCATATTTGAACCCATAGAAAAATGCAAAATCCTATAAAGATTTGAAAGAGCAATCTCCAAAGAAATTTCAAACCATACCCCAGCCTTTGTCATAGAAAATGTAAAAGGAGACAAAATAGAAATATAAATAGAAAAAGAAAAAGTAGGAGAAAATTGGCACATCCCAGCAGTCTCCTAGTCGGTTTTGAAAGGAGGGTGTTATCCCTTTTTTTTCTTTTTCTTTTTCTTTCTTTTGAAAAAGAGAGCTCAAGTGAACATAAAATTACAAAACAAAAAAAAATGCAAAAGTGATTTAAAAACAAGACAAAAAGACAATCAAACATTAAAATCTTTGATTATTATTTGATTCAAAATAAGTCCCAACATTAATATACTTTAAATAGACAGTATATTAATTAAATATTTTAAATAAACATTCCATCAAAATTTTCGAGATGACTCCAATGTTGGCTGTCAAGCGTCCGAATCCTATGTTGTTAAAGTTTTTTTTTCTTTCTAACGAGGGTACTTAAATTTTTTGGGTCCGATTAATTTTTATAAAAAAAAATAATTTCCAGTACGTGCAAATTGATTCGCTCATGTATCAAAAAAATTTCACTAATGTTAGTTGTAAAATGTTGTCTAAACTTAATGAGAATCGGACTCAAAACGAAACATTTATTTTGACCCGTTATATCAATACTTTAAACGTCACGGAAGAGAGAGAAGTTTACCTTTGATGCCATAATTTGAAGACCAGCATACTTAACATCCCAACTGAACTCCGTAATGGCCCAACCAATGCCACCAAAGCAGTGAGCCTTGTTAATAACGTACTTTAAATACTCCTCTTTGTCGGTGGCCTTATACAACCACATAGCTCCCCACAGCAACTCATCCATGTACCCACTCACCGACGCATAGTAACTCTTCACCACCCCCACACTTCCATCATATTTCCCTCTATATTTATCCCCAAATTCAAACAACTGCACCCACCCAACAAAAATTTATGGTTAAACTCGGAAGAATTTATTAAAGTCTTTACAGAATTTAGATCAATATGGTAAAACAGTTTTTAACTCTGCTTTATAAAAAAATTTCAAAAACCATTTTGAAAGAAACACCACTAATTAACCCATTAAAAGAAATGTACTTTATTCGTATAGTACAAATTAAGAAGTTTAATTATATAATATATTAATTATGATCTATCCCCACAAGATCTATAATCTCACAAAAAAAATAAAAAAACCTTAAAACATCTTAATTATACCTGTTGGGCATGGTGTAATAATAGGTGAGAGTAATGTGGGTTTGTTTTCTTGAAGACGATTGAAGCTGCCGCCATGGCAGCTGCGGTCTCTCCAGCAAGATCCGACCCAGGATTGTTCTCGTCGATCTTGTAAGCTTGCCGTGATGTGGTCATGTCCTCCGGCCGTTGCCAACAATAATGGTCAGTGTCTCCATCACCTACCTGAGTACCTCATTAATCACATTTCAAGTAATAATTTAATTTAATCATAACGTGGTTAATGTGCAATTAATTAAATGTACCTCTGCCCATAACACATTCGGGCTAGTGTGTGCCTTTACAAAATAATCAGTGCCCCATTTGATTGCTTCTAATGCATGCTCTAATTCTCCGGCGTAAGCGATCTGGTCACGAAATTCAATAACACTCCATGAGAGCATTGTTACTGTAAATGCCATGGGTAATCCAAATTTTACATGGTCACCGGCGTCGTAATATCCTCCCACTAGATCCACCTACACAAAAATAAAACACAGACCCACATATAATTTCTCAAATTACAATGAACAAAAGCGTAATATTAGTATTTTAATCAACATTTTGGGGGAAATTGATGTAGCATTTTGGACTAACCCCTTGTTCCAGGCCGTCGGTGAGGCCAGAATTGTCCCGCCAAGTGACACGTTGGTTGTACGGTAACCGACCAGAACGTTGGGATTCAAAATAGAGGAGACTCTTCGTTAGAGCATCAGCGTAATCGAAGGCGTGAATGGTAGTAGTGAAAATAGTGAAGATGGAGAAGAGGAGGAGGTTACAATGTTGTGGAAATCTGGGGATCTTTTGAGCTCTATTTTGGTACTGTAGCTTCTTCTCCACCTCCATTTGTCCTTTCCCTCCTAAACAGTTCTTCTAATTAGGAGTGATGGAAATAGAGAGAAGAGAGCTGTCTCTCTCTCTTGTTAGGAGAATTCAATTCTTTTGAAACGTGTCTTTATAGAGAGTAAAGAGTCTAATACGTTTTCCATGTGCATGTGACTTTTACATGAAAACCTGAAACTCTACACTCTTTTTTCTTTACACACAAGCGTGATTTATGCAGCGGTTTGTTACTTTCGCTGTGCTAAATATGGAAAACGGTGTGGATTATGGCAGGGGGTGTTGATATTGTTGACACTTGACAGGGTCACAGGCCTCCTACTATGACTTGAGAAGGAACTAATGTATACAAATATTTGGCTGCTAATTGGTTTGGAACTAGCATAGCAAAAAAATTTGGTCGGCTCGATCTATTTGAATTTTTATTGTTAATTTTGAAAATTTTTTATTAATAACGTCAATATAAATGTAAGATTCAAAATTAATATTATCAATAAAAAATTTTAAAATTATCAATAAATTTTTTAATTAATCTAAATCTAATTGTTTAAATCCGAACCAATCAAAAAATCCTCCTACTAAAGAACCCTTCGTTCCGATTGAAAACTAACTCAAAATTTGCTTACTTGGAAAGATATTACTCTAAAATGAATTTTATGAGTGTTTTTCTCTTTAATTTTATTGATTCATAACTCAAACTTAGCATTAATCTAACAATCAACTCCTCTACTTCAAACTGAACTTTTATAAGGATAAAGATAAAATTATTATTTCCCAAACATTTTGTTATACTAGTCCAGTTCAAATTTAAGTAACAAAAACATAAAATTGATACTGTTGGTAGTGAATATAAAAATTAAGAAATTTTAGACATCACAAATATATAAATTTTCATCGATTTTATAGTTTAGTTGTTAACCGAAAGCAGATTGACGGAAAAAAAAATATTATTGGAATCAAATTAACAATTAAAATTTGAAATTTATAAAATAATTAATGTTTTCACAATTTTATTGCGAAAAATACAACCAATTGTAAATAAATATAATATAATAATAAAACATAATGATTTGTCATCCAGTAAATTTTTTATGAGTTCTGCATGTTAACGGTCTCAAGTATTGTTTTATCTCATCAACAATATCATAATAATATTTTCTTTCAAAAGTTAGGAAATGAAATTTTTATGAATTATGCAGGTTGCTCGATCATAACTTTTGTGTATATACTTGTATAAATATTTAATCAATATACAGTCGTGAGAACATGGATGGCCAAGTATTGGGTTCATCTCTTTAAATATTAAATTGAAAAGAAAAGAAAAGATACAAAATAGTCAATTTATAATTTCAATTACATATCTTTTATAAATAAAAATTAATGGAGGCAAATTAGTTCATTTATAAATAAAAACAGTCAATTCATGTCGTAAATCAATAATTCCAAATGTAAACTTTGATGATAATTAAATTTATAGTGATAAACTTAATAAGCTCATTCTGAGACCAAACCAGTTTTTTTTTTTAGAAATCATTTTTTATATCTCAAAAGAGGGTTCCACCATATATTCGGTTAGTTATGTCCACGTATTTATTACATGGTAGATCATGGCCACATAATATTCCTCTTTTTTACTTGTTGAGACTTTTTTTTTTTTGGGTACTATTTTCTTTTGTTCTTCTTCTTTCCCTCTTATTCTTTACCTGCAGGACAAAGATGCATTTTGTTGATGCCAAAATTCTACTATCAGGTCGAAAGGCTGAAATGCTGGATCTACACAAGGGAAAATAGTGATCTAAATGATCGTTGGAGGAAAAAGATGGTGATGCCTCTGAGAACTCTCTGATACCTTTATTAGTCTAGGGTTTTGAAAGAGAGTAGGAGCACTAATAATGATGAATAAGGAAATAATGACTTGTTTTTTGCGTACCTTGAACCCCTTTTTATATCAATGATTCATTTTGGGAATCAAATCCGTTATTGGCTCAGGGACGACGCAGTCCCTCAAATACCGCCTAGGTTCTTGCACCTTGATGAGTGAAAAGTTTGTTAGCGATAACAACCTCACAATACGTTCTGCCACGTGTCCTTTGTAGGCGTTGTCATCATAACAACCTCATGATGAGTTCTTGGGGGTTTTAATTATCCATGTGTTCGATCTTCATTGGCAAGTAGATTATCCACATGCTCGATTATTGGAGGACGAATTTCCCTTTGAGAGGTGGCCACGCGTCATTAGGTTATTGGAGAGGAAATTTTCCTCTACATCAGAAGCCCCTCACTTCCTTAAGTATATTTATGTGCTTGAGGAAGTATAGTGGAGTTTGAGTTGTTGATCGCACGCCTTAGTTTGACAGACGTAGGACCGAGCATATGAGGCTCAGTCAAAATGCTCGGCCTTGGAGACGTTGGATCGAGTATATGAGGCTCAGTCAAAATGTTCGGCTTTGGAGACGTAGGACCGAGTGTATGAGGCTCGGTTAAAATACTCGGCCTTAAAGATGTGGGACCAAACGTATGAGACCCAGTCAAAATGTTCGGCCTTGGAGACGTTGGACCGAGCATATGAAGATCAGTCAAAATGCTCGGCCTTGGAGACGTGGGTCCGAGCATATGGGGCTCAGTCAAAATTCTCAACCTTAGAGATGTGGGACCGAGCATATGAGGCTTAGTCAAAATGCTCGGCCTTGGATATTTATGGTAAAGGAGTTGATATGTAGGACTTTGGAACTGTGTAATCTCTTAGGCTGTCCTTTTTGGGCCAATATAGGACCTTTAGGCTATTCTTTTTACTTTGGGCCCATAGAGGGCATTTGGACTGTCCCTTTTGCTTTAGGCCCATAAAGGACCTTTAGGCCAGAACATTTCATAGAGGCATTTAATGCTGGAGCATTGCGCTGTCGTTTTGGGGAGTGGAATGATGGCGCATGCTCCTAACGGTACATTTCTCAGTTAACTCGGGGAATGAAACAATGATGCCTGCCATTGACTATGTGAAACATTCAAGGTTTTATAACTAGAGATGAAATTAATTCTTCTCGTAGATCACGCCTGGATTCTTATATAAGGGGAGAGTTTCCACTAATTTCTTCACTTCACTCATTTGTACTTGGAGAGAAAATTTTGAATGCATTCAGAGTCTTACAAATTTTGAGAGCTTTTGGAGTTTTCCAAATTTTGAAAGCCCTTGGAGTCTTCTGTCGATCAGAGAGATCAGTCACGTGAGGAAGGTTCGAGACTTTGGAGCTTGTTCGGGGTTAGATTCAGCGGAGTGCTCAGAGTCACTTATTTGGTGGTCTACTATGTTGGTGAGTCATTCATTTCTCACTTTTACAATGTCTTCCATTAGTAGTTATCGCGATAGGTCTAGTGACAGTAATAGTGGTAGTGGGGATAGTGAGGAACTGTATAAGGAACTGAATGAGACTCTAGGTTTGGATTGTACCTCGAGTGAGGATGAGGCCTCGGGAGGCAATGATGCTCTAGAGGGACCATTAGTAATGGTTCTCTACGAGGGAGAGGACTTTTCTTTTGAGGATAAAGAAGATAATGTCCTTGCGGAGCTCAGAGGAGATATGAGAGTGGAGAAACGAGTATAATAGTCGTATGGGGCAAACTCTGTGCCAAACAAGTTGCAATTAGAGGAGCTTAAGGCTTTTAGGCTTGAATACCGGATTCCTAATGAGGTTTTTTTAGGAATGCTGGGATAAAGGAGGGGGTTTATGATGCTCTTCCGAGTGAAAAACCCTATGAGATTTGTGTTTATGTTCAACACTTGAAAGTCAGGCTTAGATTTCCTCTTCACCCTTTCTTCTGCCTTATCTTGAGGTATTTTGACATAGTGTTATGCCAGTTAGTGCCCAACTACGTGCGTTTGATTATGATGTTCATATACATTGACATGAATGTGAAGTGATTGATGAATATAAATGTTTTGAAGGTCTATTTCTAGATTAGCAGGCATGGTCAGTCCGACAAAGTAGTGATTGGCTTTAGGGCCAAGAAGGGGTTGTGGAAGAAGAAACCCACTTCCATCAAGCAGTGGAAGAAGATGTTCTTTTTTGTCCAGAGTGAGAAGAGTTTTGGAGTCCCACTTACTTGGAGTATGGATTGTGTGGGAAAATGCAAAAAACCATATCTCTTGAACTGTGAATAGGAGACATTGAAAGCCATGATTGTCACGCCCATTGATGTTAGCGTTTTATATGATAATGAGGAGCTGGCAAAGCACGACCTCTACCCTCGATGCCCAGAGGGGACCATTGAGAGAAGTATACCTTTGAACACCCCTTTCATTCTTTATTTCGTTCTTTTTACTTATACTTATGCTTTTTATTGAATAGAGGGGACAATTTAGGTAGTGCCTCTTTTAACTTGTACCCCTATTTTTCATTAATGAAATGCCATATTTTCGGTCAGTTATCTCTTGTAAATTTTTTTTTCTTTATTGATGAGGGAGTTCGAGCATAGAGGTCTTGGAAAACAAAATGTTGTGGGAAATTGCTTTAACTTACGAGTAGAATACTGTGAAAACAAATGTTCTTTCATTGATAACCGAGACATTTCACAAGTTACACCAGCGAAACAAGTAAAGCGTAAAACTCAAAGGGGAACTTCCTGGAGTATACTATTGATAGAACGTGCGGAGGTTCTCTGTATTCCAAGTCTGAAGGATGAGCTTGGCACTCAAATCTTCAGGCTCAAATGTGCCGGTTTGGCAAACTCTCTTGATGCGGTACAAACCTTCACAATTAAAAATGAGCTTTCCCGTTTCTCGATGACGGGATACTTCATTTTTTCATAGTACTAGATCATGCAACTTAAAATTTCTCTCTCGAACTCAAGAGTTGTAATACCTAGCAACTCTTTGCTGATAAGCGGCTAATCGAATCTAGGCTTTATCTCAAGCTTCATCGATAAGATCAATATTCATCTGCAAGGCTTCTTCGTTGTTGGTTTGTTCGAAGTTCTGCACCCGTAATGAGGGCACCTCGATTTCTAAAGGGATGACTGCTTCACAACCATATGCCATGAAGAACGGAGTTTCTCCGGTGGGGATTCGAGCGATGGTTCGATAAGCCCAAAGTATATTGGGAAGATGGTTGGTTCATAGCTTATCGGCCTCATCTAATCTTTTCTTGATGCCCTGCAGGAGTGTTCTTTTGGTTCTCTCGGCTTGCTCGTTAGCTTGTGGATATCCTACGGAAGAGAATGGATGCTTGGTACGAAGTTCTTCGCAGAACAATTTGAACCGAACACTATCAAATTGTTTGCCATTATCAGTGACTAATACCTGTGGTATGCCAAATCGATACACTATAGACTTGCAGAAATAACCTCGACCTTGATGATCAGTTATACTGACGAGCAGTTCAGCTTCTACTCATTTGGTGAAATAATCTATCGTAACAAAAGGTGTTTTATTGGACCGGGTGCTCCGGTGAAAGGACCAAGGATATCCATTCCCACTCGACTAAGGAAAGCGAGTTGGTGATTGAGGTAAAGGGATTCACAGGTCTGTGGGGTACAGAGGAGTAATGCTGACAATTTCTGCATTTCTTGACCAGTTTCGCGGCATCTCTTTGCATTTTAGGCAAGTAATATTCTTGACGAAGTACCTTGAAGACCAATGTTTAGCTTCTGAGGTGATTTCAGCAAATCCCTTCGTGAACCTCTCGAAGAGCATAGTCGACTTCAGTAGGCCTAAAGCATTTCAGATAAGGTATGGTGAGGCCTTTTTGTACAACTGTCCATCCATGATTGCGTATCAAAAAACGCACAAGATAAGTTTTTTGGCTTCATTCATATGTTCAAAGAGTTTACCATCTCGTAGATCTTGAAGGATCGGGTCTGCCCACGTCTCTCTTTTAGTCACTAGCAATACAGGTACTTCATCAATACTCAGGCTGATGCGAGTTTTGAGTTAGGCAGCTTGGGTTAGCTCGGTAGGCTGAGAGGAGGCAAGTCGAGCCAAAGCATCAGTTTTCGAATTCTTTACCTGAGGAATCTGCGTTATTCAGAATATTCTAAATGCAGTGGCAAGTTCTCTGGCTTTCTTGAGATAATGAGCGATCATCTTGCCTTTAACTTTGAATTTACCGTTCATATGATTTACTACAAACTGCGAGTCGCTGTAGGTGTCCACGACTTCAATGGCCATTACTTTTGCCAGTTTCATCCCAACGAGTAATGCATCGTACTCGGCCTCATTGTTGGAAGTTTTGAACGCGAACCTTAAAGTATATTCAATGGTGAACCCGTCAGACTACAAAATATATGCCCTGCTCTACTTGCAGTGTCGTCAGAAGAGAGATCTACATGGAGAGTTCACTGCGGAGTTCGTTCAGCTATCTCTAATTCTAATGCTTTGCTTGGATTTGCCTGAAGCATTGTTTCTATAATAAAGTCTGTAAGAGCTTGAGCCTTGATTGCCTTTCGAAGGTTATACCAGATGTCAAATTCTCCAAGCTCTATAGATCATTTGACCATTCTCCCTGAAATATGTGGTTTATGAAGCACTTGTCTCAGTGGTCGGTCTATCAAGCAGATGGTGGTGTGTGCTTGAAAATACGGCTGAAGTTTTAAAGCCATAATCAATAGATCATAAACCATCTTCTCTATCAAGAAGTACCGTACCTCTGCATCATGGATAACTTTGCTAACATAGTACATGGGTTTTTGGACATATATATCTTCCCGGATCAAAACAGAGGTCACTATTTTTTGCCCGATTGATAAATATAAGAAAAGTTCCTCTCCCGTGATGGGCTTGGCCAGAAGCAAAGGAGAGCTCAAATACTCCTTCAATTCATCAAATATTTTCTAATAGTCTTCAGTCCAGATAAAGCCTTTTGCCTTCCTGATAGATCTGAAGAAGAGGAGGAATTTTTCTGCGGATTTTAACATAAAATGGTTGAGTACCGCTACACGTCATGTTAACCTATGCACTTCTTTTATTATCTAAGAGAGGTTGTGTTGAGGATGACCTCGATTATTTTTAGGTTAGTTTCTATTCCTCTTTGAGTGACCATAAAGCTGAGGAACTTCCCTCCAGTAACTCTGAAGACACATTTTGCAGGGTTCAGCTTCATCTAGTGATACCAAAGAATTTCGAAGGCTTTCTCTAGGTCGGAGTTGTGGTCCATGGGCTCGACACTTTTCACTATCATCCACATAAACTTCAATGTTTTTCCTAATCTTCTCATGGAAGATCTTGTTCACCAGTTTCTGATAAGTTGCCTCAGCATTTTTAAGTTCGAACAGCATGACTTTGTAACAGTACAGCCTTCGGTCAGTGACGAAATCTATTTTTTCCTGGTCAGGTTCATGCATAAGGATATGGTTATAACCAGAATAAGCGTCCATAAAACTCATAATTTCGTGCCCTGAGGTGGTGTTAACTAGTTGATTTATCCGTGGTAGGGGAAAACTGTCTTTTGAACAGACTTTGTTTAGATTTGTAAAGTTAATATAAATTCGTCACTTTCCATTGTATTTTTTTACCATCACCACATTGGACACCCAGCCGGGATAGTCTGTCTCTTGAATGAAGTCGGCTGCGAGGAGGTTATCAACTTTGATCTTGATGGGGATTTGTCATTTGGGGGCAAATAACCTTTTCTTCTGAGTGACTAATTTGTGGCTTAGTTCCATGTTTAACCGGTGCACAAAGACATCAGGATTGATCCTGGGCATGTCGGAGGCTGACCATACAAACAGGTCTTGATTCCTCTAAAAGAGAGGGATAAACGATTCCTTGAGATTCTTAGGGAGACTGGAACCAATTTGGACTGTTCTGGATATGTCTTCACCAAGTGGAACGACGGTCAATTCTTCCATGGGCCTGCCACACGGGGAGTTTTCTATCTCGAGGGGCAAAGTTTTAGTTATTTTCCCTATTCTTATATAATTCAGACAACAGGACCTGGAGACTTGCTGGTTCCCTTTGACTTCACTCACTCCATTGTCAATAGGGAACTTCATTTTTAGGTGGTATGTGGACACGACAGCCTTTAGTTCATTGAAGGTAGGCCTATCGAGGATCACATTGTAGGATGACAGTCTCTTGACTACTAAAAAAATAGTTTATACAGTGGTGGTCTGTGGAGCCACCCTTGCGGTGACCAGGAGAACTATACTGCTTTGGGTAAACATTGGAACCCTGATAAATCGAACAGTGGGGTGGAGATCGGCTTCAACTGGTCATCTTTCAGTTGCATTTTCTGGAAGGCATCATAAAACAAGATGTCCGTCGAGCTTCCGTTATCCACTAAAATGCACATAACGTCGTGGTTGGCAATAAGGAGTGAAACCCTCATGGCATCATCGTATGGGGTCTGCACTCCTTCTAAATCATCGTTTATGAAGAAAATTGTCTGGTTTATCTTCATTCGCTTATAAGGCCCGCTTACAGAAGCCATGAACCTGGCGTATGCTTTCCTGGTTTGTCCAGAGTTGCCTCCGGCGGTCGGTCCACCATAGATCGTTTTGATAATTCTAGTGACTGTGAGATCCTGGCTCTCTTGATCATGTTCTTCTCGGTTTGGCTTTGGACTCCTTCTAAGAACTCAACGCTCTTAATTTTGACAAGAGGGACGTTCGAGACTTTTTTTGGATAGATCAAGCGTTTCTTCCCGTCGTGGTCCAGTAAACTCCTTTAAGTACCATCTGTTGATAAAGGACTCAATCTTCTGTTTAAAAGCGTGGCACTCCTCAGTGCTGTGTCCACGATTTCTGTGGAATCGACACCACTTGCTTCGATTTCCACTGGCATGCTGCAGCTTCGGAGGCCATCAAAGGATTTCTCTGTCCTTATCCTACATGAAGATATTAGTCTTGGATGTGTTGAATGGTGTGAAACTTTCAAAACTGGTGGCAGCTTTAGATCTGTTCTCGTGATGGGGGTTTTTGGTCGCCCAGCCTCGAGAATCGCTAGTTTTTTCTTCTTCTTCTCTGTTTCCCCTTATTTTTGCGTTTGGAAAGCTTGATCGTCCTCAGCTAGCATGTACTTCTCAGCCCGGGTCAGGATCTCATTCATGTCTTTAGGCGATCACCTGATGAGCTTAGAGATAAATATCCCAAACCTTAGCCCGTTTTTGAACTCTAGTATCTATACATTGGGGTCGAAGTCCGTAATTTCCCAAGCAGCTGCATTGAACCTCGAGATGTGCGCTCGGAGTTTCTCTCCTCGATGTTGAATAATGTTGAAAAGACTTTCTGAGGTCTTCTTGGATCCTTTACTGTTGAGGAAATGTGAAGCAAAGGCATAGCTAAGCTTCTTGAAGGTGTTGATGCTTCGCGACTTTAATCTAGAATACCATGTACTGGCGGCCTTTTCAAGTGTCAGGGGAAAAGCTCGACACATGACGAGATCAGAATGCTGACGTAACATCATGGTAGTCTTGTATACCACGTACTGGCGGCCTTTTCAAGTGTCAGGGGAAAAATTCGGCACATGACGGGATCAGAATGCCGATATAACATCATGGTAGTCTTGTAGAGCTGCAGGTGATCCAGGGGGTTTGTTGAGTCGTCATAGGGCTTGATAAGTGGCATCCGGAAATTTGGCAGGAGCGGAGTTTCGATAACTTCTTGACTGAATGGTGGGTCTTGGATGTTGAGCTCGTCTAAGACGTTATTGTTTCGGCCTTTGAGAGCTTCATTGATCCTCTTTTCCATTTCCTCGATTCGTTTGTCTAGGTAAAAATTACTTCTGGATGAAAAACCTCCCTTAGATCTGCTGACGTGAGGTGGTGAAAATGCTGATGTGAAGTGGTGAAGGTTCTGCAGTAGAATGACTGTCAGTGGTGCGTCCGTCACTAGGATGGCTGGTCAAGCTAACACAATAATTACATACAAGGTTTTTACTGAATTCAAGACATTGATAGAATTTTTTTTCATGAGTGACAAGCAATTAAAGAAGAAAAGTCCCTTTGCATAATAACAATTCTACACATTAGCAAATGAATAAATTATCATGATTTTCACAATATCTTTACATTGTGTAAAATTTCTAAATTGGTTTCAGTCTCTAAGATATAAAATCAAACATAAAATAAAAAATTGTAAAAATCAAAAGTTGGAAGACAGATTTTATGAAACCAAATTTGTATTTTTAGTAATTATTTTACTAAATACGAAACAGATTTAAACTCCACAAAATGGATTTTAAAAATCTTTTTTTTTATAGTTAAACACAGTTTGATAAAAAAAAAAGTAACCAATTTTTTTTTTTATTGTTTTCAGTCTTTGTTTGTTTGTGTTTTTTCAAATTGATTAGGCAAAAATACATTTCATGTGAAATTTTGAATATTAAATCAGTGTTTTCACGTTTTTAATTAGTAGCAGATTCTCAGTTGAGTATGATGAGATAAATCACCAATTCGATGGACCCACCAGGGGAACTCAAACAAACAACAAACCCATGATTAATTTTCATTACACCAATCAATCCATGCTTAGTGGTATAAATATCATTTCGTGATCATCGTCTCGAATTGGTAAAAAGCGACGTTATTGTATAATTTTCTTTCCATTCCCTAACCGGCAAAAATATCGTCGGTGCTACTTCCACGTGTATTGCTTCCCAATTTTCGTTTGTAATTTTTAGAATTTGTTTTTGTAGGAGGATAAAAATTTAATTTTTTTATTAATAATATTAATTAAATATATATAAATATTATTAACAAATTTTTTTAATATTATAAACAAAATTTTATAGGAGAAAACCAGCTTGGATGGTCAATTTTGAATCACCGACTTTTTGCGGTGGACCTGACTTGTTCCCTGGCCGACAATCCGGTAAATATTTTGGGGGCAAAACTAAACTTTGAACCCAAATTTTCCAAAATCAACAGTTAATTTCTATATTTTTCTTTGATTTCTTTAGGGCTTGAGTTACGAACTCACGATTTCGCTGACTACTTTTACTGTTGCAGGGTACAGATTGTATGATAAGAGTGACTTCAATAGTTTGACTCGTTTATCTATTGTCACTGTAATTTTGGTATTTCCATCGATTTTGAGGGGAATTTTAAAATAAAGTTAAGTTTTTTAATTAATTTTAAATGAAATTTTTTTTATCATTAAATAAAAATAATACTAACAATATATTTTATTAAATTTTTAAAAAATTATATAATATTATTTTTATTTGATAAAAAAATCTTATTTATCCAAAAATAATTAAAAAATTAAAATGAATTTAACTTAAAGATAAAATTCTCCTTCAAAACTAAAAAAACTGAAAACCGTGACACTGTCTATTGTTTTCTAAATACTCATGTTTTCCGGTGAGATTAATGGTAAATGGTTATTAAATGACCTAATATAAAACCTACGCATGAAAAATATAATTTAATCTTTTTTTAATAGATTTATAAATTTCATTTTAAAATAGTTAAGTTTTTAGTTTTTTTTCCCCTTAACTTCCTCAATGTATAATATTAATTCTCACCCAAGCATAAAAAACATGGAATCAAATTGCTGTCATGGTACATGCTTGATAGAGATGGAAAAAGCTTTTGTCCCCGACAAGGCTCAGACTCTTCAACTCGATGAAATCAGATTTGAAAGAGATATATCCTTGTAACGTAGGGAAAGAGGATGACAAACTCGACTGGTTTAATATTAATGCACATTATGTTATTCTTTTTATATTGTATAGTTTTTGTTACTTTTAAGTGTAATTGATTTTTTTTAAAACAAAGATTAACAAATAATTATTGCATTTCTTCATGGAAAATAAAACAAGAACGAAGGGGCACCAAAAATCTCAGCCAAGACAAAAAAAGGATGAGGATAGTCTGGAGAAACATGAACAGGGAATACACTTTTCGTTTCGTTGACATTCTTAATGTCTAATTAAGCATGTCAATGGATTAGATTTTGATTCAAATCCGATATATATTTGATTCATATAGTTGGATATGGACAAAGATTTTGATATGCTAATTCGATTTTGATCTGAATCAACTAATCCATTTAACAAATAAATCAAATTTGGATTTTCTTTAATACACTTCGATAGTAACCCAATCCGATTTTAATATTATTACATAGTATGTATTATTCTTTGTATTTTATGTATATGCTTTGTTTTTATAACATAGATATACGTACATGTTATAAATTAATACTTTTTAAGTATGCTACATGGATTATTAAAAATATATGTCTTGATAAAAAGATTAAATATTTTAAAAAGAAGTAAATTTTTTTTAATCTATATTAATATAATTTATAAGTATTTTATAATTTAATAAGCTTTTAAAATATCCCTTAAGAAATCGAATAATTCGATTATAATCGAAATTCAATAGATCCGGATATGGATTAAGTTTTAAAATATTTAATAAATAATTCAATATGATAATTTTTTAACAAATAGATTTTGATATAGTTTTGTCCGAGCCAAATACGATCCGTTTACAAACCTATTAATACCACAATATTCAATAGTGAAAAATACCATCAATTTTAAAAGAGTTGACTCACAATCAAATACTTTTTGGTTTTAAAACAAAAAGAATGAAACTCACATGAAAGATATTTTTAAAAAAAATTGTAAATTTTATAATATATTTCTAAAAAGTAGACAATAGTTTTGGGACATCAATTTTAAAAAAACTGACAAGCTTTTAAAACGGAGGGAGTATAAAATTTTATATATTTACGTTTACATCTATATTATTAACATTTAAACGATTTGGGGCCACTTTTGATTTCATTGTTTTTTTTTTCACATTGATGCTATCTCAATCTTGTTCTCGCTCTAGCTCTCGTTTTCGTTACTGTTTCACGATGTTGTATCAAAAGTTAAACTCAAAATTGAATTAAATTTTTTAATTATAAAGCATATGGTAGCTCGATTAGATTTTATAACAAGAGTGAACCCGCGACCACCGAAACTTTCATGTGGAAATTTCAATATCCGGTAAGGTGGAGTTTATCGTGTCTTTTAAAAGAAAAAGACAATCTGCTTTATTTGTATATTTTATTGTAAAATACGTATTTTTTTATAAATTTATATTTCTATACAAAATAAAAAAAAGGGTAAATAAAGCAATTTTACCAGAAAAATATAAATTTATTTTACGGTAAAAAATAATACTTATGATTTTATGGCACAAGTTAATTTTTTTTTTGAAAAAATTATAGTATAAGACCGTTTGATAAAGTCATTCAAAATTCCTTCAATCACAATAGCACAATAGATCACTTTTAATTTTTACTTAATGAGATTACATTGCTTTACAAAATCGGCGCTACACAACAATTTTTCCTTGTATTGATCTATCAATAATGAAGTTAATGGACCCCACATCTATCCAATCGGATTTTGAAGCCCTCGGCTCTTGAGATATCCTAACTTCTATCCACTGTGTGTTCCCGCCACATTGTTCAGGAATTTCCTATCCCACGCTCCAGTGAATAACGTGCATTTCACGCTTCTCTCTGATTGTCCATTGTGCATTTCAAACGGCTTTAAAGCACTCAATCAATCGATCATCTCCCCTTTATTTCTTGGGTCCCAGCCACGTGCACAAAAATGTCACGTGTCAGCCACGTGATTAGTGTTTTTCTCTATATTTCTCTTTCTCATAGGTTTTGCCTTATTTGATTCCCCTCTCTCTCTCTCTTCTTGCTGTGATCGGATGTGGGTGGCTACCGTACTTCACCAGCCGGTCGGTCCGGTTTCAACGATCCCCGCAGCTCGTCCAAACCGGAAACTTTTCGCCTTTTCTCTCTGCAAACCGAAATCGTTTCGTTTCGTTGTTCGGTCTCGGCCGAGAAAGTTCAAAGTTTCGGCGTTAAGGAAGCAACTCCCCGTTTTACAGACCAAGAAACCAGGTCTCTTCATGTCTTGTAGTAAATAAATATAATCGCTCTCTAATTAACCATTATCTTAGGTAAAATTAACACCGTTTCTGCTTGCAGATAGTGAGAAATCGCCGTTACAAAAGAAGAGTAGTGAATTCATCGATTTGGGATGGTTCCGTGCTTTTCCTCATGTGGCGATTGCTTCAATGTCCAATTTTCTTTTCGGTTATCACATTGGGTAAGTCTTTCTTTCTTTCTTTGCTCATGCTTTTCCTTTAATCTGCAAATGGATATATAATGAGTGATAGTCCTTTTCATCTTTCATTAAATTATGCGACCACTAAATAATTGCATAAGTTTATCTTTCACTGTTTAATTGCTGATTAAAGCTGCGATTACATCTTCGGAAGTTCGATCCACTTCATATGGAATGACATCTTTTCATAAATCCAAGATGGAAAAATGTGCCAGGGGTCTCTAAACTATGAACATTTAGCACTTAAGTCCCTGAAAACAACTAATTGGTGTCTGAAGTCCTTAAACTTCTGGTTGCTTGCAATCAATTCTGTCAACCTTATTTCCATTAATTCTGACACACTACATCAATATCAACCCCTAGAAAAGACTGTTTCTCCATTTCACTAGTCCTCAAATGGTTTAGGCACGGATTGAAAATTTAATGAATTGTGAGGGACAAAATATAAGGATTGAAATTGATGCAATTAATCAAAATTAACGAAAATGGGAGTGAAGGAATTGATTGTAAGTGATCAAAAGTTTAAGGATCTGCCATGGATTTCTTTCCTTTTATTCAATGATTGTGAACCTCCCATTTAGTAGTATTGGCCTCTTGCCCTTTTGCTTTCTCTACCAGAAACCGTAACAGTTTTCCCAATAAACAACTACTATAATCATTTTCTTGCACTAACTTTTCTTTTCTTTATTACCTCAGCTAAAACTGAATTGATTGCCTGGTAATACCTCTATTTAGAGTGACCTCTTTGACCAAGTTGTGCAATCATTGAAAGCATTGTGAGACTTGAATTCAACCTACATAATAGTATTATCATCCAGCGCTAGAAAAACACCCAGCCTCTGTTTTGATATTTTATTGCTCAGTCAGTTAATAATCTCCTACTTTTTACATGTTTAACTCTTTATTTGGAGTGAAATAAGAGATTTTCTTTTGACATTGTTTTTATATCCTTCGTGGCCGCCTTGCATATTTTGTATGATTTATCTTTCACATAAAAGGAGAGCACGTGTTTAGAAGATAATGCTAACCAAGTTGTAGAATTGAAGATTTGGTACCAACTGATAGAACCATCAAAAGAAAATTGAAAATAAAATAGAAACGAATTTAGGGATTATGAAATAAAAAGTTTTTAAAGCTTTGACCATTTCAAGGGTTTGGTTTTCCAAACTAATTATTTTTTATGATAATTAGCCTACTAGTATAATAATCCTTATCCTTTTCTTTTCGTCATAATAAAGCTGCACGGCATTTATCCATACATAGACACACATGCGCGCACACGCGCACACACACACACTCACACGTGTGCATACACATAAATATAAGGTGCAGGAACCCTACAATTCTACTCTTATATTTGCCTTCGTTTGGACTTATTTTCAAACAGTAATAATCACTTTAAGCAGCACTTTAAGAACTCTTTTACCCAAACTCTAGATCAGCTTTAAGCATCATCAATTAAAACAACTGATTATAATTGTAAGTTGAAAATAAGTAAAAACCAAATGAAGGAAAAATAGGGTTCAGCTTCCATGAGCAGTTATTGGGGTTGCTTATTGATTTATTTTCTCTTTTTGTGTGTTCTACTTCTGTTAGTTGTGTTGGATCTTTTGCAGAGTAATGAATGGCCCTATTGTTTCAATTGCACGAGAAATTGGTTTTGAAGGAAACTCGATACTTGAGGGACTTGTAGTGAGCATATTTATTGCTGGTGCATTTGTTGGAAGCATAAGCTCTGGTTCACTGGTGGACAAACTTGGTTGCCGGCGCACCTTTCAGATTGACACAATACCCTTAATTCTTGGTGCAATTTTAAGGTAATATTATCAGCAATGTAATACATGTGATCCGTGCTATCTTGTATATATATAAAGTAAACCTTCGTTTGACGCTGGTTGTATTTTATCAAAATTCATAGGGGTTGACTGTAGATTAATGGTGCAAGACTTCATTTATTATCTTGGATTAGCACTTTCTTTTGCTGCACTTGACCATCCATCTTCAATTTTTGTTTGTATTTATTCGTTGTAAGATATTTTAGATTCCTCACCATATAGAAATTAGCTTGTAAGAAACTAGTTAGCGTAATATATATCTTGCTAAGTATTGAAAGCTATTTCTCCTCCTTCACATGCTTTTAAGAGTGTTTCAATATTTTTTTGCATAATGAGAGGAACACCCACATGGTCCACCTTGTCATTCGGTATGAGGCAATGAGGTTTACTTGTATGTGTGGAACTATCTGCAAGTCATGCACATAGGGTAAGCCCAGGACTTTGAGGGAGCAAATCTGGGCCTAAGCAATAAGCTGCATGTGCGGGTTGATGTGTTTCAACATTTTTCAACACCAGTTTCGACTTCACAGAAATCCATGGCTGTGTTTATTGTCTCTTCATTTGCATAAAATAATGTGTTATTGACTTATGGTTGATACTGTAATGATGCTAATCCAAAAAGAGAGAAGATATTGCAATGACTATGGCAAAAGCATGACCTGCTTTCACTCTATGTTTTTCTTGCAATGGATCCTTACCAGACATTATTGCTAGTGTTGGTGTTGGTGTTAGTGTTGGTGTTTTTTTTATTGCAGTGTTTGTCTCAATGTTAGTGTTTGTGTTAGTTTTGGTTTCAGCTGGTATTGGTGTTAGTTGGCATTGGTGTTTGTTTTGTGTTGCTTGTGTTGTTATTGGTGTTAGTTTTGCCGTTTGTGTTTATGTTGGTGTTAGTGTTATTTGTTATTGTTATTTGTGACACTAACTCTTAACACTAACACTAACACTAACAATATGTTGTGTTACTTATTATCTTTATTGTTATTGTTATTACTAGTATTCTTAGTACTGTCATTATTTTTTTTACTATTCTTCTTCTTCTTCTTGTTATTTATTTAACTTTACAACTAAACTCCTTACGTTATTCCCACTTTAACATCAAACAAAGCAGCATTAAACTTTGTAAGGCATGTAGAAAATGCAAAGGTGTGCGGTTGCTTCTATTTTGGATATGATGGTTTTGTACTTTTGTACTTTTGTTGTGATTGTTATTTGTTTTCCAGAACAAGAAAAATAAAAGATATTTGACTCTTTTCAATTTCTAATAGTGCACAAGCCCACTCCTTGGATGAAATGCTTCTGGGGAGATTTCTTGTTGGCCTTGGTATTGGTGTAAACACAGTTCTAGTTCCAATTTATATTTCTGAGGTACTACTTGATCTCAAATATGCTTTAATTTTTAAAAAATTTCATTTTTGGGGGTGTAATGACTGAACTACACAACTGGGGTAACCATCCCCGTCCCTTATCCCCTAAATCCCAGGTGAAGAAGGGATTTGATCCCAGGTTCTTGGTACAACCGCCAAAGGATTTTACCAACTAAGCTAGTTGGCACCTTCGAAATTTTACAATTCTACTTGTACCCCATTAAGTCTGGAACATATATTGTTATAATTCTTCTTAATGGGATTGAGTGGACTTTACACCTTCTTTTGTTCTTTCCTATTGACAATTACTCTTGCTATCTATCTTGCCTTGTCTCTGGTCACTACTGGTGACAGACAAATGAAAAATAGACTATACAAATGGAATTCTAAGAAACTACTAGAAAAAAGTCAATTGGATGATCACCAAATGCTGTTAAAATTATGCTTGAGACTCAATTGTAATATAAATTAACAAATTCATTAAGTCAACCATATAAGTGGTATCACTAAGGTATAAACTCTGCTGCACCTACAAGTAGGGTCGTTCAGATGGTTTGAAGTTATTCTTATTTCTCTAAGGTAGACTACATGCTTTAACTTCAGTAACATGATATTTAAGGTGTTTCAATTCTAGTTATTGGTAATGAAGTTTGTAGTGTGATCACAGCTTCTTTGTTTGGGTGCAAAAAGAGTATACTGCAAATTAAGGTGACCCATTTTTAATTTGTAACTCGTTTACGTGCTGTAGGTTGCTCCAACAAAGTATAGGGGTTCACTAGGAACCTTGTGCCAAATTGGTACATGCCTTGGGATTATTGCTTCACTGTTTCTAGGGATTCCTGCAGAAGATGATCCACATTGGTGAGGTTCCTTTTCTTTTAGTTTCTTGTTAGCTGGGGAGTTGTTCTTGAGGGAACTTTGCACTTGTATATTTATTTATTTTTGGGACGAATATGACTGAGACAATGGGGTAAATGAGCTTTCATGAGTGGATTGTACTAGAAATCTTAAGATTGTTGTGTTTCTGTCAAGTAATTCTTTGCTACTTCTGCTGATTTTGCGCCTTCCTCCTCAATCAAGCGCTAATAGCATCATGCCAATTTTTTTTGAAAACTTAAGGTAGATGATTGGCATTGATGACTCGGGAACTATGTGTAGAATTATCTATTTTGGAATTCTACTATTTTAAATGCATGATTAATCACTGCGTCAGACACTAGTAAATCGGTCCATTCAGTTCACAGTGTAATGTTCGCATGTCAGACATGAGGTGTCCAACCTGAAATACCAGCATCTACCCCAGTGCCTGTTCTTGAAGTAATTCAAATAATGACCACCTTGTGGGGCTATATATTTCTATCTTTTATCTTTGCAGATAATGCATTCACTTTTATTGGTAATGATGAGATGACTGAACTTTAGGCTTATGAGAATAAATGATTAAATGCGGTTAAAAGTGTGCATCATATTGCTAATTAATGATTGAAAAAAAGCATAGCTGATTCACACCGTTGGTATACAAGGAGAGCACTTAAAAAGAAAAGAAAACGAAGACAAGAAACTGACATGACATCAACATCCTAATATTTAAGCTATCCATAAACTCTAGAAACATCTGGAAAAAATCAAATGATATAGGCAATTGAGTGTTATATCTAAGAAATATGTGAATATTTCCTTTTCGCTACTTCTTGTTCTCCCACTCAGCAGGTCCCCTTTAGTTCACCTATTTGTTTCATCTCACGAGCATATGTAGACAATTGGTTAGTTGATGCAGTAACATGGATTCCTGATTAAAGAAAATTAGAAAAGTATCCAACAGATAAAATAAGGGAAGAGGGAATCATTCTTGTTGATAGTTGAACACCTTGTGTTGACATAGAGCCTAAGATTTTGTTGCCTGTGGAATTTGTCGAGACAAAGCGTTAATCAGATAAATCATCTAGAAGTTGTTCCATATGGTCCAATCAATAATTCCAAGTTGCCATCTTGTAAGAATTCCTTTTAGAACACATCTTATTTAAAATTGCTAATGTTGAACACCTCGTGTTGACATAGAGCCTAAGATTTTGTTGCCTGTGGAATTTGTTGAGACAAACTGTTAATCAGATAATTCATCTAGAAGTGGTTCCATGTGGTCTATTCAATAATTCCAACTTGCCACCTTGTAAGAATTCCTTTTAGAATGCATCTTGTTTAAAATTGCTGATGTTGATTTTCAAGACATATTATGCTATCACTCGAGTGTAGCTGTCATCTCCTCTATAACTGGTGTAATACAGTGGTCAAACATTTTTTGTTTATCTCTTGGCACGTTTTTGAGGTTTCGATTGAACTGTTTGTCTCAATAGGTTTTGCATTTGATTTTATGTTGGACAACTGAATGTTAGGTTCAACCAGAGCTTGTTGCAGATGAAAGTGTGCATTTGCTAGTGTTATGTCTATTATTTAGGAGAATCTTGTTCTATGCTTTTGTCATATTTTTGGCTGCATATATTAGTTTTCTCATGTCATATACCGTGATAAGTTTTGTTGTCATATACCATGGAAAACCTTAACATATGATGTTGTCCAGGTGGAGGACAATGCTCTATATTGCCAGTGCCCCTGGTTTTATTCTTGCACTTGGTATGCAGTTTGCTGTAGACAGTCCCCGCTGGCTGTGTAAAGTATGACTCTTGTTTCATTCTTTGCTAAAGAAATTTACTAGTTATGTGCCTTTGTCTACTCAAAAAGTTGTTTGGTGGTTTTAGTGTAGGTAGGAAGATTGAATGATGCCAAAGTAGTTATTCATAACCTTTGGGGAGAATCTGAAGTCAACAAAGCGATTGAAGAATTCCAGTCAGTCATCAAGAATGATGGTAGTGATTTGGACAGTAGATGGTTGGAACTCCTAGAGGATCCCCATTCAAGAGGTACCTAGGAGGTCTTAGTTGTTATGCTAATGTTTTTTTAGTGTTGAACACATTGCAGTTAACAAAAATAGCTATGAAGTTTTACCTCTTGTTGGGCTAATTTGGCAGAAACATGAGTAATGCATATTTGAAAATGTTACCCTAAAAGAAAATAAAAAGTTCGAAGTCGCAAAATCTATGAGCAATTCATATTATTTTGGTTATGAGGCAGCTTCATATTCCTCGTTAATTTAGGTCTGCTACTGGTTGCAAAGTGTAGTTTAGCAATATATTTTTGTATGTTAAGAAACTCCTGTGATTCCCGCGAGGATGTTCTCTGTATGGCTGCAGTTGCATTCATTGGAGGTGCCCTTTTTGTACTTCAACAATTTGCGGGCATAAATGGAGTTCTTTATTTTTCATCGTTGACTTTTCAAGATGTTGGAATTACGAGTGGTGCTCTTGCAAGCCTATTTGTCGGACTTACAAACTTTGCAGGTGTGAGATCTGACATTGATGTATGTACATTTTGATGCAGAAAAGAAAAGGAATTACGTATTATTCTAGAATTTCTGGGATATTAGGGAATTATTATGTTTTGATTGATTTCCTATCATGTTGGGGGTTTTATTTGAGAGTTATTATATTTTGATTTATTTCCTTTTATGTTAGGGATCTTATTAATTAGTAGGATTTTCTAGTGTGCTTGGTGCTTATATAAGCACCTTATTATGTTAATTTTGGTAGACTTTGATTATGGAATAAACTTGAGTTTTGGTGTATCTCTTGTCCCCATTCTTGTTCTGTTTTCTTTTTTACCTAGTCTAATTCTTTTCGGTCTAATCTGCCTCTGCTTCCTGGCTGTTTCTCCCTTTCTCATTTTGTTTCTATTTCTACCTATCTGTCTGTCATCACATTTGTATGTTGAATTATACTTATTGTTTTGAAACAGTCATTCTAATCAACTAATAGACTTCTCCAGGTGCACTTTGTGCTTCTTACTTAATTGACAAGGAAGGAAGACAGAAGCTCCTAATTGGAAGTTACTTGGGAATGGTAACGTGCTTATACGAAAAATATAAGTTTATTATGGAAAAACCTCAGTAAAATTTAGCATGCACCTGTAAAAGAAAAATTGAGAGTGAAACATTAGCAAAACTGATCTTCACATTCAAATGCTTTCTCCCACCATCAAAAATGGGGTTGAGGTGTAAAAAGTGTGTGGAGTTTCGCTTTTTTGGACAAGGGATGTTCTTTTCTTTTTAATGTTTTGAAATATGCGTACATGGTGAAATAATTTCCTTCATGTTGATATACTGTAAGAGTTAAATGTAAATATATGTTCTTTTGATTGCTATCACTAAATACCCTACTTATAAACTCTCTTTGCAGGCAGTGTCGATGTTTCTCATTGTATATTCCATCAGTTTTCCGCTAGATGAAGATTTCAGCCACAACTTATCTATTCTAGGAACTCTCATGTAAGCGCTCTTTATTGTGCAGCATTTAGAATCAATGTGAACTAGTGCTTCAAAATTGAGCATCCACGTGCTTAACTTTGTTTTTTGTCCTTATTCGAAACCTCGATACCTTGCTTATCAGATGACATTGATATGGAAAAAACGTGGTCTAAAATAAGTTGGGCAACTGAAACGAACTGACCCGCTTATGAATAGGTCCTGCTAGGCTTGTTATTTATTTCATGAATTAGGCAAGCCAAGTTTCATGCCCAGAAAGCTCAATTGATATAGCTGAGCTTCAGCCCTTCCTCACCAGGTCTAGGCTATTCATCACTAAGAAACTGTTCTCTTGTTTACTTTGAAATTTGATAAGCACCCAAAGTATATAGGTTGCTGTAGTATATGGGTTGGCAACCCCTTGGTGTCCTTGTCAATGAATTTTTATTCCTAACAAGAAATTATATTGGTCGCTGTAAATTAATATGGTTCCTTTATAACATATCAATTTGATAAAGCTTCAAAAAATATGGTCCGTGATTTTGTTGACTTGCATCAATGTGTTCTTTTTGGGGTTTAATGGTAATGGCTATGTTCTTGAGGGTAATTGTGTCTTCACTTGCTATGGAGGATGAAATGAAGGGATGTCTTTCTGACAGTGTCCAAATTTCCCTTTAGTGTTTCTGATTAAGCTGGAAGGATAACTCTATTGATGCCTCTTCCCTCCATACATTTATAGGTACATATTCACTTTTGCTATTGGAGCTGGCCCAGTAACTGGTCTTATTATACCAGAGCTTAGCAGCAACAGGACACGTGGGAAGATCATGGGATTTAGTTTCTCTGTTCATTGGGTATGTAATGATGTTCACTTTCTCAGTATGCAGGTTTAAATATTAAAGTGAATGTTAACAAATACTGTACACATAATTTGGTTAGAACCTACTGCCGGCTGTAGTCAATTATTAAGGAAGGAAAAAGAAGAAAGGTATCATGCTTGCTGCTACATGAATATTTCCTGCCTATATTTCCAAGCAGATGATTTAAATCTAGGTTACAGAGGTTGTGAAAATATTAATGGGAATATTGTTTTATTCTGCATCATTTCACCCGTGATACCCATGCATGTTTAATTCAGCATGAAACTTTTTACCTTACTTGCACATGCCCTATGTTTCAGATTTGTAATTTCTTGGTGGGTCTCTTCTTCCTTGATTTGGTGGAGAAATTTGGAGTTGCTCCAGTTTATACTGGCTTTGGCAGTGTTTCCTTCTTGTCAGCTATTTTTTCTTATTACTTCATAGTGGAAACTAAGGGCCGCTCTCTCGAGGAAATTGAAATGTCAATGAACTCCAATTCCCCACCAAGAGGTAAGTGAAGGAACCTAATTGTTTATGAGAATCACGGAGGATGGAGAAATGTCATGATTTAGGTTGTCGGGGGAGGTTGCTTTGCTTGAAAGATTACTGGTTTCTGTGACATCCTACTGAATGAAGAATGTTTTTGATAACTGGCTGCTATTACATCTTACTGTACACCTCTCTGAATCAGAGATGGAGTCAGAAATTTTAACTTAGGGTCAAATTTGTGCACTTTTTTTTTTATAGAATTCAAATTTTTATATATGATTAATGAAAAATAAAATATACTTTGGGGCTCATGAACCCATTTGAACACAGCTCTGGCACTTTGAATTTAGAGGAAGCCATTCTATGGTTGGTTGGGTTTAAAGTCAATTTTAAGCTAATGTTTATTTTTAAAATTTGTAAAAAATTTTATCAAATCAAATTATTTATTAATTTAAATTTTAATTATTATTTAATAAAGTTTAATGGAGTTTGATTTGATTTGATTAAGTTTTTTTTGTAAATTTTTAAAAATAAGCATCGGTTTAAAATTAATTTTAAGTTCAATTAAATGAATCTATATAATTAGCGGAGTTCTCCTGTTATGTATGGATTAAAAAAATTACAAATTAAAATAATTTTTTTTAAATAACTTATTTGTGACAATAGAAATGACAATGCAACTGCTATTAATTTGAGCATTAAACAAAATTGATTTTTTTAAGAAGAACCATGTTATTGAAATTAGCCATTAATTATTATCCATGAACACAAAATGGCAATGTATCACCATGTGATTATGGCTATCAACTTAAATTGTGCCGTTATTCTCACGTGCATTCACATGTTACCATGTCATGATCGAAGATTGATAGCAGCCATAAAATTTTCCATTTTCCACGAGGCAAGTTTCAAGTTTGGCATTGATAATAAAATAAAATAAAAGTTGTTTGGCAAATTCTCACACCAAATCGCAACCGTCCATCAAGCATAAATCATGGAATCGCAAAATAAATCCCGTTAGTCCATGTTTTTTATTGCCACGTGCACCACCCCCCTTGACCGTTGACGCTTCACTTTCAACGAACTTCCATTAAACCATCTCTTTTCTTTCCCCCTCTCTCGATGAACGCTAGGCTAATGTTCTGTCTGCACTAGTTATTCTCTCAGAATTCGACCGTATAGAGACCTGCAGTCCAGGGTAATTTGTTCTCTGTTTTGCTTGTGTTAAAAGATGGGACCATCTGCAGAGACGAGGAGCGACGGCGATCTCGCGCTGGAGCTGATCGTTTGCGACGGATCAGCATCGGCAGTTGATGGCGGCTCATCAGCCTCGGCAGCCGATAGCGGATCAGCATCATCAGCCTCTGACGAGATCACTCCTTTATTGACCCAGGCTGAGAGGCCTAAGATCAACATCTTCTCTGTCTCTTACTCTCGAAGAAAACCTACGGTAAAGACTTTATGTTTTTTAAATGTATTATTACTCGATCTGTATTTTCTATTTACTGTAATATTTTTATGGTTTTCTGAGTTTAGATGGTTGTTTATCCTACTTCCTACAGGATTACAATTTTCAATAATTAGTCCTAGTCGGTTTACAATTAGTATTTTTAAATAAAACCTTTATTTTCTTTTCCTATTCTGTTCAGGATTGGGATTTCAATTACTTAGGGATGTTAATTCGCCCTTTTTCATGTTTAACCGAGACCGTATCCCTTTTAAGTGGGTATGGATAGAATTAACAGGTTTCGGAATCAGATAGAATGGTAGCTAAACGGTGGATGGATTTCGCGGATAACCTATTCGATGCCATTCCTAAGTAAATAGGATGGAAATTCTCAGTTTTCGCGGTTAACATAAGATATAGACTAGTAACGGCAGAGGACATTGAAATTTAGAGAGAAGATTCAAGACAAAAATATTTGAAGAAAAGGGAGCAACAGAAGCTGGAGGAACTCAAACATAAGATAGAAGATGAACAATCTCTCTTTAATGGTGTGAGGGTCACTAAAAGATGAACAATCTCTCGTTCAGATACTTTCAATTATTTGGTTTAGTGGCTTACAATCTGTCCAAGTTTAAATAATGAAGCCAAAAGCAAAGATCTGAGTAAACAGCTTGGTTGCTATGATGTGTTTGCAGGACCAACTAGAAATAGCAACAGAATCAGAGATATCTCCAGTAACTCAGTTTATTTTGTGGGTATGGAGTGGATCCAGATACTCTGGTCTGCTGTGCATGGCCTTGTCATCAACCATCTACTTTGTCATGGAAGCTTTTTCTGATCTTTTCTCTGGTTAGTAAATTATCTACTCTCTGCTGACTGACACTGATTATGAGGCTTATCATGTAAGCCACTTGATTGGTGGATTTATGCAAGAAGTGAAGTGGAGAAGCATTCATTATTGTTCATCATTTCATGCATCTCATATTATGGTTTAATTTAAATATTTTGCAGTTGTCCTCCTTTTTCAAGCATCTTATGGGTGTATGTCATACACTCATACCATGAAAAATTTAAGATTAAATTATATAGAACAAATTTGATATCATTTAATTGGTTTAACATGTCAATTGAGGGTTAAGATTAGCATCTTGCGTGATGTTTAAGAACAAAAATAACACATTAAAGTTGCAAATCAGGGCTAGTGTGTAAGCCGTTCAAAGCTCACCATGTAGCTAACTTTTTTTTTCTTCTCAATTTCAAATTAGAACTTCTTTATTTTTTGGTATGTATGTCTTGGACCTTATGGAGTCTTTATATGATAGTAGTAAAAACCCTTGGGGCATGGCCCATCACAGCGGCGAGAGGACTTATTTAGTGTTTTGTGACTTTGTAAAAAGATCTGATATCGTCGTTAGCATGACAGTTGAAGGAGAGTAGCAATTAACAGCGCAACTGGAGATAATGTTTATGATCTATCATAGTTATTCGTTTATGGATATGCTGAATGTAGATGTTGTGTTTTTTCTTCTCAAAACTTATTCATACCTTTTTCAAAGATTCTGGCTATCATGTACCGTAGACTTAGTATTATTTCTCCAAATGATCTTTTATTAGCTATATCTCAGGTTTACAGGTGATTTTGATGCCTTTTCTGCCTTCATTTTGTAATGGCAGTTCAGTCAATTCCTTTATATGAGACTGCATTTACAAGATGTACAGTTATCGTGTTACTGTCATATTTGTGGTTGAGACGAAGTGGGCAACCAATTTTTGGGCCAACACATGCTAGGAATCTTTTGGTTTCAAGATCCCTTGTGGGATATGTCTCACTGTTGAGTTTTGTTTATAGGTAAGTTTCACTCATATGCTTTCTATTCTGCATCTAGTTACAGCTTACTTTCATCATCAGTTAAAACTTGTACACTTTGGAATAGTTCTTATCATCTCATTTGAGAATTTCAGTGTGATCTACTGATCATCTCTTCCTAGAGATGTAGTGCATCTAATTGGTAGGTCACATATTCGTTGACGTGTCTTCAATAATGATACTTTCCTACGCCAGGCACTTTAGATCAAAGTGGATGGACTAGCCACTAATTGAATCATGTAGCTGCTGACAGCATTTGTTGCCAGTGACTATCTTGTATACATGCCAATTATGGCTTTCTCACCCATATCCATGTAGTTATATGATTTCATATGAACCAGTCAAAACATAGTTCCAGTTAGAAATAAATTACATGGAACCCTAGATTATGGGCTACATTAACATAAATATGGATTCTTACGGTACTCGACATAAATGGCCTGGGGTATGGTTGCACTGTTTTGTATAATGGTTTATAGATCATTAATGATCTACTTTTACCTACTTCCAGTTATGTTGCACTCTTTATCTTGTTACGCTTCCATGTCTTTCAGCTTTTATGCTTTACCTTTGTCCATTCTTTGCCATTACCGCCCCTTCCCACTCACATGTGCCCTCTTCTCTCCATAAGAGGAGGGGGTGGGGGTGGGCTGTGAGAAGGAGTTGCCTTCTCTGCTGTGCTTGGAAAAATTTTCAACAGAAGTTTGTGAGCTGTTCAGTTTTGTGCTTGATTAAAGTAAATACTGTAACAACCAATGATTTTGCTCTATATTCTTTTCAGCATTCAAAGGTTACCTCTGCCTCAGGCAATTGTATTGAGCTTCACAACTCCAATTATGGCTTCAGTTGCGGCAAGAATCATTTTACATGAGAAGTTGAAAATTATGGATATCGGAGGTCTGGAAACATTATCCTACTTCTCTCTTTGCTCTTGTTATAGAAGTTGAACTACCTTTTATTAATAGGTTGTGACTGCTTTTTTTCATTTTCTAGGTCTTACTTGCAGTTTTTTTGGTGTGCTCTTCATTTTCCGACAGATACTTACTACACAAGGTACAGAAGTGAGTTAACAAACCATTTTGTACTTGGCATGAATGCTATGAATGTGTTAGCAATTGGACTATAGTAAGAATTTTAATGTAGTTCTGTTGTTCTATTTTTTCAATAGCAATAATAGTAGGCCGTGTTGGTGTCGCAAAAGAATGAACCTTAATTTTTGGTTTAGTGGGCATTCTTTTGTTAATGAGGAAGAGCTCTTAGAGTTTTTGGCTTGTAAATGACCTTGTAGAGTGGGTTAGCACCTCTTGGTGCTTCTTTTATTTTTGATAAGCAAAAAATTTATTAAAAAGCACCAAGAAAGTGCACCACAAAGCCAAAGGCTAATTACTCATTATTTACAAAGTAATTTCCTCTAACCCAAAAATTATGAGTATTGAACCAACTCTCTCTTATATTTACAATTGAACTTTCAAAACTTTCGAAGGCCCTTCGATTCCTTCCTCTCCACACAATCCACCAAATCGAGTGAAGAATTAAAACTAAGGCCTTTTTGACCTCCTTGGAAGCTTTAACACCACTCCAAGCCTCAATTTCATCTCTCATAGAACCCGCCATCACTCAAGAGACTCTCACAATTCTATAAGCCATTTCCCACAAGCTTTTAACAAAAGAGCATTCCACCAAAAGATGAAAAACAGATTCAGCCTTCACTTTGCACATATAGCATCTGTTGACCATTATATCCTCCCTCATTTGAAGATTGTCGATAGTAAGAATTCTATCCCAAGAGACCTCCCATACAAAAAACAAACTTTAATGGGAGCCTGAACACGCCAAATTGCCTTCCAAGGAAAATAAGGAAGCTCACTAGTGAGGCTTTTATCAATAAGAGTATTCTAAAAATCTTTTACCAAGAACCTTTTATCCGGTCTTAGTTTTCATCTTATCTCATCCTCCCTCCCTACCGCAATCTTAGAAGAATAAAGGGTGTCCAAAAACGCCGCAACTTCCCAATCTTGAACATTACAAACAAAAGGCACAACCCAAGATACTCCTTGGTTGATCAATGAAAAACAAGAGCTAATCCGAGCTTCTTTATCTCTCATCAAGTTAAAAATACATGAAAATCTATCATTTAAAAGGGTATTCCCACACCAAGTGTCGAACCAAAGCCTAGTCTTCGCTCCATTGCCCACCAAAATCTCAGCATAATTCCAAAACTCCTCCCAACCTTTCCTAATAAATTTCGATACTCCTACTCCATAAGGTCCCCAAGGCTCCTTGGACATCCAACCATCAAGATCCATTCCGAATTTTGCCTCCACCACATTCGTCCACAAGTGATCTTCCTCAACAGTAAGAGCCTTATTGAGCAATGATCTTCTTTTATTTTTATATGAATATACTTTATTTATAAAAAAAAATAGCAATAATAGTAGGGCATCTTACTTCTCGTTGTTGCCATTTCATGCGCTATTCATATATGAGATTGAGCGGTTGAGTGCGTACTATGATCACTATATTATTTTTCTGGGTAAATTGATCTTAGGCAGTCTGCCAAGCATTAAGCCATCTCTTCTCTTCTTTCTCTTTACTCCTCTCTTTCATCTTTTTCTTTTTTATCCTTTTCCTTGTCTCTGCCTACATCTGTTTGCTACCGCAGTCCTTGACCAACCCTCCTGGGTGTGATCATAGACCCCTGCCCGCTGGAGAACCAATGCGAGGAAGGACCAGTAAACGGCCCACAGAACATGGACCCTTCCTTAGAGGGTCCATTGTGGGGCCCGCAGACGTCCTTCAAGGTGGGTCGAACCATAGCCCGACCTCAGCCCCGTCGAGGGCACATTGTATTAAGCATTGGCTTTGTTAGATTGGGATCTTTTAAACTATTTCAAGTTCTTTGTTTTACAACCAATTCTTGATCTCAAGTTGAAGAGTTAATGAACTCAAGACAATTTAATTTCCATTAACCTTGACGTCCCATTCATTTCTTGAACTGAACTTGCTTCTGTGTTGGAATCCATACTTGATGATGGGTAAACTTGACATTTGTCTGATGTCGTTGCTGCATTTATTTCTTACACCCATATATACTTACTGTGAAGTTGAGGTGGTATGTTCTCAGTTGTGGCACAATTTCCATGGAGAACTCTGGAAGACATTATTGTATAACTGAAAGACGTGGTAATGCATTAGTAATGGTTCCTTTTAGTGAATATTGTGAAACTACTACATCAAATAACCTGTCGGGTTCCTTGATAGTAAGTAGATCTATTTTTGCATTAGATATGGCCCTGCTGTAAAGAATAAAACACCCATTCTTTAGTTTTTCTTTGTCCTTTGATGGACTCTTTATTTATTTATATTTATGTGTAGCAGGTTACAATCTATTTAAATGCCTTTCGTGCATACTTAAATGTGAACAGTGGTAGTAATTGTACTTTTGACTCTTCCTAGAATTGTGCATTTCCTATTATGGACTCATGCAGAGTTCTTTTCTTTTTCTTTTCTCTGGGTTTTGGCATTGGGATTAATTAAAGCCAGGGAAGCAACGAATGCAAATTTTAAGGGAAGCCACCACATTATTGCAGTCTTGGCTGGTCTATTTTCATCAGTAACTGGCGGAATCAGCTATTGTCTTATTAAGGCCGGAGCAAAGGCATCAGATCAACCAGTGTAAGATACTAAGATTAATGACTTGCTTTGTTTGGTACAACAAAACATGTCATTGGCCAAAGTGAAAATAGTGGTTTTTTTTTCTTTTTGCCTTATGCAATTAAAGCTGCAATTTCTATTATTTGGCAGCAATTTTGCGAGTCTTTATTCTTCTATTTACCTGCTATTGTGATAGAAATCTTCTTTTTCTCCATCAGACTACTAAAGCTCGAAGTAAATGAAATGCTCTTCTTTCAGGCTCACGGTTTTTTCATTTGGCGTAGTGGCTAGCCCAGCTGCAGTTATGTGTCTATTTGCCTTTGAGGTAAGTTCCACTGCATGGTCAATGTACACTGTCGAGCAAAATAAAAAAATATCTAGCACTAGTGTTATAATGTCAGAAAGCTATGTACTTCCTCTAGGTAGTTTGTATTGCTGATTACCAAATACTCTCCAATCGTTTGAAATTTTATGATGGACTTTGTGGCCTGGAATCTCTGGCATACTATTGAACACATAGAAACTTAAACAATTAAGTCAATATGAAAAATTCTTTGTATAGCTCAAAAGACCTCAGTCAACTAAGAAATTTGCTGAAAGTTTCCCAGTGCTTTTGAGTATCGACTATCAAGAGTCAAAAGATGATCTGTTAAGCATATTATGGTCATTGATCCAGTTTTTACTAAATGTTAGAGATTCTGCTGAGAGTCAGAAACTTTTTTTGTTGTTATTCTTTGCATCTGCTGTCTTCCTTGGTATATGATTATGATTGTTTTGGGTGTTAATGAAATTTACTTTTATGATGCAGGAATTTATGCTGCCAGGCTTTTATTCACTTTTTCTTATGCTTGTACTTGGTGTTCTGGCATTTCTTGCTGAGGTGCGGTGTACAGTCTATGGTCCAATAATTATTTCACTGAAGCACATGGTTCTTTTTCTTTGGTACCATACTTTAACGCCATATGGACTTCTGAAAATGTGTGCTCCATAGCAGGTTTTTTTGGCACGCGGACTTCAGCTTGAGAAAACCAGCAAAGTTTCAAATGTCCTGTATATTGAGGTTTCATCTTGCTCTTTCTCTCTCTCTTTGTCCCTTGTGGCATCTAAGTTAATTAGGAATATGGAAACATAGTGGTATAATTATTTATCATTCTTGGTAGTAAAGTGATATTTAACCTTGTTGCTGACTAGTGACTGCCTTAAACCAGCCTAATTCTTTAGCGTTTCTTACATCCCTTCTTTACTTCCCCTAAGCTATGGATGCTTTTTTTTCCCTATAAGTACGCTAAGCTGTGGATGTTGCCATCCAAACACAGATCAAGGCTTGCACGTCTTGGCCATTCTCCTTGGCATCAATGTATTGTAGATGCCTTCTCTTCCTACTGTTGGGCATATCAACTCGATTGTAGGGCCCATCATGCTAACGAAGAAATGAAGTGCATAGCACTGATTTGCCTTGTTTCTTCCTGTTGCTCACTTTAGCCTTTTGCCTTTATTTTAAACTTTAAGCAGCTCATTCAAGACATTTAACGCATTTTGTTCTGGACCATCATTATGTGCGATATGTTGAACAAGAAAGCACCTAGGGCCCCCACCGTTCTTTCTCAATTTATCGTTGCTTGATTTGGCATTAGATTGCTTAAAGAGTGCCCACAAGGCAACAACATAGAACCCCTTCTGTGGGCTTCCCATCATTGCTATGGTCCCTTTTGGACTCCTTTTGCTAATTAACTTTAAGGAAACCATCATGTTTCTCAGCCTCTGCCATTGTTAATGCCTTCCTCTACATTTCATGCAGCATACCCATCAAAGTGTAGAATGTCATCTTCTCCTGCATGTCTTGTATCTCTAGGAGTAGAAAATTTATTTACATAATTTATATGATTCTTACAGCTAAAATTTAAACTAATTACCAAGCACTGGGGCTGGGACGGGTGTGTGTTTGTGATAATATTATGTGCGGGTTTCATGCATTATTATATTTCCGTGTATTCTCGTGATGAGAGTCTTCTTTGTATACATTAATTGAAATATTACTCATTGTTACAATTGAACAGTCATCAAATTAAATATCTGAGTGTTATATACTCTGAGACTCCACAAATGGCCTTCTTGCTCATTATCCTGTTAAATTCTGAAGATAACTGTACTTAGCTAAGGAGGAGTTCAAAACAGTTATTCCATGGTAATTTGAACTGCCCTGCAGTCTGTCCCTTGAGAGAGCAATCTTGGCAAGCATGTCACTCTTTAATCTTCATGTTGTCCTTCAAAATCTCACTAGGTTTTCAGCATACATCACTTACCTGTGCTCATCATCTATCAGATAGTTTTGTATGTGAATTTTTATTGCCTTCATATATTATGGAATGTGTACTTAGAAAATGGGCTTTCCAAAGTTTTTTCTTTCTTATATTATTTCTTCAAGGATTGTAAGTTGGTGCCTATCCCACTTATTTATAATCATTTGTTCTTTTATTTCTCTGTTAGGCTGCCTTATCACAGTTATGGGGCATTGGTTCAGCAAGAGTGGCTCCATCTTTTGGTCGTCTTGTGGGATGTTTACTTATCTTAGTTTCTGTGTGTTGCACAATATATTTGGGACCTGATAAAGAGATGGAATGAGTAACTTCCTCGTTCTTCTGTTTTGCAACGCATGTGGTTGGTAGTGCACATTTTGTTGTAATCAAACCTATTGATCATCAAAAGCTTAAATTCTATTCGGTTCCTTTTGCTTTCATCTCCCCTGGAAAGATGACATTTTATCTGTCTATTGCAGCTAATTGGTTTCAGCATTTATTACCCTCTTTCTTCTTTTGAATAGTAACAATGACAATTGGATGGAACTTCAGATTTGTCTCCACAAATTTGTGGGGGAAGTGTGACCACTAGATTAAAGGCCGGAGCCATGAATTTTTGTTACTCTTCTTGGTAAGTTTGTCGTTATATGATTTTTTTTTTCGAAGAAACTTAAAAGTTGTTTTTTTTTTTAAAAAAAAGATTGATACCACTGGAGTGTTACTTAGTTGTCTTTAAGTTCTTGATATTTTTACATTGGTTTCTCTAAATGCTCGGGATTTAGAAGCTCTTAAAAGAAAGAAAAAAAAATAATTGTTATGATTGATTGAAGGGAAAAGTGAGGAAAGGAAATCGAGTTGAACATTTTTCTATCTTTTAGGAAAAAAGAAAAGTGAGGAAAAGAAACGTGAGATGGCTGATTTTTTTTTTTTATATATGTAAATCATGATTTTTAATGTCAAAATGATTTGGATGGAAACTAAAATAGAATAACTTTTTAATTTTTTATTATTTTCTCATTTTTCTATCTCTATCGGTGTTTTAAAAGGCGTTAAGAGATGAGGCGGTTAGGTGTTTTTTTGTTGGGTGCTCGCTTAGGGTGTACGTTTTAAGTTTTTTAAAAAAACTTAAAATTTAAAAAAAAAAATACATGTTAAAAACTCAAACTCATGATCTAATAAGTGTCATAAGTCTTATCCATTAAGTTAGTGTTCTTGTTGTGATATTATTATATTTCATAAATATTAATACATGTTATCTAATTTAATAATAATTATAAATTATTTAATTAATCACTTATAAATTACATCAGCATAGAAATATAAGTTATAGTTTATATAATTTATATATAAATATTTATAAAATTATAATTATTATTATAGAAAGTTAATAAAGTATTAAATTTTAATAAAAAATTAAAAATAAAATTGTTTTATTATTATAATTAATATTATTTTATAAAAAATTTAAAACACTTCAATAAATTTAAAAGATTTATATTTTAATTTTTTTTAAGACAAAACATTTCGTGTAACGACTGCGTCTCGTGAAACAGTTGTCTCTGCTAAACGAGAGGCGTTATTACTTTTTCTCTTTCTTTTTTATTCTTTCCATTTTTTGGCCTTTTACTCATCAAAGCATTTATGGGTATCAAGCCCAAGGTCGGAAAGTCATATCTAATGGACTAGTCTAAGCGAAGCCTATTTAATAGACTCCAGATCAAAGCTGAATGGACTGAAGCTGGCTTGTCAGAGCCTATTAGTAGATCCAAACTTGACTCATTGAAGCTTATGCAATGGGTCAACCAACTCTCTGACACTAGATTTAAATTTAATGTAGAAGGATGCAATTATATTTATAGAATGAGGTAATGGTTAATATAATGTGGTAATTGAGCCAAATTAAGGGTAGTAGTAATTAAATAGCAAAAATTCGTATTCCCAATTTCCCACTGTAATAAGGTAAAATTAGCTCCAAAAAAACTCTCCTAGAAAGTGCAGGTGCCCTTTATGATTTCATACCGAGTGTAAATTAACCTATTAATGGTCTAATCTGCGATTTTATTTTTTTTGAGTTTTTCTTTATATATGTAAAAAAGACAGACATATATTCAAAAATTAATCTCATCTCCGAAAAAAAAACAAAAATATGGAAAATGATTATCTGGTGAGGCAATTTTATCTTTGCTGCAACAAAGTCTAGTTTATAGCAAAAAAAAATTTGGATGTTTCATATTTAAATTATTGGGTGTAAATCAGTTAAAAATTTTATTGAAAATTTTAAATTTTTTTATTAATAATGTTAATATAAATACAAAGCTCAAAAATTAATATTATTGATAAATTTTTTAAATTTATAAATAAAATCTTCAAATGATTAAATGGTTTATCTCAAACAAACCAAAATTCATCCTGGCAAAACGGTTTGTGTAGATTCATTAATGGAGAGAGGTTGACAACTCAGTCCAAAAAGCAAAACATATCAAAATTTTCTGCAAATCTTTATTCCACCAACCTGACTTTATTCCATAAACTATTTAAACGATAAGTTTCTTCAATAACTGCTGGTGTCAAGAAAAAGCAACTACTCCCCTTACTTGTTTTACGACACGTGTCTTCCATATGAAGCGAGTATTCTTGTATACACAATTGAGGAGAGTACATATATTACTCCAGATGCAGCATTTATTCCCCGAACAGGGAACATTTGGGAGAATTTCCTGCACACGAACTGTGCAAGCATTAAACGTTAGGGAGAATTTGAATAAGCCCTGGAAATTATAACTAATTACATAAATGACCACCACCAGCTAATTAAGGGTATTTTCGGGATTACTACATATTAGACGTAAGAAGAAGGGATTTGTGTAACTTCTTGGGTCAGGCAGTGTATCGAAAAGCGGGTTTTTTGGATCGGTGGTGTTTGGATGCCAACTTAAGTTATTCCAATATCATTAAAATATTTGAAGTTTGATTTAATAATTCAACAATTAACTGGCAGATTCTTTTTTTTTTTTTAATTTTGGTTACATCGAACATAAATCTCTTTTTTTGATTTGTGTTGATTGAGATTTTAAAAAATTATCAATCAAATTTTAAAAAATTTGTATAGAAGCAACCAAGAATTTTATTTCTTCTCCAATTTCTTTTGATTATTTTACATTAGCTTACAGACTAGTTATACTAAAGTGGAACTTCAAACTGTTTCTTTTTAGTTCTGTCCATTTGGTGTTCTTAGGCTTCATTAATAGACTTTGACAAATTTTTTTTTTTTGCATTTGATGGACCAAGTTATGATCTTCAAGCTCGAAGTTTAAAATTTTTATTAAGGCAACCAATTATAGTATTGTTTGTCTAATTTTTTAAATGGTTTTAATTTTCAAAAAATAAAAATTAATTCAAACTTAAAAATAAATAATTTCTGAGAATCATCATAAATGAAAAATATATTCTAAAAGTTGGATTTTTTTAACCATTTTCTAGTTTGATAGTTCTCTTAATAGAACTTTTACCAAATTATTGAATTTTAAAATCACTTTCAAGCTTTAACTCTCAATAACTAAAATCGTGATTAGGATAAACGGTAGGGTTGTGCATCGGTTGGACAATTTTGACTGTCCAATCGGTTTTAAATCTATTAAAAAATTTAGTTAAGTTAAGTTAGATAAATGGTATGACTCGAATATTTTGTATTATAAACCGGTAAATTCGATCGGTTGGTAAACAAAATAATTTTTAACTGAACTGACCAATTAATTTATTTTTATTTACTTAATAAATTATTAATAATTATAAATATATAAAATAATATTTTTTAATATTCAATTAAGTCGGTTAATAATCATAACCGACCGACTTTAAATCGCTCGAAAAAATTCTAAATATACTAACAAATTCGGTCGGATCGAAATAAAATACTTTATGTTGAAAAAATTAGTTATTTTTTTAATCGATTCGTATCGTTTGATCCGACCGTTTGAATACTCCTATTAAACGAAACCTAAATATTATTTTTATTATAATTCAACATATTGAACTTGTAATCTTTATTATTTTTTTTAATAAAAAAATCGGAAAACGAAAACGCTTCAAATTCAGCAAGAGGTTAGACGATTTTAAATTTTAAAAATAAAAAACAAAAGAGAGAAATAGAGATATTCTTATCTTGAGACGTTTTGAAAAGAGAGAAATACTCCTACATGTCACTCCCATGTGGTTTCTTTTCGTTAAGACTTTGGCTATTGGTTGGTCAGTGGGTTTTGTTTGTTTGTTTGCTACGAAAAAAATATATGGGAATCGGATTTCTTTGTAGGATGTTACGGTCGTGACGAGAATTTAGCTGCGAACCAAAATCGAATGATTGAACAATGGCCCAACTTTATCACAAATTCACCATTTTACCCTTCAATCCCCCATTTTTCAGAAAGTAACCCCACGGCCATAGGTACATCTTTCATTGGCCGAAGCACACATTCTTTCCCTTTTCCACACAAAAAAACAACTACGTAAATAGTACCACTCTATTGTCCATATCAAAATACACTAATAAGAATATTAGTTATGACAACAATACCCCTCATACATCAGTCAATACTGACCTAAAAGCATTTGATAACATCTTTTATTTGCATACATCTATAATAATTTGTTTTAGTATAAAAAATTAAAAACTGAATCATGTTCTCATTATAGATCCAAGGGTTCAAAGACCAGAGAAAACTAATTTTCATTGTGTACTCAAAAGTTAAATAAGTCTCTGATAAAAATACATAATTGTAAACTAAGTATGTCAAAGCGTGTCAAGCACGTATTAATATTTTATTTTATGTAAAAAACCAATATGTTAATAATTATTTTTTTATTTATAAAACAAATAAAAATGTAAAAAAATAATAGATAAATCAATATGGATGGAAGATAAGAAAGATAAAGAGAGTGACGAAGTTAAGTCTGAGTTGGATAATGGAACCAAAAAACATGAGAAAAAGATATGAGAAGTTGAAGTCAATTGAGTTATATATACAACTTTATTTAAATTTTTTATTTATATATTTAATTAGAGGTTTATGACACATTTTAAAAGATATATACTGAATAGAAGTTATGACTTTATTAATAGTATAGTATAGATATCAATTAGTTTCATTGTTAAAATTATTTGTCATTACATAAAATAGATCAAATTCCATGGAGATCAACTCACCTGCTAAAACCTACACTATACATAAATTTTAATTATAAAGTAACCCAATCACATCTCAAAATTTAAGAACTTCAAAACTATGTACAAAAACAGTATAATACAGGTTTTACTTCATAATTTTCATCGTAGAGAAGTTAATACCAATTTCATGATGAAATACTTTACTTTTTTCATCATTTGATAAAAAATTAGAGTAATCTCAACTATATATATATATATATATATAAAAGATTGAAATGGTATTATTTAATCAAGAGATAAAAGGTGAAAGTTAAACCCTAACAACATTAACTTTTTTTTGAGAAAAGAATAAAGAACTTTTGCTCTCTTAGACGCTTATTTCCAATACAAATGGTGGGGCAGCTATAGTACCATCATCAGTAATCCGTATCACAAAAGAGGTAATCCTTGGCCTGTGGGAGGTGATGTAATACTTTGTACTCAATTTTTTCAGGTACTCTTTTGGCCCCAAGTTGATTCGTACAATGATGTAAACAATAGGGGTACAACAGTCCTTTATTTACGGAATATAAAACGACAATCTTAAACCTCAAAAGGGCTTGTGGGACCAGATGGCTATTTGGTAAATGAGATATACTGATTCAAATATAAAAACAGAATTATCGATAGCATTAGCACGCCAGAAGAGGAGAGGTGGGCGGGCGTCACAGAGAGGCTATTTGCTTGCTATTGCCTTTGCTTTGCATATTGTGTTTTTTTTTTTCTCTTTTTTATTTTATCTTTGAGAGGGCAACTTTTTTTTTTCACTTTATATCTGCACTTTACTTTGTTCTAAGTGCCTCTTCTTCTTCTTTGGTTTTCATCTTTCTTTTTCTTTCTATCTCTGAGAGTATTTTTGTTTGTGAAGCTGTCTCTCTATCAGAGGAAGCTTCTTCATCAATGGCGGAGATTACCCACCCTCCGATGGAACAGCTGCAAGACCTTGAGTACTGCATAGACTCTAACCCTCCTTGGCGTATGTTCTCTCTCTCCGGTCTCTGTTTCCTCTCTTATTTTTTGAACTTTTTGGCATTGTCATTATGGGAGAGAAATGGGCTTGTGCGTTTGCATGTTACAGAGTACCCTCTATCTATTCTCTCTCTCTCATTTGGTGTCGTTTTCATGAACTTTAGGATGTTTTGAAAAGGAAATGTTTGTATGGGTCTTGAAGTAGATGCAGAGAAGTTTCAGTAGTTAGCGAGAGTACTCTGAGAATCTTTCTCATTTCTGTGAAAATCTAAGTTGAGGCACTTTGGCATTATAAACTTTAACCCATGTGAAAGAAAAATTATTTTTTTCCTTTCATAATTGTGCTTTTTTTAAAGGTGGAGTTTTGAGTATGGTGGATTATTGGTTTGGTTGATACCTAGCGGGTGATACAGAGAGGAAATTATGTTGTACCTTCAGTTCTTTGAATCAGTGATTATTGAGGAAGTTTTCGAAATTTTTATGATGTTGAATTTGACCGTCAAAGTTTTTCTCTTTTATCTGTTGTCTGGATTTTTTTATAGAATTTATCTTTCAGAAATTGTTGAAAAATCGAAACCTTACGATGGGTTTGGTTTCGATTATCTATTTTCACATCCAAAGTTTTCTTTTTTAGTGTTTCGTTTCTATCGTTTCCTCGGGTATCCAACAGCACTTATGTACAAGCAGTTTGGTGGGCAGTGATGATGTATCGCTTTTTTAGTGGTCATGCTTTGTGACCTAAATAGTTGCCATCATTATCCTTGAATGATGACAAGAAATAAGAATTGTCAACTGATCTGTGCATTTTGTGCCTTCAGTTGGAAATGTAGTTTAGTCATGCACATTTTGTGATCATGCCGAAGATATGGCTGCATTAGAGTTTTGTCGACAAAAGAGAATTAAATTTTTGTCTTCTTCCAAAACTAGAATTTAGATAAGACTAACATATATTGAACTATACTTGTTATTACTTAATGATTTTTTGGCATGGTTCAACCGTTCAAGTCATTAGTGCCATGCTGGAAATCATGTCAATTATTTCATTCTTCCAAGGAGTTAATTCAAGATTTGTTAATCTTTCTTAGTCAAATTTGAATTGAGTTCCTATGTCTGATGAATTTTTAATGCATTTGAGGAGCTTTGGATTTTAGGATTTCTGTTATTATGGAAACTATATTTTAGTCCACACATCAAAAGAAAGTGGTCCTCAACCAGACACTCTTTCAGTTTGATATTGAGAACCAAAAAAATTGGTTGAAAAAGGAAAATCTTAGCCCAACTAATGATATTAAACTTACTCAGTTGAATGGCCATATTGTCTTTTAGTGAGAAACTTACTTGATTTCATGTTTTACTAAGCATGTCTTTACTTCTTTGTCTTCTTGCCTATCGCATGAACTCGAGGACTTGATATCAGTGACTGGCCTAGTTATGGATCATTTTTAAATTGTTTCAATTTTATAAGAACATGACTGATGGAAGATCACCTTAGTTGATACTGAACTTTAGACTCCCGTCATGGATTGAGGTCCTGTAAAGCATTTCAGAATATCCTAGTTCTCTTCTTTTGGCACACAGATTGTCATATTTTAGGTGAGTGGAGGAATCTGTTTGTATCACTTTGGGTTTATTCTCTCTTTGTACAATTTGGGCGTCAGACAACAGTGATACTGGTCGTAAGCCCCAGTTATACTTGAGGAAATATATGTTGAAGGCAGGCTGCTTTTCTGAAGGGCCAAAACACGGGTGAATACCGGTATCCAGTTTACCATTAACTACTACATCAGTCTAATGTACATATCTGAAAACCTAGTATGGAAGCTTTAAGAAATAAGGATCTCATCCCTGATATTGATTTATAGGTGGCTTCTTTTAGTCCTTTGTTTGATAGCTTCTTGTGTTTTATGTTTTTCCCTTTGACAAGTGGGCTATGCTATGGTCTAAGCTGTTAAGAATTTGTTTCTTTCCAGTTAGACCAAAGGGCAAGTTCTCTTTCTTTTTTTTTTCTCCTTTCCATAAAAATTTAGAAATCTGTAATTATAATACTAGGCCACAAAGAATTAACATAAAGTGATACGCAGATGAGGGGTCGGGTGGGCAGGAAAGCCATGAACAAGGATAGTTAAAATTTAATGCTTTAAAAAACCTTATGGGGCCCTCATAGGAAATGAAGAATGCTTGAAGAATAACGATTGTCTCACTTATTACGGATGTGAGTTGAAGCCATTTGAAGATAATGGAAGGGGGAGAACAATAGTTAAAATTGGGAGAAGTAGTTACAAATAGCCCAATAGATACTTGGCAAGTGCAAAATTATACATGTAAAGTTGAGTTCTTTTTTTCTCATACTTATTTATGATCAAAGCTTTGCCTTGCAGCTGAAACCATCCTATTAGCATTTCAAAACTACATTCTGATGCTGGGAACAAGTGTAATGATCCCATCTATGCTCGTCCCAGCAATGGGTGGAAGCGATGTAAGTTGGTTTTCTGTTTGATTTCTACTTTCTGTTCAACTTTCATATTTCTTATAAGTAGAATTTGAACTTAGTTTAGCAGTCTGCAATTTCGGCATGTTATTTGCCCCAGCTACCCGGTGGGAATATGCTGGAAACTTTGAATAGATTAATTGTTGGATCCCACCAATGATTCTCTATGTTAAAATTCAGTCTTTTTGAAAAGCTGGTTTTCCTGATCTCTTCTGTCGGTTCTTCTTTGTACAAATTCACTGTGGATTGGATTTGTGGTCATTTTGGTTGAATTTTGGTCTAGAAGATTTTAGCCACATGTTGGTTTTTCAATTTAAAATTTTTCTTTTTATTTTAACACTTCTTTCTTATCCATTTTCTTGCTCGCTTGGCTAGGGGGACAAAGCACGGGTAATACAGACTCTGCTCTTTGTAGCTGGCATTAACACGCTTCTCCAAGCACTTTTTGGAACCAGGTTGCCAGCTGTAGTTGGTGGCTCCTTTGCTTATATCATTCCCGTCGCTTATATAATAAACGACTCCTCATTGCAAAGGATTAGTGATCATCATGAGGTAAGTCCTCAAGCTGCAGCCCTCTATCTGTTCATTGGGTGTTTGGGAACTGCATTCACATGATTGACTGAATTGTGGGAAACTTTTACTGCATGGCATTCACATACATGAGAACTGGATTATGCAGTATTTCACAAATTGAAAACCCCCAGTGACCCAATTCAGCCTTCTTATGTTATGGTTTAACCCATTAGCGAGATATTGCTTTGAAATATAAGGAATTTAAGTTCTAACATTTTATCCGAACCTACTGTTGGTAAAATACAGTAGTTTTACATTTTTTAAGGTCTCTTCCTAAGGCAGTACAGGGAAACTCACCTTGTAAAAATGACTAATCATGCAAATCCTGAAGTCATCTAAATGCATAAGTTGAGGTTCTTTGTCATATTCGTGATCTATCTTATAAATATTAATCACAATCCAAAATGTGTTGCAACATCTTGACCTAGCTTCTACTTTTTCTTGAAAAAAATTAAGTTGTTTGTTATAAATGGTCTTGTGCTGTTATTTATAAAAACGAGCCTTATGTTAATGCATTAAAGAGGAGAATGGAATATTTAAGCTCATGCAGTGTCCAAAAATTAGATAAATCTCTGACCTTGATGCTACAGTCAATGTAAGCCTAAGTCCATTTGGGATAGTTCTACAAATTTGTTCCCTTATTTGAAATTAAACTTGATAATTTTCCTATTTGATAGGGTGATTGAAAGAGATCTTCCCATGTGATTCGTTTGCAGAGATTTATACAAACAATGCGAGCTATCCAAGGAGCTCTAATTGTAGCCTCAAGCATACAAATCATCCTGGGTTACAGCCAAGTTTGGGGTCTCTTTTCAAGGTACATTGGTGTCATTAAAAATGTGGTGATATTATTATACTAGCTGTTTACAATTGTGTTTTTCACTGTTATTTGGGTTTTACTTCCAGGTTTTTCAGTCCTCTAGGTATGGCACCGGTGGTTGGATTGGTTGGCCTTGGATTGTTTCAGCGAGGATTTCCTACGGTAAATATTGCTATGGAATGGAATTTACCTTATTTGTTTAGCCTACTTGGAAAAAAAAAAATTACCTCCTGAAAATCAACCTTGTTCCACACAATCTATACTTCTAGATGAAATTTTGAAGAACTTCTAAATTGGTTTGAGAAGTGTTGCAGTTTAGATGCAAATATCAATATAAGAAAGTTTCTAAGACCAACTGAACAGCGTATCTCTTTATTCTTTACAAGTGTGACGTCTCTTTGTCATTGTACTCGCAATAGCTGATGGGTATCTTGATTTATCTTTTTCTGCTTCTTTGTTGCCTTTTTCTTTTCAAAAGTGACACGAGCTTATCTTTGCCATACTTTTCTTTTCAGTTGGGGAACTGTGTCGAAATTGGTCTACCAATGCTGTTGTTGGTTATTGGATTGTCGCAAGTAAGATTCATACTATAATTTTGTGGTAACATAGCTTAGTGTGTTAGTTATTTCTGTTCTTTCACATTTTATGGGTTTTGGGCATTGCAGTATCTAAAGCATGTGAGACTATTCAGAGATGTCCCAATTTTTGAACGATTTCCAGTATTGATCTGTGTGTCAATCATTTGGATTTATTCACTTATCTTAACTGCCAGTGGAGCTTACAGAGATAAGTCAAATTTAACTCAACACAGTTGTCGTACTGACAGAGCAAATCTTATATCTACCGCTCCATGGTAAGTAATAAATCAAGTGCTTATCTATATTGTGTTTCCATTGGTTTTTTAATTTCATGCTTTATGTTATTTCAGGTTCAAATTTCCATACCCTCTGCAATGGGGCCCACCTACTTTCTCAGCTGGCCATTCATTTGCCATGATGTCTGCAGTTCTTGTGTCTATGGTTGAGGTATACTTTTAGTTCCCATTCGTTACTAAGTTGTTATCTTGTTATAAGGTAAACCATTTTGCATTCTTGAAATGGGTTGTTGATTTGAAAAAATTTCTGGTTGGCAACTCTACTATGTGCCTAAAGGCAAGCATCTGAGTAGTTAATTTATGATTGAATGACTAACTTCTGTATATTTGACAAAATTGCCATGCTGCAGTCAACTGGAGCATACAAGGCAGCCTCTCGCTTGGCGATTGCCACTCCACCTCCTGCTTATGTACTGAGTCGAGGTATTGGCTGGCAGGTGAGCTGGTTTGACACTTTTTAGATACTTCAGTATGGAAGAATATTAAAATTAATGAGATTTTGACAACCAGACTTTTTGGAACTGGCTTGAAAATAATGTAAAATGTTTTTTTTTTCGAAAATTACATTGAATATTACTTTTGCATGTGGAAGCTAACCGGATTTCTATGCCACCCTTTGTTATGTGCCTCGAAATTCTAATTGCATGCATTATCTACAATCTCACAATCATACCTGTGATGTTCTTTCACTTGCGGTGTTAATTCTATTAAGTTGAACTATATTTGATTTTATTTATGAGGAAGGGCTTAATGATATTTGACAGGGAATTGGCATCTTGCTTGATGGTCTTTTTGGAACTGGCACCGGTTCTACTGTTTCTGTGTAAGACAATTTCTACATGAGCAATAACTTCAAGTTGCTTGTTTTATTATTTATTTTCTTTTCCAGTTAAGGTGCTGAACAGAGAACTTAAATATGTATTGCAGTGAAAATGTGGGACTCCTTGGACTCACCCGAGTTGGAAGTCGCAGAGTTGTTCAAATATCTGCTGGCTTCATGATATTCTTCTCTACCTTAGGTAGGTATCAGTTTACTTTCAAGACATGGAATTTTGGGCATGAAAGAAGAAGTTTTAAAAGATATCATAACTGGAACACATAAAGGCATGATCCTGAAACTGAGGTGTCAAGCCACCTGACCGTGAAAGACAATTTTTCATTTTGTCGAAAAGAAGTCTTTATTGTTTGTTGCATTTTTATGCTCTTTTCTCTTAGTTTTTCAAGACTAAATTACATTTGTTGTCAGCTCCAAATTTGTTGACTAACTCATGTTTACTTTTTCTTTTGCAGGAAAATTTGGAGCTGTGTTTGCATCTATACCCGTTCCAATATTTGCCGCATTGTACTGTGTTCTCTTTGGCCTTGTGGGTATGTCATTTCCTTAAGCTATGATCGATTTTCTAATTATTCTTCTTATTCGTTTCTCTACATAATGTTCCCTTTTCTGTCTTCAGCTTCAGTTGGGTTATCATTCCTTCAATTCACAAACATGAACTGTATGAGAAATCTCATAATTACTGGTCTTACACTCTTTCTTGGGATATCTATCCCTCAATTCTTCAATGAATATTGGAATCCTCAACGCCGTGGTCTTGTTCATACCAATGCCGGATGGGTGAGTATTTTTAACAGATTCAATATCCTTACAGAAATCCTAGTAAGCTAACCTGTTTGGTAGAGTTTATGAAATGATTTTTGTTTCCAAACTAGACCAAACACCAAAAAGGGCTTATGAAATGGTTTTTTGTCCGAAAAACTGTTTTCACTCCCATTTTACCAAACACTAAACAGTTTGTTACTATTTTGAAATGGTTTATGGTAAATTGTTTAGTGTTTGGTTAAATAATAGTGAAAATAATTTTTTTTTACATAAAAGCTTTGCATGAAGTTGTTTGCCATTGCAGATTTCTCACCAAAAGTTGTTTTCTCCCTCCGTCCAATGATTAGACCTTAATATTGACAAATTTTGACTTCCTTGGCAGTTTAATGCATTTTTGAATACCATATTCTCGTCACCGCCAACAGTGGGTTTGATCGTAGCTGTGTTTCTGGACAACACATTAGAGGTGGAAAGGTCGAAGAAAGATCGAGGGATGCCATGGTGGGTGAAATTCAGGACATTCAGGGGAGATAACAGGAACGAGGAGTTCTACACATTGCCATTTAATCTCAACAGGTTCTTTCCGCCTACCTAGCGAATCTGAACACAGCAAACCAAAGCTAATTTCTTCCTTTTGCAATCGCATTCAATTAACAACGAGGATCAGTCTTTCTTTATTTAAGTTTTGTAAATTTTGAAGAGCATATGACGAACATCTTTAGCAAATGCTGCTAATAGTCGTCCTCTCTTCAGTGCCAATTTTTTGTGGTCCTTATGCCGCAAGGTCCAGGTTAGGATTGTAGATCATTTAATTTAATCCACGCTTTTTGTAGATGCAATAAGAAGGAAATGAAATCATTTGATTTAGCTTTCTCTCTCTCTCTCTTGTCTAGTTTGTGTTAATCAAGTTTGAAAGTTTTCTTTTTTCCTTTTTTCACACATTTTGGTTTGGCTTAGCCTTTTTTCATAAATAAAAAATAGCATTTCCAGTACTCATTTATCCAACGTTAATGTGCTGAAATCAAATCTAAATCACAGTAAAATCCAAACTTTAATCAAGTCAAAGTGGATTCTATATGGTTAAAACTCTCTAATTTAATCAAATTTGTTTGAGGTTTCTGTGAACGAACTCGAAATTAATAATAAATTATGAATATACGAATATATTTTTCAAATTGCGTGAATTAAACTTTGATTTGTTATTTTAATGAGAAATTCTGAAATTTATAATTTAGCTATTAGTCTTACTAACAAGTAAGAAATGATTTGAACGTGTGAATTTCTGTAAAATTTGAATTGTCCCAACGTTTAAATTTGAACAATATTTTATATAAAAATTTAAAATATCAAATTAACTTAATTATTTAGTTATTAATTAACCAAGTTAATTTTGATTGATACGATTAATTTTAAAATATTTGTAATATTAATTAATTAATATATTTTATTTAATTAATCGATTTTATAACGGATAATATATTTTATTGGTACTCCTTGATACAGAAAACTCAGAACCCATCAAGAACTAAAATTCCAGTTTCGATTTGAATCCTGTGAAAGTGTGTAAATGTAGGTATAGTAAGAACTAACTAATTAAAAATATAAACAGGTGGAAAAATTTAGAAGCCTCAGAAAGCCAGTCTAATTTGACATCAATGTAAAATTCAGCCGGTAATTCCAACTTTATAAAACAATCATCATTGGCTTCAAATTTTTTTTTTTAAAAAATGAGAATTTTAAGAATAAAAAATGTAATCGCCGAAAACGGCTCCGTAGATCACAGATAATGAAGATCCACAGGTTCCTATCAGCAGGCGAAACATGAAATTGATCTGGGTCCAATCATAGCATCGAAGGTCATCGCTGTTTTTTTTCAGCTACCAACGACGTGGCATCGGACCTTTTTTCCCCAAAAACTAATTTAAAAACTACAAACATAAAAATCGAAAAAGAAAATTTTCAAAGACCCTCAGAGTCCCTTTTCAAATCACACACACAGCGGAGCACCTGAAGCCGCTGCTCCCGGCCAATCAGCAGAACCAAAAGAACACGAATCGGGAGAAGATTCAAATCAGATGGACAGTGATCGGTGGATGGGAGCATCGGTTCTTTTGTGCTGCCGCTGCGGTTTAAAGTGTCATACGGCACTTCCTATCAATGGGATTTCTTCCTCATTGGGAACTTCTACACTTTTCCTTGTTTCCTTTTTCTTCCCTGCGACACAAAAATCAAATACTTAGACATAAGAAATATAGCTCACAAACCCTTACACCCTAACGCTAAGACGAGCTTCTGCCTGTAGTGTTTTACACAAAAAGAGTGGGGGTTTATAACATTATATAGAGATATCGAAGGGTAACCCTAATGTTCTTTATTTGGTCGTCAAACTGTAACCCTAGTTTTGACCCAAGATATAGTCGGGTTAGTTAAAGTCAAGGCCCGAGCCGGTTTAATGTTCTGTATTCTAAATGAGCCTGCGGCGTTTGAGCCCAACATTGCTGGGCCCATCTTATTAGCCCAACTGGTAAAGCATACTTCCTAAAACGCGAAACAAAACAAAATAAACAAATCCATCCAAACTTCCTGTTGTCCTGTAATATATTAAAATATATATAAGGTACATATAATTTTATTTAAATTAAAATCTTAAACACATATTATGCGTGTGTTGATTTATTTATTTTTATTTTTTTTTATAAATATGTCAAACATAATGGTTATATAGAAAAAGTTAAGTCTAAAAAATATATAAAAAAAAGATGTGAAGAAAATTAAAGTAAACTGAATTATATATAATTTTATTTAAATATTTTATTTATATATTTCAGTACAAATTTAAACCTATTGTGTATCACCAATAAACATTAGAGCAAGAAATATTCACTTCCACAGTTGGTTGATCAAAACGAGGATTTCAAATTGCATGAGCAATCGATGTTACATGTAAGAGACATATTGATTTATATATATTTAATAAAAATTTATGAGATATTTTAAAATGTGGATAATAAATAAAAGTTATGGCTTTAGTATAATTCATGTTTTATATTTTTATTTTAAAATAAATAAGATAAATTACATATAATTTTTTTGAGGTTATATATAATTGTAAATAATTTATTTATATTTTATATTAAAAAAATTTAATCATATGAAATTATTATTTTTTTTAATAAAAGTATAAATGAATGATTAGAAAAATCTCAAATTTAAAAAATATTAATCTCAAATTTTTCTGCCAGACTGCTTTCGCTTGTTCAAGGGACCATAAAATAACTTTAAATTTAAACAAGTTAAATGGCAGTAGCTTTTACCTTTGACCAACTATTTTCTACAGCACACATTCAACTACTGAAAACTTCAAATTGCCGTCCACAGTAAACAACGTTCAAGTAAAACAATACACAACAGTGTTCTCCATTCTCAGGGGAAAAAGAAGGAGGAAGAAGAAGAATAAGGCAGAGCTTAGGTGGCGTCAAATGTCGATGGGAAGTGACACAACGTGGGTGGGTAAGAAACCTATCAGACGCATTGGGGGCATGTCAGATGCTCTTTCCATTGCTTCAGATCTCGGATTTTCCGTCTCCCCTCCTCCTTCGCAGGTACCCTTTCTATCTATGTTTCTTCATGCGTGTAGTATGCACCAAGAAGATATAATTGTTTAAATACACCATTTTTCTCTTGAAGTCTGGCATTTTGATCTCAACTCGTGGGCTTCTTGTTCGGTATATTGTGGGTGTTTCTGGGTTTTCTATTAGTGTTCTTTGGAATTGAAGTTTATTTCTAGAGACCCATTTATGCATTTTGCTTTGGTTGGTTTTGTCTTTTTATTTAATACTATTTTAAGCGCTGTGCCAAATTGAATTTCATTTATAAAACAGTCATTTGCTTATTTTGCTGGGACGGATTGTGTCTTTTCTATTGCCAGTGTATAAATTTAGTTATAGCTTAAACATTTAATTGCAAAAGATCGTCACCCGAGCAAGCAGCAAGATGTAGTTTGTTGAGTTCAGTAATCTGGGGTTTGTAGTGCCGGGATTTAGTGATAAAATTGGGGTTTTAATCTTAAGGTGGTAAGAAATAAATTTGTAGTGAGAGGCAAAAATCGAGGATCTTGAACATAAACAGTCATATTAGAGACTTATTGCTTCATACTTTGACATTCTTCCCCTTTTTGTTAATGCATTTTCTTAACAGGGGATAATTAAATGTTTAGCCCCTAATACTTTAGTGTTGGCAAGGGTTATTGGAGATTCCAGCCAATAATCTAAAGAGAAATCTTTGATGGATTTTCTTATTTCAGTACAAATTATCAACAACCATTATATAAAAGATGAATGATAGTCTGTGTCTCTAATTTTATGGAAAAACTGTCTTGATGTTAAATATTTTTTCAGGTATTTCGGATTACTTTCAATCTTATTTTTAAGTAATATTTTATATTTATTAATGCATTTGCTGTCTTTGTGAGGTAGCTCTTTGAGATCAGTTACATTGTTCAAAATCAAAGTTTGTGATAGTTGAGTCAATTATACATTGATGCCTTGCAGTTGTAAATAAATTTCATCTTTTTCTTTTGCAGGAAGAACTTCAAAACTTATCCTCTACTACTGGTGAAAAGGGTGATGATTTAATAAAGGTCCTAAGAGAGCTAACCACTGTCCAAAAAAGAATAGCAGATCTGCAAGTGGAGCTTCAAGGTCGAAAGGTGAAGTTTCCTACTTTCCAATATCATTATACAATATAAGTAAGGGTTGCTTCTCTAACAAAAGAAATGAATTACAATGCGGCACTTTGGAGTAGCAGGGTAGCTCCATGACTAATCTGTTCATGATCTTCGCATGATATTCATTTGACTAACTTTTTTTCTGAAAATTTAGGATGATAAAAATGTGGCGCATTTGACACACGTGAGTGAAATGGAAAAAAAGTGTGGGACTTTGGCAAGGATTACGACTATATTGAAAGATGTTATTCAGAATAAGGTAATTCATCTGGTTCGCCCATGTTACAGTCTTAATGACATCAATATGCTGTTGTGTATCCCTTCTGCCAGAGCTTCACTCAATGTTGTATATGCATAGGCACATATGCACATGACATGAGTTTGCATGTGTGCATGGGCGCACACAGAAACCACTATGCATACATTGTTTTCTCCCTCTGGATTTTGAATTAAAGTAACCTATTTGAGGTATATATATGATTTCCTATCAAATCTTGCAATTGGTTGAGATCAAAGAGCTTGTCTGGTTTCTCAGCCATTAGTTTCACCCCTTTTTCTGATTATCTACTCTTTGCAATAATTTCTTCTCATTTTTCATTTTTCATTTTTATTTGAGGTTTAATGCATTATTCAATACAATATATTTGTGTTTCCAAACACTTTGGAAAAACAAAATCCAGTAGTATCATTTCCATGGAGCCTCTAAAGGCCCCCTTACCACTGTATTGTTTTTGATTTATTACATGTTTTTTTTTTTCAAGCCAACTGTTTGGAAAGACAATCTTGATAAACATTGAAAATTGAACTATATTTGCTGCCTGAAATGATTATTCTTAGCCAAGCATGTACTAGGCTTCTCTTGATGTCATAGATAAACTAACTTCTTTTATCCTGTGTAAAAAAATTTGTTTGTTTTGGCAGGATCGTATTATAGCTCGTCTTCAACAACCATATTCACTAGATTGCATTCCAGTGGAAGCAGAATATCAGGTTGGTCATCCAAATATAATGTATTTGTTTGTAAGCAGAGTAAAATTTGAAGTGTTGGGTTAATTTTCTTTTGTTTTTCCCTTCTTGGAACATCTTTTTCTTAGGGTGCATCAATTTAACAGTAAGTTGAGGTTCATTGTAAGTTATAGTACATGTTTAACTAAGGTGGTCATCAGCTGTCTGAAAATAGCTGCCAAATTTAGGTCCTTTTCAATTCATGCTAGATTAGTATTTATCCGACCAATGAATTAGTGAGTCACAGTTGTAGGAGAATAATTCAATTAAACTTTGGATTCAAATGTGAAGTTTTTGGATCGACTATTAACAATGCAGCTTACAAAGAGATAAATATTACCCAAATGCACTGTAAGACCATCAACAAGGTTTGTGGAAAATAAAAAAAGGGGAGAAACTGAGATAAAAGGGTCTACGAAGAAGTAATACGTTCTTCTCTTTACCATGGTCCTTAAAACTACATCATAAACTGCTTCTAGTAATATTTGCAGTAGTAGTGCATGATATGCCTATCTAGACAAAGTGAGGGCATTGGGTTTTGTAACTCTTTGCGATGCTTTTGGATAATAGGATGTGGTTGGATATGTAGTTTAGAGACTATTTGAATATTTTTCAGTGGAAATAACCTACATTCCATCATTTGTGAGACAAAATCATTTGGTACAAATTGACTTCAAATTGATGAGTAAGTCCTTGACCTATATGGCACTTTATGTCTCTATCTACACAAATTTTCTTTCAAGAAGATTGTGGCGTTATAGTTCATAACTCTTTTTGGTGGTTTTGGAGTTTGGAATGTCAATCGATTGCTAAGTTTATAGGATGTGGTTAGACATATGAATTGAAATGTAAGTTGTTATTCTAATTATTGGAAAACTCTAAATAGCTAGATTTCTGCAGGTGTCAAACTTATTGCACTTATAGTTTAAAAAGGACCTGAATATTTTTTCACATGAAAATAGCTAAGACTTCTATATTGTTAGCCAAAATCATTTCAATATGTGACCACGTCTCAGGTTTCTTTCTCTTCCAAAGAACAAATTTGAATAGAAATGAACTGAAAATGAGAGTACATGAAGACAATCACGCTCAGGGTAATTGAATAATTCTTTTGGTTCTGTAGTCATTTGTAAAAGGACTTTTGGTCTTGTTGCTAATGGCATATTCTGTTTGGATTTTTGCAGAAACAATTTTCTGAATTATTGATGAAGGCTGCTAGTGATTATGGTGCCTTGACAGCATCTGTAACAGATTTCAATTGGAGTCAGAACTTTAAGGATTCTCCTTCAGTTTGGGGGGTATGCTTATGGGCTTATTACATTACTTTTTATGTTATATCCAATGTGCAATATTTAGCATTTTTCATATATTCATAGAGAACTGTCTTAAGCTGATAACAAGTATTGTTCACTGTGAAATGATATCAATAGGAGAATTTGATATGTAGGGAGTTCTCTAGCCTTCAGAGAACTATCATCATGTTGGGTGGATTTGTAAATTCAGAAATGGAGTTCATTGAGGTTTCTGGAAATATCACTGATAATTTTCGGAGGCGTATAAGACAAAAATAGTTTGGTGGAAATAGATTATTAGGTTTTCTCTTCTTTCTTTATTCTTTTTTCTTTTGGCTGGCGATGTTCTTATTTCTTAATGACACCATTTCTTGAATAAGAACAAAATTAGTTTATGTGATGTGCTATTACAGCAAATGATTTCTTTTCTATGCGGCTTCTAATTTTCTCCACCATTTATAATTGGAGCAGATCAGCATTTTGCTTTTCAAAATCTGACAGGAAGGTTTTGCTGCATGGTATGATCTTTAGTTTGTTTTCTTGATGCAGGAGATGCTCCGCCCGATTCCTGTTGCTTTAGCATCATGCACTCGGTTCTTCGAAGCCATGTCTGCCATGAGAGAATCATTTGCAACACTCCAAAGTCTGAGAGTGGGTCATTCCGCTTACACCTTGCCAACAAAGCCAGCCAAGGATACCTCCCAAAGACTACCAGGTGAGTCTGACTGTATGACTCCACCTCCATGGAGAGCCGGACCTAGTTTTGATGACTTAGCTGTCAGAAGCCTAAGGAGGCAAGATGTAGAGCGGCAAGAAGCAGAGGATGAAAACAGTGAGGTGTGTGACGTTCAGCAGGTTGATGGCACAAGCCACAGGCGATTGTCTTGGCCTCCTGTTAAAAAAAGCGGTATGTAGTGAATAGTGTGCGTAGCAAATGTTGTAGTTTCCCCTAGATTGTAATTCGTGTAATATTTTCACCACAATGGAATCCCTCCTGATCTTGCAGTAGTGTGTGACTTGAAAAGGGGGTAAAGAGGAAAAAAAATACTTTTTTTTGCACATATTTATATTCGTTTAATTGACTGTTAGAAGGGATGTCATTTTGTACCTATGATGTGCATACTAATTAATGATATGTACATTGCCTGCAATGTGCCTTGTGTGATGCATTCTTGCAACCAGGCTCAATATTCCAATTGGTATTTTTTTTTTTTTCATCCATTGTTTTGTTCGAATTACTTGGGATCAAGAAACCCGTTCTCTATTTGAAATATGGTGTCTTGCCCTGTAATGTGGATTTGCTTTGTTGGGTGAAATTTGTTTTGGTATTGATATCCAGCTGATTATTGCATGCATTTAGGCTCTATTTGGCGCCTGAGGACAAGTAGAACCTGGAGATCCTGTAAATTTCTTTGATTTGCTATTCCCCTTCAAGTCATTTCCAATTTCATGTATAAGGCTCTATTTCTCCTGAAAAAATTTGCTCTTTCTCCTAGATAAACACAAAAAAAAAAAAAAAAAAAAAATACCAAACACTAATTCCTATCAGCAGAACTTAAGGTATACTTGGGTTTATTGGTCATTTTCTGGTCTTTTATGCAGGAGTTTAGCTTCCATCTTTTATATTTTTTTATCATTTGAGAAAAATATGTAATGTTAACCATTCAAATATATATGGGTTTCACCTAATGCATAAATTTGTGGATTTACATAATACATAAATGTTGATATTACATTTTTTTATCAAAAGATGACGATGAAAGCCAAGCCTATGTAGGAGATCTGATTTTTATCATTTTTCTTGTCAATGTAACATAAAAAATAATTAAAAGATGTTTGGATTTAAAAAATAAAACGAGAAGAAATTTGGAGAACATAAAATTTTCATTTGAAATCCATTTATTTCCCATGAGATTTTTAAGGCGTGTTACTGTTCTAATGACATTCAAACGAAACAAAAAGTAATCGTTTTTTTTTCAATTTTTTATTCTATTTTTTCAAAATTTTCAAGATTCAAATATATGAAAGAAAAAAAAAATAGAGCGGAAAGAAAAAGAAAAGAAAACAGGTTGACGGTTTCGTATCAAGCTACTGCTTATTATAACCGCGTATTACCTCATCGTTCAAGCTGTTCATGAGTAATGCCTTACGTAAGATTTTCCCTAATCATTTTTCGTTCAAATTACTCCAAATGAAATGTTTAACTTTACAAGCAACACAAAATTTCGAATCCAAATGACAAATTTTGCTGTCAGAATCAACCACTCAACCCCTCAAACGCAGAAAGAGAAGAGAGATGCCTTCTCAAATCATTGCCACATTGATTAGGTACCATAAAGGCATCAAACAGGCGTGATGACGTGGATTTAAATGCAATGGTATTACCACATCATGCATGGGCATCCATGATATTCTATGTATCTGCTGCCTTACCATATTACACTAATTTATTATTTTATACCACCACCGTAGAACAAAACAAAAAGGCCCGATTGGCCGCTTGTTAACGGCTGCCTGGGCGGCCCTACCATGATGAATGGAACGATTTGATTCCTTTTAATAGACAAAGATCAGATCAGATCAGATGCGTCCAAAAAATCTGATGGGTCCTACAGTTCTATCATTGTAATTCATAGATAGTGGTGGGGCCAGAGGCTAGATCACCCATGAAGCTCAAAGTAGGTTCGCTTTAGGCTATTATCCATATCCATCCATCTGCAAGGAGGGCGAGTCTGAGTTCTTTTTTGTGCGCTGGTTTTTCAAAGTTCACGCGATGCTTAAACGGTAGCACTTAGTAGTTGGTACAACTTTTTGTGTCAGTGGGTTCAAGCTAGCCAGGGTGCGGTTGACTATACCCATGCATATGACCCATGATTTTTATAACACTAATTCAATTATTTATTTATATGTTTTATTATACTTATAAACATTTGACAAAGCAGTGTAAATCAAATAGGATTTTTTTAGTTTGATTTTAAATTTAATAGTTTAAATTATTTAAAAATTTAATTGATAATATTAAAATTTTATTAGTAATATTAATTTCTGAGTCTCACACTTATATTGATATTTTCAATAAAAATTTTCAAGATTACCAATAAAAATTTTAATTTCTCTAAATCATTGGATTTAGAACCAAACCAATCAAAAAAATTTGCTAAATCTATTAATACTTGGTGAGAGGTTGACTAACTAAAGTAATTCTTATAAGATAAGAAGAGAAGAAAAAACAAGATTAAGAGGTCGAGCAATTTTTAACAATTAGAAGTTCATAAAAAAATTATTTGAAATAATTTCAAAAGATATTTATGATGACTTAGGGTATAGAAAAGTGACATATAAATTTGGTGGAAAGTTTTGGTTATGGTTGGAAACAGTTTTTTAAATTTTTTTTCTGTATTTGGCAAACAATTTTTAAAAATAATTTTCTAAAATAATTTTCAAAAACTGTTTTTTGAAAACTCTAAATTAGTGTTTTCTGACATAATTTTCGAAAAATAATCCTAAAAGCAGTGTTCACTTTTCTGTTTCATTATTCCTTCATGGTGTATAAAAAATATTAAAATATTAAAAATAAAATAATATTAATTATTTTTAAATATTCAGTAAATATGAGAAATAAAATTAATATAGATTTTAAATTTAAACTCAAACTAAAAATAATTACAATGTGTATCAAAACAGTTTTCAAAATAAAATTATCCAAACAACATTTCATTGTTTTCTGTTTTTGAAACAGTTTTCGAGTTACAGTTATCTAAACATGTTTTCATAAGAAAACATTATAAAACTATTTTCATTTTCGAAAACTGAAAACAGAAAACTGTTACCCAAATATACCATTTATTGTTTCCTCTCGTTATTGTAAAATTTAAACTTTTCATCAAGAGTGTTTGAGTTGTCTCTCGATCATGTATGGGGTGAGACGGTTTTTTTAGTGATCAATTGATATGAATCGGTATTTATGTTTGATTTATATGTGAAGATGTTCTGTAATATCATTTTTTCTCTCTAAACTTCTTTGTATAAAAAGTAAATTGAATTCATTGAGATATGTGAAAAATATGAAAAAATATAAATTTACCAATTAATTCTAATATGATTTCTCATATTAACATCCATCAATATTACAAAGAAAATAATGGTAATACTAACACTATTACAATTTCTCTCCTCTCATTTTTTTCATTTTCACTTTACAAAACAAAATTAAGAAAAAAATAATTTTTTTTTCTTTTTAGGTTTTCATCCTATATGAAAGAAAATTTAATTGAAATTATTCTAATATTTGATTTGACATATATTATTGTCTATAATTCAAATTTTCGAAAAATATTTGAACCATTCTCATAAAATTTTGAAAGCCCTTGAACCGTCCATCATATATTCAACTCTGCAATTAAAGATGCATTAATGTGCAGAGATCCAATTACTTCTGCGATAACTAAAACAGCATAAGCATTAATTCCTGACAATTAATTTGAAAACTTCATGTCATCACCTACGCATGCAATATTTAAAGCCCAACTTTGGTAACATGACTTCCACATAATTGAATGTAGCACCTTCCAAGCATACGCTAAGTTACCTACAAATATACATAATTGAATGGATCACTTAAAAAACATATGCCAAGTTTCATATAAATATGGATTAAGATCATTTTTGTTAATTTAATAATAAAAAATTAAATATATAGTTAGATGAATGTCACATTATTTATAATATTAACGTGAGATTCATCAAATAATATATTTGAACAAATTATCGATTTTTCCTCATTTTTTCTCTTGGCTATTTTTAAGTAAACTCGTACTCTTTCCGTCCCATATATATTGATAAGTAATTTATTTTGAGATGTCTCATATTTTTTGTTTATTTTGAAAAATCAAAGTTTAACTTTAATTAGATTTTATAAATTACCTTGAATTTATATTTTCTAGACAACTTTACCATTAAATTTATGTATTAAATAAGAATATTTTTTAAAATAAATTATAATTTAATGAGCTGTAGCATTAATCGTTACGTCCCTTTAAAAAAATGAATTTTCTATACATATATATATATATATATATATATATATATATATGACGAAAATAGTATTATTGATTTTATTTCAATACAGGGATGGTATGCAAAAACAAGAGAGAAAAATGAATAAAAAAATAGAATGAATTTTCTCAAAATTTACCAAATATTTTTTATGTTGAGCTCATATAAGAAAAAATGCTGTATATATCAATATATCATCATTTTAATAAAAAAAACTACCATTATTATATTTAGATAAAATATAGTTTTTTTGAAAATTTAAATAACTATTTAGCTGTAAAAGAATATAGTTGATACAGGAATGTAGATTGTTAGGGGATCAATTATATTCTATTTATTAAAGAAAATAATATCCTTTTTCTGAATCCTTGATGATGCTAGTTTTTATAAGGCAAAACTTGCCATATAGAATGTAAATTGAATTTTACACCCTTCTCGTTAGGAAGTCTCTGTATCTTAGCATGAAAAACCATATAGGGGTACTTTGACCCCCCAAAAAGAAGTGAAAACATCGACCTATACCATAAATTATCCCCCACGCGCATGTTTCGGTTATTTCCCCGGTTTCTCTCTCTCTTCTTCGCACTCTGTCTTTCTTTTTGAGAAACGAGTAGGTGGAAATCTCTCTCTCTCTCTGTCTCTCTCTTCCTGCCAAAGACAACGAGGACCCTGGCGGGAAGCATCAGATCCCGATAGCCTGAATTTACAATCCTGCCCCTATCTTCCTCCTCATCCTCATCCTCATCCTCATCCTCATCCTTTACGCATATGAAGGTTCTTCGATTCAATCTAAATGACGTCTTCTTAATGTGTCGAATCTTCCTTAGTGACGTCTTTCAAGCCAAGCAACTCCCTAACCAATCCATCTCTCTCTTTCTTCTGTTTAATTCGTTTCAATTCTACAGAGCAAAAAGGAATAGAAACACAATAATACAATGAAGATATATACAGAAAGAGAGGTGAGGAGAAAGTCCGCGTTTTGCCTTTATGTGTAGTTAACCTTCTTTGAGCGCTGGCTTTTGTTTCGATGTGCGTGTTGTTTCTTCTTGTCCGTTTGATCTCCTTGCTGTCTTCCATTATCCGCCGTTGATTTGTCAACCGTGGACCCCCTCTATCCTTCTCTCTCCGCGCTCTTTCTTTCTGTCATGATGTTTAACCGTGATTGTTCTCTTTCCTTCCTCTCTCCACTTTCCCTGATGAAGGTCCCCTTCTACGTATACTTACATATATGCGTATGCTTGCCTGTCGGTAATTGTAATGGAGACTAATGAGGATGTTTTGCTTTGTGTATTGGTGACCAGTGATTTGCTGTAATTTTGACGGTAATTTGAGGTTAAACTGGGAATTAGAGCATAATTGTGATGGGGAAATGCGACGAGGAGAAATGTGTATTCCCTTTGACATGTCTCCAAATCGGGTATGAATCCCTTCATAGTGGAATTTATCATGATTAATTATACTTGAATGTTTCTAATTTTTGTATGTGAACTTTTTTTTTTCGTCTGCACCCTGCAGCATGAATTTTGTTCGCACAATGACGCAAACTTGGAAATTTTTAATTTTTTTTAATGTGTTTTTAATTTGAATTGGTTGTGAGTCTGTCAATTTTTTTGTTGCTTGATTTACATTTTTTGCTTCAATATCTAGTGCCTACTTCTGCTCATATAGTTTCTAGTGCTTCATAAACATAATCTGAAAATCAAGTTGATGGTTGAAGGAAGGAAATCATGTTAATTCATTGTGTTCTGGCCTGTGGATATCGATTTCAACAAATGATTGCTGTTAATTGCAGAGGACTAAGCTTCTAATCAATTTCACTTGTAATTTCTACAAATTAGATTGTCTGGACATTGTGCACTTGTGCTAATTTAGGCTTTCGGGAAATTTGCGTGGATATTAATTATATTTTCACACACGCACACATACACACACATATATGATAAACTAGCATGCACTGTATGAATGACTGAGTTCGCTTATCTGGTTTTTCAAAATCTTTGTGTTGACTCATCATTGCATGTATTGCAGTAGATGAATGGATATTGATTGTTGTTTGCTGGTTCTCTGATGTTCCTTTTGATTAATCATTAATTTTGAACTGTTTCTGATTAACTTAGTATATAGTTCTGCAAAAGTTTAGTGTGTCACCTGCATAAAAAACTAATAAGAATTTTTGAACATCCGAAAGTTGTGCTCAGGTGTAGTTGTAATGAAGTTTGGATTCGACTGAGGACATATTTTGGACATTGACTTTTAAATTGTTTAGTGAAGTAATTTTTGTTAGTTTGTTGACTATATGATATTGTTGTGCTGTTCATGATTGAGAATTATTATCCAGTGTTGTTTGCTTCATATGTCTACTTATATTGTATATTCTGCACTGTTGATTGCAGAGACTTGCAGTCTTATCTTTCTGATCTCAGCATTTTCCTGTCCCCTGAAAGTAACAAATTTTATATCTTGGTGGACAACCGGCCATGGTTGAGGGATCTAGGTTCACGGTCTGCTCACTTGTGGCAATTGATGGTTACCAAGGTTGCAGAAAAATGCCTAAACATACCAAAGTATTTTTGCTCCCCCCTTTAAGATGATGATCATAGAATGAAGTATCTTCTATTTATTTGCAGTCCAGGTTATCTCCTTTTGCAAACACAAAAGCACTGAGGAAGAAAAAGGAGGGAGAGGCTTCTTCTAAGTCCAATGCTATCAATCTGCAGAAGTTTCAGAGATTGTTCTCATTGATTAATGCGACAAAATTATCTCAAAAGAGGGTACCTGTGAAGAAGCTGCAGAGTTCTTTGATTTTAAGCAATGAACTGCATAGGACCTTGTATGGTTTCATTGTATTTGAAGTTACATGGGCCAATGTTCGGGGTATTAACTACTTGAATGAGCTTCAGGTATTACCCCTTGTACATGGCCTGTTTCTGCTTGCAGTCAATTATAGTTTTCGTTATGTTCATTGTTCTCCTGCTTTCTGCAGACTGATACATCTTTGGCTATAGAGGCTAAATTCATGCAAAGATGGGAATTTGATAGCATAGACCAAGCTGCAAGTTCTATATCTTCATGGTTCTCGGGAACTCCATCAGAGAGGTCTTGCTTGAAAGGGTGTCTGGATTTTGCTATAGGTAATATTTGTTCTCATGCTTCCTTATTTGATCAGAGGGAAAGAAAAAGAACCCCTCTATGGATTTTGAGCATCCACATGAGTACTGTTCTGATCTTTTCTTGGTAATTGGAGTTTGGTACATCAAAACTCCTATGCTGTTAGGCAGGAAATGGTTCAAAATTTAGATATTCTGATGCGTGTTTCGTGAGAACAAACCATTTGGTTATTGCTCATAGTCACCTATTTGGTTATTTTATGGGTCTCAGATGAGAGGTATAAGGGGAAACTCTTTGATGTTCCACACCCTAAATATATAGGCTATAAATTTCTGATAGTTGGCTTGTTCCTTTTATCTTTCATTTAAACTCATCTATCCTGCACCGAATATTACTTAAGTGCATTTAGCCTGCAGATTGGGAAAACTCAAATGCAGGCAGGAACAATTGGCAATTACACTTAGCAAATAGGGGTAAAAAGGGCAGTGGGGGCCTAGGACATGTGATGTGCTCTAGATACTGGCAAACAACTCACTGGCTGATTGCATTCCAAAACTCCTAAATGAGAGTCAACTTTGAATCTATATTTCCCAAACCCTGTCCTTTTACAATCACTCTGTAGTCCCTCTGCTGCTGTCTCCTGTCCCTGATTTAATCTTCAAACTTTGTAAATGGAATCAAAATACAATTTTCCACTTTAGTCTATTACAGTTAAGTTGTTTCAGGCATAACCTCAGGCCATTATTTTGTGCCACACTCTTGAAAAATTGCTTGCTTTTCATGTGCTGTATGATGGTCGTAAATTTTGTTATATTTGTCTTCTCTTTGTTCTTTTCCTCCCATACATTTTAGTGGAAAACAAGGTGAAGCAAAGCTTTGACATGCTGCTCGCTAGTTAGTTCTGTATCACAGCAAAATTTATTAAGCACTACTTGCATCCTTGACTCTGCTTTATTTGTCATGTGAGTGAAAGGTTGGACCTCCCAGTCAATTATCTGCTGAGGCACACAGAAACTCTTGTTGGTGGCAAAAAGAATGCATGACTTTACTCACCAAGCAAACTTTCTAACTTTTTAATATTTATACACTAGTATTTCATTGCTATTGCCTATTGACCTTTTTTCTATACCATCCAATCAGTTGGCTAGCTTGTCATTTATGAGAAACTTTTATTTGATAATGTTAGGTTTTATTGCATGCCACATAATGGCTGCTGGTAGCCTGAAAATACATTATGTCTCTATATGCTGATAGAAATGAGGTGATCATGTTGGAACTCTTACAGGAGAGATCTTTTATGATACTGAAGAAGGTTTCTCGAGGACTAATCCAGTTGATGACAACGAAAATATTTGCAACGATAATCTCTTCGACGAGAATAATTCTCCCCACTGTTTCCGTAGCTGTTTTAGTGTTTACCCTGCAACCATGGAATATGGAACAAGTGTGCCGCATACTCCTCGTCTCACTGGACCTTATAAGAGAAGAAGAGTAACTAAGTCCGTTATTACTGGAGTTGAAGTTGATGCTTATTTGGAGGAAACACAAACCGAGGTTGAAGATTCATCAGACGACTGCAAGACCCCTAACAGTGACTATGAAAACACGGCTGAACCCACTCAGTACAGGGATGTTTTGATTCTGTTTAGGTTCAATGACCGTGACCTCCCTTTTAAATTACAACAAATTATAATGTCTGATTTGCGTTTACTTACTTTGCTTGAGGCTGGGCTTCCATCTTGGGTTATCTTCCTTCAATCATATCCTGGCTTTTGTCATCTCTATCGCCCCTGGATGTGCCCCCTGGCAAGAGCTTTATACGTGATAATCTCAGTAGTCACAGTTATGATAGGATTCTATGATTTATACAAAAATGTCCCTGTTCTCAAAGCAACTGCTTCTCGTTTGTGTGGGCCACTTATTGATTGGATAGAAACATGGGAGATGGTATCGAGGATCAAGTACTTGGGAACAATGCTATTTCTACATAACTTTCAGAAGGCTGTGGAGTGGTTTTTTACCATAACACGTACTACTCGGTCATTCTTTTCAGTTCTCACACTGCCACTGGCAAAGCCTCTCACGGAAGTTCTGGGCTTCCTTCTTCCACTCTGGAATTTGTTCACTGAAGTAGTAGAGAGCTTCTTCTCTGTCATTTGGATAGTGATTGAATCTTCTTCCAGTCTAATTGGATTACTAGTGGAGATTATACTGTTACCCATATGGTTTATCATCTCACTTATCTCGAATATTGGTAGGTCATCAGCTGTTTTCTATTATGCATTCTGTGAGCTATTTAGTATTTGGAAAGCATACAATCAACAAGATCAGGCATTAATTTTTTGTATCTTATTGCTTTTTGCTGCAGCAACTTATGTTTTATGTCCTGTACTTTGGATCCTTTGGGAAATACTGTGGGCCCCAATGCGGATGGTCCTTTCATTAGCCAATTTTGTGGCTCTCATTTGTTCCAGCATATTTGATGTGCTTAGAGACGCATGGCTGTCTGTAAGTCGCATATTCCAGGTTGCTTCAGCTTCTGAGGCAACAGTGAGGACATATGAAGTTTCCATGTGGCGTTCACTTTGGAACGACCTTTTTTCTCAGGTTGGAATTATATGATTACCTATGATCACTTGTTTAAGTGAATGTTTCTTAATGTTCACTCGGTCTTTTCAGGTTTTTCAAGCTGTTAGGAGTATACTAAACGGATTTGTTGCCTTCTTCATAGCTTGCAACAGGCATCGCCTCAGGTTCCAATTTTTACTTATCATATATTTTGGATCTCAGTGCATGATTTCATTATTCGGCACGTGCACAAGCACAGACCACGTAGAGTTCTTTTTCTTCATCTTTCACATGGTTGCTGAAATTTAGTATCATAAAGTACTTGATCAATAATGTATTTATATGCTGGGACAACTGGAGATCACAGAACCCAATTCCTTTATTGGGAGGCAAAAAAAAGATTATGACAGTATCATTTGAAATGGTGGACCAATAAAGGAGTTGGCAACCCTGGAAATGCTTTAAACCATTAAACTGTGACTTCGGAGACTATTTTCAGGTGTGTTGTTCTTGTATATGGTTATCTGAGAAGAAAAACGTGTTATACAGCCTTAAAAGAGATTATATGATAGGATCTGTATGAAAATAATGTAGTGAACTTGGGAAAAGAAGATGACGATTATATTATATGGATATGTGATGTACTGACTTTGGTTAATGACTTGATGTTGGAAGTATCAATTCTACCTGTAGCCTGAAAAATAATTAGATTACTGAAAAGTAAATTTGCTCGCTCTTTCCCACCTTTTCCCACTCTCATCCTGTTGTTTAATGCTTTAAATTTCCACTTTACTTTAAGAAAAAAGGAATTTTAATCAAATTAATGTGATAAACTTTATGTATCTTAACATATTTAGGAATTTTAGATTGCCTTTCTATGTAGGAAATGTTTAGAGTCTTAAAAGTAAATTCTGAGAGGCAATTCCCTCCTGCTTTATACGAGTTGGGAACTAAGTTGAAAATAATGGAGTTGTAAGACAATTATACACTTCATGTTTCTATGCTTTATCTTCCAGTGATTAACCTTTTTATTTCTCGAAGTTGTTTAAGACTGTCCATTTAAACTTCATATGTACCCTGAATGTTGTGCAAGAGAAATAGTCTTGAAGCATTTTTGTTGTTTTATTTCAAAATAATTTAGCAAAGCTCTAGTATGTCTTATTAATTATATGATTGTTTTGATGTGATGGTAAACAGCATTTATAATCACATCCAAGACTTTCTTCAGAGACTACTTGGTCAAACACTAAGATCACAATCCTCAGATTCTATACGTGGTAGACCCACAAGGGAGTATCAACATCAGGTAAGTGGTCATAACGTCAGTGTAAATCCTTTCTTTTCCTTTTTTGGGTCGGGGTTGTTTTTGTGGGACGTAATCATCTATTTAGTTTCTATCTTTGGGATTGTTCTATGGTGTCCATGAGGGTACCGTGCCCGTGATAATTCGATGGTTAAAATTCAAAGATTTTTCATATCAACACTAGTTACAGCCATCTGTTGTTTAACCTTTATTTTTGTAATAAATTGATGAAATATATCTTTTAACTGGAATATTTTATTTTGTGACTTTTTATAAGCATATGATCCCTAAAAAATTAGAGGATGTGATTATCATTTTGCTGGTTACGGTTTTGCAGGCAGAAGTGAGAAGGAAAGTCCGCAATAAGTAAATACTATCACCTTTTCAGGTTAAGAAAACAAGAAAGTGCCTCTGGATCAGGAGAGAGCTTGTTTTCCAGTATATAATTACCTCTGACAGGCATTATAAACAGAAAACGGAGAAGTTGATCGGTGCTTTACGCTAGCCGATTCCACATCATTTCACTGAATACCGTAGAAAGAGTTTCATTCTTTTGTTCTTTACGTGTGTGTGTGTATTTAACTCTCCTCCTGCCTTCTTCTCTAATTTGAGATGTCTTCTTGTTGTTCTTCACGTTCCTCGCAAATGTTTATTGCATCAAGATAGCAGAAATCTAGGTTGTAATTAGTCTGTACAGGCAGCCTGTATAGTTTTATCAAATCTTTGACAAGTTTTGAATCTTTAGCTCGATGACTGTTGATTTTCAATAATGATCACAACACAAAAAACATATTAGTTAAATTTCCACATGTTTATCAGTTAATCAGATAAGTTTCAACATCTTTATTAGATAAATCCACCAATTTAGGGTGAATCCACGGTTTTGACTCAATAAAAAAAGATATAAATCTCATTTAGAAATTAACTAAATACAATTTAAATCACCAACAAAAAAATAAATAAATATTTACAAACCTGACAACCATTATTCTTCCACTATACACCAATATCACCCACAGATTGGAAACAAGGATCTGTAGTGATCATATAAGGCGGCTTGAATTGGATGACTTCTGACCATTTTATTTGACATTCTTTAGATCGAAAACTCTTTTTGTGGGGAAAACACTTTTTAAAAATAAACAAAAAGGTTAAGATTTTAAATTCTTAATTTTTTTTTAATTCTTATGTTTCTGATTAATTTTAGTTTAATATGATTAGTAACTTTTTTTAAATCATAAGTCAGCTCATTATTATGTTCTGCGGAGTATGTATTTCCCTTGATATCTCTTGCATTGGTTGATTATTATTTGGGTGAGTAATTTCTCTATTACAGCAGCTGATCAAACTCTAAGCAGATTTGGGTCGGGTTTACACTAAATTTAGGTTCGATATAATCAAGTTGGGCTAGGTCGGTTTGATTATTCGGACCTCAATTTTAGTTCAAACTTGACCCTAAATGTATTGAGCGGGTCAATGGACGGATGATCAACTCTAGGGTACTACAGCTACCTCTCTAAAGTCTTAACCCACTAAAAGAACACATTGCGTTTTCCATCCAACAACCTGTTTTTGACTCTCGCCCTCGCGCACTAGACACTCTCTCCCTAAACTGGTTTTAACCCTCTGTTTTTGTGAGTTTGTTGCATCCAACTTCTGCCAGCTGTCGCCGCCCACCCGTCGGTCCGCTGCTAAAGAGGTAAGACCGTCTCTCATACCTCTCTCTCTAAACTTGGAGAAGCATGAATGAGGTGCTGGTATCATCTTACTGTGGTTTGTGTTGCTTGGTTCTAGGCTTCTATATAGCATGTCGAATTGGTAAAATTTGAATTGATAAGCCTTTTCTTTTTTATGGTTATTGTCTCTCAAGAATGAAATGAAGTGCTTTGAATCATTTGGGAACTATTCAGCCGTGGAAGGTCTTTAATTTCTTCAGTCGCAAAAGTCTGCAGAACCCTTTCATATGAGGTGATCTGTGAATTTATCGTGTTTTGATTATAGACACTTCTTAAAAATAACATTTTTAATGGCAATGGCGTTGATGGTACCTTAATTTTATTTTCGCATACTTCCTTGATTGAGGTTGATGAATTGATAGAAGTAGGGGCTTTGGTGATGTTTTGGTACTTTTGATGGTCTTTCCTTCTTGGCTGCTATTTCTTGAAATATTTGGTTTTGGCCAGGTTCACATTTTTTTCCTGCATATGTTATGTTGGCTTATTATAAGATCATTTGTTGGATGAACTGAGTATGTATGCTTTGTGGTTTATTTTTGGGCTGGTTTTAATTCATGTATAAGCTCACCCTGAAGGCGTACATAAGTTCAAACATTTTAGTGTAGGGTACAATTTTACGGATTTAAAGGAACTTCCTCATTGGGGCCTCAAATTTCTCTTAAAACAAGACTCTTCTACCCATCATCTCTTCTTAGTCTTTACAAGTAATTAGTGTTTAGCGGTAGTGCAGGCAGTGAAGATGGACATCAAGCGATTGTTGCAATTATCTTTTCCTGCCGATAGCCCTCCACCACTGTCCATCATTTCAGCTGCCAAGGTAGCAGGCATGTCTTTAGTAGTACAAGCTGATGCTACTGCCGCTGTCCCCACCTTTATCTTCTCTGAAGGGTATAATTTGTTTCCACTCTTTTCTCTTTACTGGATTGTTGAATTTGCCATGATTCCAAGTTGTAAAGATCAGAATATTCTTTGTTTAGTTCTTTATTATAGCTCTGTTATAGGGTTATATTTATTTCTTTAATATTGAGCTAATAATTTTGTCAAGTAACGCATTCCGATGGTTTATTTTATGATTTTTTGCATATTCTTGCACTTCCATCAATATGTAAACGATGTGAGAGACGTTGCATTCACATTTTAACCCAACTTTTATTTTAGGCTGAAATTGCATGGAACACATGTACTTCTTCGTTATATTGGCCGGACTTCTACCATTCCCAATTTCTATGGGCAGAATGCCTATGAATCTGGCCAGGTGAGATTTCTTATTTGGCTCAAGCTAAATATGTCATCATTTCATTTCTTCATAAAAGCAAAGTTTGATAATTTGGTTCCTCAATGTGCCGTTGGCTTCTATGTTGTTAATTCTTTATCAACCTCTTCTAGATTGATGAGTTGCTGGAGTATGCACCTATCTTTTCATCTGGTTCAGAGTTTGAGAATGCATGTGATTACGTGGATAAGTATCTAGAGAGACGTACATTCTTTGTTGGTAATTGTTTTTCAATTGCAGATATAGCAATCTGGTCAGGCCTTGCAGGTTAAGTTCCAAAACTTTTATTTACGTGATGATATTATTATGACATGCCTAAATTATTTGCCAAATGAATCATGAATAGGATGCTACCATCCCCCATATCATATCAGCCATGTGGAAGAAGGTTGGAGTACACTTCCTTGAAAAGCTAGTTTTAAGAAGTCCACATGATGATGAATGCATGGAAGTTCAAATATTGGGGTTTTGATGTTATGGGTTATTTGGTAATCAAGGGCAAAATTACATATTTTTCCTTCATTGCAGAATAACCCATAACACTAAACCCCCAATATTTAATTTTCCATGTATGCATTATCACCCCAATAACAATTTTCCTTGTTTGTGGTGCTGGAATATGGGGGATGGACGCATAGATGAATTTTTTATTTTTTGAAATTTTGTCCTCTGATTACCTGTAGTCCATTGTTTACATTTCATTTCTATTTAGAGTTATTGAGAATTTGGTGAAGGGAATAGGACTTCAAAGTCTTGATTGGATGAGTTAATATTGTGTGCTTTGCAGGAACGGGGCAAAGATGGGAAAGCTTGAGAAAGTCGAAAAAGTACCAAAATCTGGTGCGATGGTTCAATTCAGTGTCTGCAGAATATAGTGATGCCTTGAATGAAGTCACAGCAACATATGTTGGTAAAAGGGGCTTGGGAAAGCCAATGACAGCTAAATCAAAAGAGCAGCAGGGTGTCAATCATCAACCTAAGATTGTAAATGGGGATATTTCTGAGAAGGGGAAAGTGGGCAGCCGGCCTTCATCTGAGGTTGATCTTCCGGATGCTGAGATTGGAAAGGTTCGACTGAGATTTGCACCAGAACCAAGTGGTTTTCTTCACATTGGGCATTCTAAAGCAGCACTACTGAACCAGTATTTTGCCCAGCGTTACCAAGGTCAGCTGATTTTGCGCTTTGATGATACAAATCCTGCGAAAGAAAGCAATGAGTTTGTAGATAATGTTTTGAAAGATGTTGAGACTTTGGGTATCAAGTATGAGGCTGTTACATATACTTCGGATTACTTCCCTGACCTGATGGAAATGGCTGAAAATTTGATCCATCAGCGTAAAGCTTATATTGATGATACACCACGTGAGCAAATGCAGAAAGAAAGAATGGATGGTATTGAATCAAAATGTAGGAACAACAGTGTAGAGGAGAATTTGATACTGTGGAAGGAAATGATTGCAGGATCTGAAAGGGGTTTGCAGTGCTGCCTTCGTGGGAAGTTAGACATGCAAGATCTGAACAAATCTCTTCGAGATCCAGTCTACTACCGTTGCCATCCTCTTTCCCACCATCGTATTGGGTCAAAGTATAAATTATATCCCACTTATGATTTTGCTTGTCCATTTGTTGATGCTAAAGAAGGTATTACACATGCACTACGATCTAGTGAATACCATGATCGTAATGCTCAATATCACCGGATTCAAGAGGACATGGGAGTCCAAAAGGTTCACATTTATGAATTTAGCCGGTTGAATATGGTTTATACAGTTCTCAGTAAACGTAAACTTCTCTGGTTTGTTCAAAATGGAAAAGTTAATGGATGGGATGATCCCCGTTTCCCAACTGTCCAAGGAATTGTACGTCGAGGTTTGAAGGTTGAAGCATTGATACAATTTATTCTTGAACAGGTATGACAATGTACAGCTGTAACCTAAAATAACCTTTTACTATTACGATATTCTTTAATTATCAGTTATAAATGCTATAAATGTGCATACATGTGCCTAGAAGTAATGTTTACTTGATATCATATAGAGAAGCATGTTTGGTATTCCTAAATTGTGGTAGTAGTACCTTCTTTGAGTTGCGTAAGATTGCTCTAAAATACTCCCTCTGTTAGTCCTCTTTGAAATTGCATAAAGTTTAAGAATTTGAGCATCATTAATAACATAATAGTAAAATAAGTAATTTATACTCATTCACTTTTGATAATGGACAAACATCGTGGGAGAATGAAAATTGGAATATAGGACTAACTATATTGGTTTGAATTTCTCGAAGATTAATTTCTGTATACGTATGTTTCAGGGAGCATCAAAGAATCTCAATCTTATGGAATGGGACAAACTTTGGACTATTAATAAGAAAATTATTGATCCTGTGTGTCCCAGACATACTGCCGTGATTGAAGAGAAACATGTACTGTTGACCCTATCTAATGGTCCCGATAAACCATTTGTTCGCACCATACCAAGGCATAAGAAATATGAAGGTGCTGGAGAGAAGGCCACGACATACACAAAGAGGATATGGATAGACCACGCTGATGCAGCAGCCATCTCAGTGGATGAGGAAATAACCTTAATGGATTGGGGAAATGCTATAGTGAAGGAAATCAGTAAGGACCAGGATGGAAATGTCACTCAGTTAACGGGGGTTTTGCATCTCGAAGGATCTGTCAAGACCACGAAGTTGAAGCTCACGTGGCTTCCTGAAACAAGTGAACTGGTTAACCTCACACTGGTGGAGTTTGACTATCTAATAACAAAGAAGAAGGTAATTCTAATTGACTGACAGCTAGCTCTTTGTTTTCGAAGAATATAATATCAAAATTGAATCACTGGAGTGAATTTATGGCTTGTTAACTGTCAAAGTTATGCATTTTGTTCACGTGGATATCAAAACAGAAGTAGGCAAGAGTAAAACTTAGTTCATATCTATTGGTTTTGAGTTCACCCAAAGTAGAAAATTTAGCTTGAAAAGCAATTGCCTACAATTTGTTGACATGATAATTGGTGAGATATCTGGCTCCAACTTCTTTTGTGTTGGACAGGATAATGGAAAAAATCCAAAATGGGATGCTTCTCACATGGTTTTGGAATGTGTGATCCAATTCCAGAGGCAATTGGTTGCCACTATTTTCTAGTTCTTTATATCTATATGCATATGATAAAATGTGTATACTGAGCATGAATGCATCATATATCATATAGAAACCAAGGATTTATTGCTTTGTTCATGTAGAAAATTGGCATTATACACACTACAAAATACTAGACATGTTTTGGAAATTGGAGGCAGAATTGTGTCTAGTGTCCCAACTAGTTCTGGAAATATGCTGACATTGGTTAACTGATACATCCATTAAGCTGAAATGTTGTGGGGGGGGGGGGTTGTTATATAGATTAAGCATTTTGGTCAGTGATTGTAATTGTTCTTCGTGCAGCTGGAAGAAGGAGAGGATTTTCTTGACGTGGTCAACCCTTTAACAAAAAAGGAGACTGCAGCACTTGGGGATTCCAACATGCGAAATTTAAAGCGTGGAGAGATACTGCAGCTGGAGAGGAAGGGCTACTTTAGATGTGATGTTCCCTTTGTTAGACCTTCAAAGCCTGTAGTCTTATTTGCAATCCCAGATGGCCGGCAGCAGACCTGGGTGAAGTAAGACCTTCACTTTGATAACATCTCTGCTATTCAGATTCTGACAGGTTGTTGAACTATATAAGAATTCATATGTTTTATCTATTATGATATCAGAGATGGTTTTGGCATTTCTTCAGCTATTCAGATTCTGACAGGTTGTTGAACTATATAAGAATTCATATGTTTTATCTATTATGATATTTTGTTTTCAATATCTTTTTAGTCCCATTAGCTTGCGGATTTCTCAAGCAAATCAAACCACATGTACCCAGTTGATAAATATAAGGATTAAATTTACTTTATAGATGGAACTAGGAGCTATATAATCAACCATTTGGTTCTTTAATGCTTCAATAGTAGCAAACGGGCCAACAAGAATTGGGAATTTCCCCAAGATGAAGCACGTGCGGGCCATCCTACTAGTTTTAGAAATTGGGTCAACAGATCTATTTTATGTTTATATGCTAATAGAAAATGAAAAATGACTTCAACGATGCAATGTCTTTTGTGTTCAATGCTTTCCAAAAAATTAAAAACAGAATAAATATTTATGATTTTAAAAATTAAAAGCTGGTTACATTCTCAAATCATGAACAACAAAAACAAAAACAAAAACAAAACATGTTTCGTTATCAAAAAAAAAAAAACCAAAAATGTTTTACATATCAAAACAGTTTATCGCTGCATTTGGCTTTAGAAAATGAATACATTTCTTATTTTCATTTTTCACATAAAAAAATGAGTAAAAACACACTTAAGAGTTGGGGAAATTTTTTTAAAAAAAGGAGAATGAAAACAAAAGAAATCCGTTTCTTATTGTCATTTTTCACATAATAAAAATAAGTTAAAAACACTGGGCAGTTAAAAAATTTTAAAATATGAGAAACCGAAACATTCATTTTTAAGAAAACAAGGAATAATTCTTTTCAATTTCTTCAGTAAAACTAGAAACCCAAAAAAAAAAATTATCTTGTAATTAAAAAGAATGTGTTGTCTTTGGTTTTTGAAAAATGAAAGAGACCACGGGAGAGTTACGCGGCCAAGCAAACACAGGAGGCTTCCAGCAGAAATAACTAAGCTACCCAGATAATCAAAATATCCCCAGACTAAGGCAGGTCACCGGTCACGAAATACAACACGAGGCTAACCAATAGAACTAGGGTTAACCCTGCAGCTTGTCCACAAACAATGTAAGTTGGTCCATTAACGGACATGGCCGAAGAACCTGACAGAGCAATCCCTTAACCTGGATCGGAGATACTAATGCGGTGATAAAAGTTGGGGAATCTCTCCATGCCTAGGTCTATCTCGTGTCAAGTACACTCCGCCGACATAAACTACCCTTACTGGGCTCACCACACTGAAAAAGGAATTATATCTCAACAGATTTCACACATTTTAAGTTCCAATACCATTTCATTTATTTAAACAGCTAAGCTAAAGCTCTAGAAGGAAGAGCTAAATATTTCAAAAAAAGACCAAGAAAAAGATGTCCACTACAAATCCAACCTAAATATGCATCAGTTACATCCATCATGTGGTTCTGCTTAAGTACAAATAACTTGCTTTCATGCAAAGTGCGGATTATAATCAAAACACAAACACTTGCCCCCCAGTTTGGTGCAACATTGCATCTATCTCATCGCCGTCTTCCATCTCAAGCTGAAACAACAGAAAAAAATTTGTTATGCACACATGAAAGATCTGTGTGCTTGCTTATATGCAGCATGAGTGCAAGAACAACCGAGGATGCATGCGTGTGTGCGTGTGTACGTGCGAAAGAGAGACCTCATCAGGAGTTTGCTCTGCTCGGAGACGACGACCATCAAAAAGGAAAGCAATCGAGTTAAACTCCACAGACTGTCGATCACAATATGCATTCATAAGCTTTTTCAGTTGGGTACTTCTTTTGATCCTGAAAAAAACTTCATTCCCATCCTACAATCAAACAAATATATGTCATACCCATGTGCTCAGCAGTAAATGGGCATTTTTTATAAGTGGTAATTTCAAAATGAATGTCTTTATTTTCAATAAACCTAAGAAGCTATATTTAATAATATAAGAGTTCAGTTATATGTTTTATTCGAGAATGAAGTTGCAAATCTAGTCAGAGAGCAGAGGGAATTTATTTCACAACCACAGTGAGCAAAAAAAACATTGATACCTCCAGAAAGAGGTTGCAAGACACCTATCATTTCCATTTCACAACCCCAATGAGGTAAAGAACAACATAAGATGACACCCAGTGGAAGCAAATTCACCTCCAACAAATTCCAACCATGACTGTCAAAATCCCACTCCAATCTTTCAATTCAACAATTTTACGATCTAAAAGACCCCAAACGCAGTACAAAGTCCTACAGAGATAGTTAAAATACTAGGATCAAAGGAGGATCCTAATCCAAGTTGTGGGATCAGACCCTATTCATGAAACTAGCACCCAAACTGCAAAGGGATTTGAATTACTTTCAAAACAGGTCTTTGAAATTACATTGTAACAATAACTGTAAGGCAGTTAAAAGCCAATAAATTAATCCAGAGCTTGCAAATACTTCCCACATGATCCTAAGTAGGATCACAATTTTTCAAACTCTGACTCCAACATATAAAGCTTCTCGAATTTTCTAGGAAGGTCACATGACATAACATAAGGGTATTTGTGCACAATAACTAGCCTAAGAAAGATTAAAACTGTTTGAATATACACGACCAATTCCAAATTCCTGCAACTTGATTTTAAATGAGTTCCTAATATTAATATCCAAGATACTGAATATTCTCCTGAAGAAATGCATGGAGTAAAAGGAAAACAATATATAAACAAGTGGCGAAAATTTCAGTTAAACAAGATCAAAGAGTATGCCAATAAACCAATGAACCATTGGTCAGGGAGATAGCTTTAAAATAAATCCAAATAACACTAAGCTGGACCATCAAGGTCACACTGTCGAATTGTAAACAAAAAGTGGAGAAGAAAAGATCAATTTGAAATTACTAGCCCGCAAATAGCCCTGTTATTACTAACTAAACATAACAGAGAGTAAGTGAATGCATATATGCATGTAAACCCTAGAAATTCCCACATAGAAATTGATAATAGTTTACTAGTTGCACCAGGCACCGAGCAGGATAAATAAAATTAACCGAAAGTTAGCCAAAATCAGAAAGATAACACAGCATAAACCAAACATGCACACAACTTAAAATGAAAACACAAAATCCCTGTAAAACAAACGAGTTCATTTCTTTTAATTCGTTTTCCCATCGACTAAACAGAAAATTACAAACATATATATTTAAATCAAGACAGAACCGAACGAAAAGAAAACCCTTAGAAAGGGGTTTTCATTTTCCTTTTGATGATACAGTAAAGCCTAATATAAACGGACCTGGCCCTTGACTTTGAGGTTAATGTGACCTGATTGATCGTTCGGTTTCTTATCTTCCTCCGGCTGCTGGTTTGCCACGCCCGACATCTCTCTGTCTCTCTCTGCTTGAAAATTAGGGTTTTTGCAAAGCAAAAAATAAGTACTGCACTTCTGTTTTTAGTTTCTAAAGTATTTTAATTTGTTTGTTGCTCTACTAGACTTTTAACAATAAACTTGATGATGTGGCATAAATTCATTGGTCTAATAAAACGATGGTGAAACCGTCATTACGCCCTTTTAACTTTGGGGGAAGTTCATCAATCTAGATATGAGCATGGTGGGTGTTGGTTGGTTAAGTTAAAAATTCAATCTAAAAAATTTCAATCCAATTCAATATATGAATCTATTTAATTTTAATTCATTTCAATTTATTTAAATCGATTTGAATCATAAATTTAGTATTTTTTTACTTAAAAAGTAATGAAAACATATCACATAAGAAAAAATATTTTACAACTATTCTTTATTAATTATATTTAAAATCAAATCCATATACTGATTTGTTAAATCTTACAAACCATCATTTACAAATTAAATAATTTAATTTAAATCACTTCACATAAAGTTCAAACAAATTTAATTTAATACAAACCATACAAAAGTAAATAATAAATAAAAACTAGATTTTAAAAAAGTTTAATCTATCAAAATTTTCAATACTTCAACTATAGTATAAACCAATGTTTTCAGAGGCAAGGGCGTTGGGCGAGGTGTTTTGCCTCAAAGAGACGGAGTGTAAGTCCCGAGGCGTTTAGGTGTAAGTCTTTTGAAACGTTGAGGCGTTTTGAATAAAATAATATTAATTAAATTATAAAAATACTAAAAATTGAAATAATATAAAGAAGTTAATTATCAATAAACTTTACTAACTTAAGACCTATGAATGAATATTTATCAAAATATTAATTAATACGGCTCTTTGAAAAAAGATAGAGATGGTCAAATTAATATCCATGCTGGCCCATCTCACCAGTCATCACTAGTCCTCTTAAAAGTCCACAATAAGCACAAAGGAAAAAAGAAAGGGTCTTAGTGTCTCACAAAATTCACTCTCGTTCGAAACAGAGAACCATCTAGAACAAGAGAGTTGCAAAAAGTGCAAAAGCACTAACCCTAACCCTAAGTTTTCTGCAACATTTTGATGGCTAGCGACATGCCACAAGCATCACAAACACCACCATCGCCGCCACCGCAGCAAGAAGCACGAAGAGGAAATCAAGTGAGGCGGTGACGATATCGCTCCTCTTCCTCCTTTCCCCTTGCTTCCTGTTGGTGATAGTAATAGAGTCGATGATGATGTGAAGGAAGGGGAAATTCTCGAAGAAGAAGGATTCGGTGAGGTTGCGAAGAGGAAATTGGAGTCTGATGCCGAGTCTGGAGAAATCAAGGCTATTGAATTTCGCGACACGAATCCGATCTGTTCTGACTTTTGATTGCTTTTGTATGCGTTCTGAATTTTATTTGTTCTTTTTTTTTTTAAATGTGGTTTTAGCTTCTGTTTGGTTGCTAAGAAAATTAAGAAACTTTTTGATTTTTGGAATGCATTGGGCGTACACCCAGGGCGTCAAAGGCGTATGCCTCGGGTCTGGACGAACACTCAAATCCGAAAAACGTGCGCCTAGTGATACTTTCGCCCCAAGATTCACACCCTGGGGCGTTTTAGCTTGAAAACGCCTCGGGCGCGCCTCAGATTGTCCTTTTCAAATACTAGTATAGACTTAGTCCTAGAATCTCTGTACTCAAGTTTCATTATATCAAAAATATAAAGTGAATGAATATAAGATAATCAAATAAGTTAATAGGCTTTTTAAAAACATATTGAAAGTAAAAAATAATAATTTCACGAGAGCAAATAGTTTTCAACTAAAAAGTGTTAAAAAGAAACATACTCCTCACATATTTAAATTCTAATTGATCTTTTTTATGGAAACTATTATTTTTTGTTGGAATGTTTCTAATAAGAAAAAAAAATTGTATGTATATATATACAAACACATACGAAATAATATGGCAATCTAAACTAATTTATCAAAATATGAATATAGTCCATTAAATATACACAAAAAGTACATATTACAATCTAAACTAGCTTACTAAAACATAAATGCAGTCAATCAATCATTAAAGTAAGCACATTTTAAATTTATATAAAATATAATTATATAATAATCGGGTTACTGATTTGGGTCGAGTTAAAAAATTTTAACCCGTGACCTAACCGAACCCATCGGGTTCAAAAATTCTCAACTCAAACTTAACCTAACTTTTGAAAACCCCAACTCAACCCATTTCACCGGTTTGGGTCGGGTTCGTGGGTTCACTGTTTTCCATGCTTTCCCTACATCTATCTTTTCCTTCTTCAATATTATGAGTAAAAAGTACTTGTACATACTATTTTTTACAATTTCATCGGTATAAGGTCTCAATAATAATTATGAGAAGTTCGAGTGGTAACAATGAGGTTCTAGTGAAACTAAAAATGAAAATATCATTTTCTTCGCGTTATATGACCTTTTTTATTGATCATCATGTTGGAAAAAATAATTAGCCAAATTAGTTGTCGTCATTACTCTTGAGTAAAGTAAACAATATCAACCATTCATGTATTTTATGGATTCCATATCATCAATATAAATTTATGAATTCATATAATATATAAAAAGTTGAGATTTGGATGATTTAAAAAAAAAAATTCAATAGTCTGAATAAGGAAGTATGGGTGAACTAGAGAGTCACCGGAGGGAAAAAGGGGGGTTGATGCCTCTAGGGACACTCCGACACTCTTGTCAATACAAGGTCTTGAGGAAATAGGGGGAATTATGATCAGTGCTTTTGTAATGAATTTTTAAAAACTAAAGATGGTTTGGATTCACATACCTTGAGCCTTTTATAGTACTTAGAGGCGAGGTTGCCCACGTGCTAGGGATGGGGCGATCCCGGAGATCCCGTTCCTCCTGCGAGGGATCTAGTCGTGTGTCCAGGGATGGCCCAATCCCTGTAATCACACTCACTGTTATGTGCATGGGAGCTCGTAAGTGACAATGGTGTCACCAACTGCTTGTCTATCAGTCATCAGGCCAATAGGGGGGGGGAGGAGTTGTCCGCGTGTCATCAAACTAATGGCCTAATCCCTGTAATCACGCCTACAGTTCTACGTAAGGGAGCTCGTGAAGGACGATGGTGTCACCAACCACTTGTCCACGTGTCGTCATAGTATTGGAGAGGAGTTGTCCACGTGTCGTCAGGCTATTGGAGATGAATTATCCACGTGTCATCAAGCTATTGGAGATGAGTTGTCCACGTGCCATCAGACTATTGGAGATGGACTTTCCGCGTGTCATCAGACTATTAGAGAAGAGCAGTCCATGTGTCATCATATTGTTGGAGGGTGAATTATTGGTTGTATCAAAGGCCCCCCCACTTCCTTAAGTGCATTTATGTGCTTGAGGAAGTATAATAGAGCATTGCGTTGTTAGTTGCGTGCTTTGGCATGTAAGGCTTGAGGCTGATCATATGGACATCAGTGAAAATGCTCGGCTATAGAGATTTTCTAGAGACGTGGGACCGAGCATATGAGGCTAAGTCAAAATGTTCGGCCTTTGAGATTTTCTAGAGATGTGGGACCGAGGATATGAGACTAAGTCAAAATGCTCGACCTTGGAGATTTTTTGGAGACGTGAGATCGAGCATATAAGGCTCAGTCAAAATGCTCGGCCTTGGAGATTTCTTGGAGATGTTGGACCAAACATATGAGGCTCTGTCAAAATACTCGGCCTTAGAGATTTTTTGGAGACGTGGAACCGAGCATATTAGGCTTAGTCAAAATGCTCGGCCTTGGAGAATTTTTGGAGACGTGGGACTGAGTGTATGAGGCTAAGTCAAAATGCTCGACCTTGGAGATTTTTTGGAGACGTGTGACCGAACATGTTTGTTAGTGTGTTCTTTAAGGTATCTGTTAGTGTGTTCGTTAAGGTATTCATTAGTGTGTTTATTGTGATAATTAGTTTGTTTAATAAATAAAATTTCTCATGGGCCAGACTTGTCAAGCTCAAGTTTTTAACTAACTCCAAGTTCAGCCTGAAATTTTTTTCGAACTTATAAAATTTAAAGGTCAGACCAAGCTGAAGCTTCAAGCCACCGAGCCCGTGATCAACTCTGGATTGCAATTATAGAATACAAAAATATAGGGAAAAAATAAATTTATCATTTAGGTTTCATTGTTGTGTTTATTTGACCTTCGCTTTTTAACAAGTGTCAATTTATCTTTGAACTATTCTGTTTTGACCCAATTAGACTTTCTGTCTAAACTCATCCATTAAAATTAGTGCAGAAGAATGAGAATATATGATAGATAATACACGGATTTGGAAAAAAAAATATCCATTTTGACCGAAACAGAATATTCAATGGCAAATTGATATTGAATATCAAATAGACACAATGATAAAACTTCGAGAATAAATTTATTTTTTTCACCCAATATTTCTCCAAAATAAAATCATGAATCTTAACTTATAACCTTTCCATTGATTTATATCTTTATCAATTACCATACACAAATTGAATCATTACCGGTCCATATTCATTTTTAATATTCCAGCAAAGCACTGTCATTTCTTGTCCAAAAGGGCCAAGCCCAACGTTCAAAAAATTGACGAAAGGAAATATCATCACCTAATTCCACTGCTCAATTGATTTCTTTACGCCAACGGTACGTTTATACACTGCACCACACCACCATCATCATCAGTGAACCCCACAGCCCTTAGCAGCCTAAAGTTTACTTCCATCTATTTCTGGACACGTGTAACCATCACAGCTGAAGAGTGCATCAGTAATAATGAACCGTAGGAGTACAATGTAGAGTTGTAGACCTAAATAGTGGCAGTAGTACAAATTAAACGGTCGACTTTGTGGGGCGAACGTGTGGGAGTGGGGCCACGTGGGTGCCCCAATTAGCCGTGGAACTAGCCAAAGTGAGGGATCGTGGTCCGTACAGCGGCTCATTGCCTTTTGATATTGTCATTGCCTGACACGTGGGTCCCATCCCACCATCTCGATCACTTGAACCCCTGTATTTTACTATTCTCTCTCTTCTTTTTATATGGCATACACTGCTTCACTTCTCACTCTCATACCCAGTTGCCAGTTGCCAGTTGCTACCGCTCACTGTTCTCAGAGTACAAAACCGGAACCAGAAAGCTCTCTTTCTCTTCTTTCGTGCTGTGTTTTCTCTGTGAACCAGAGCATGGGGCATCTCTTTTTTTTTGGCTTCCTCTTCCAGCTTATTTCCATCATCGCTTTTGCAGGTAACACTAACACCGTTCTCCTCGACATCTGTTTCGTCGAGAGAAAGAAAAAAAGAAAAGGAAAATGCTGCATAAATGCTTCGCAAGAGAGCGTATTTTGCAGCATTTTCCTTTCCCCCAACCTCATTTCCATTGGAACCAAACAAGTCCACGCAGTAGCTCACTCTTTGCAATTATTTCCCTTTTTGGTGACATTTTTATGTACTTTTTGTTGGTCTTTTTTTTGCAGATGCGGGTTCAATTGGAGTGAACTACGGAAGAATCGCGAGCAACCTACCATCAGCAGTGAAAGTGGTTGAGCTTCTCAAATCCCAGGGTCTTGAGCGGGTCAAGGTATTCGACACCGACCCGGCAGTACTCAAAGCCTTATCCGGATCCGGAATCAAAGTCACCGTAGACCTGCCCAACGAACTCATCTTCTCCGTAGCTAAACGTCCGTCATTTGCCTATTCATGGGTCGAGAAAAACGTCGCCGCTTACTACCCATCGACCGAAATCGAAGCCATTGCCGTTGGCAACGAAGTTTTCGTGGATACCCACAACACGACCCAGTTCCTCGTACTTGCCATGAAAAACATCCACCAAGCTCTTGTCAAGTACAACTTCCACTCCTCCATCAAAGTTTCCTCCCCCATTGCCCTTAGCGCCCTCCAAAACTCATACCCGTCCTCAGCCGGGTCTTTCCGACCCGAATTAATCGAACCCGTTATCAAACCCATGTTGGATTTCCTCCGCCAATCCGGATCGTACCTCATGATCAACGTGTACCCGTTCTTCGCTTACGAGTCCAACTCTGATGTCATCCCTTTGGACTACGCTTTGTTTAGGGAAAACCCGGGTGTTGTGGATGCGGGTAACGGGTTAAGGTACTTCAACCTCTTTGATGCACAAATCGACGCCGTTTTTGCTGCCATGACCGCCTTAAAATATGATAATATAAAAATGGTTATAACCGAAACTGGCTGGCCCTCAAAAGGAGACGAGAACGAGATAGGTGCTAGCGTGGAAAATGCTGCTGCGTACAATGGTAATCTGGTCCGTAGGATCCTGACCGGTGGTGGGACCCCCTTGAGACCTAAAGCAGATCTTACCGTTTATCTCTTCGCTCTCTTTAACGAGAACAAGAAAAACGGTCCAACATCCGAGAGGAACTACGGGCTGTTTTACCCCAACGAGGAAAAAGTGTATGACATACCGTTCACTGTTGAAGGGTTGAAGCATTACCATGACAAGCGTTCTCCGGTCACCGGGAGCCAACATATGATCAACGGCGGAGGCGGTGTCTCGAAGAGTACGTCGGGGAACTCGTGGTGCGTGGCGAATGGTGAGATTGGGAAGGAGAAGCTGCAGTCGGCTCTAGATTATGCTTGCGGTGAGGGAGGGGCTGACTGCCATCCGATCCAGCCCGGTTCCACGTGTTACGATCCCAACACGCTGGAGGCGCACGCCTCGTTCGCGTTCAATAGTTACTATCAGAAGAAGGGGCGTGCAGTTGGCTGCTGTTATTTTGGCGGAGCGGCTTACGTTGTCACCCAACCACCTAGTGCGTATTTTATCCTTAAACTCCATGTTTTTTCTTGATTAATTTGCGTGCGTTAAGCCGTTAACATTTTTTTGAGAATGTTTGATTAGAATTTAGAAATTGGTACATGTTAGAAAGATGATAGTATAAGTCGCTAACATGCGCGGGGAGAGTTCAATACTTACCCAGTGTGAACGCTAGGTGCAATTGTGGACGCCAGCCATGTTAAAGAGAAACACCACGTGACTAGAGATGATGTGATGGGAATCTTTTCTCTTCTGACGTGGCGTCCATCTATTGGTTGGCCTGTTTTGGACGGTAGTTGTGAGTTTCTCAATGTGGTAAGTACCCAGAGGGGGCTTTTAACTTGCTGGTAAAATCTAGCGTAATAAAGAGAGGACAAGTCAAAGATAGATTTTGTCTTTGTCATTGGGTAAAGGAAGAATACTCGAAAATATCAACTCTTTTGCGCCAGTAATTGTACGTTTATTTCAGTCGGCTTTTGCTTTACGTTTGGTTGTATTTTCTTGGGCTGAAAAGGTGTGCTTGTTTTTGCAGAGTTTGGAGAATGCGAATTCCCCACAGGATACTGAAATCTGAAGATAAAGTCGGTGAAAGAATTTATATGGTACACGCTTGGTATGGGGAGTGGGCTGAGAGAGATGTAGCAGTTTTTGCTTTTTATCATTTTTTGGGGGTATGTGTTGTATTTATTCTTTGACTAGTTGGGTTGTTGGACATTTACTTTAGTTCTAACTATTTTGTCCATATTAGTAAATTGTGGAGTAATTGATCAGTTTTTTTTTTTAAAGAAGTTGTAATGAGCGAGTATTTCTGACATGTTCAGTTTCCCTACAACCAAATGGCATAGGACTGTCCAATTTCTAGTAAAATCCATCAGTGCTGTGCATGTGACTTTTTGGTCAACTTTTTCAACCCTAATTAACGGGGGATCTTTCTTTTGTGTGAATGTGCTAAAGTTTGCTATTCAAAATTTCCAATTTTCTTTGGAAAAAGGCTGAAGGGATAGAGCAAAAAGGTTAAAGGCAAACATGGCTAAGTAAGTCTCCATTGGATTCAAAATTTCCAATTTTCTTTGGAAAAAGGCTGAAGGGATAGAACAAAAAGGTTAAAGGCAAACATGGCTAAGTAAGTCTCCATTGGATTCCACACTTTGTTGAATTAAATATATTATGTAAGGAGTAAAGGCCTAGTTGCGCACGGTAAAGACCAAGTTGGCGTGCACAAAGCACGTGGAGATGAGGTAATAGTGAAAGTAAAAGTGAAAAACGTAGAGTATGTCCTACTTAATTGGATAATAATTGTACGTTGTGTTTAAAATAAATTAGTAAAAGTGGTACTGCTATAGATCCAACTTGGATCCGTATTGCTGTTTTCGTTGGACATCAAACGTCCAGTATATCCTCATCCAATCCATCAGTTGGAATTCCTGGGTCGCACTATTACAGTTTTGAAAAAATTAACCAAAAAAAGAGATTTCAGATTTTCCTCGCAATTACTTTTTTGCTACCTTGTTCTTTTTGCTCACTCGGTTACACTAAGTGCTAAGATTTCGTTTGTTACGAGTGATTAAAATGCAACGAACTATATTCTAATATTATTACTATTATGATCGGATAAAATTAATGTAATAAAAGTAACAATGTAATGATAAGTGCCTTAGAAAAATATAACAGTGATTACATAAGAAAAAAACAATGTGATCTTTATTTCATTATATATAATCTAAACTCAATCCAAAATGCATTTGATAAAATAATTTGTCATGTGATTCATATTACCAACATAATTCGCTAAACAATCTTCTCAACCAAACGGTTTCTTTGATAGCTTTTGTTATAGCTATATACTCTGTTTTTGTAGTTGATAAAGAAACACTTGGTTGTAGCATAACCTTCCAACTGACACCGCATTCACCAAGAGCAAATACATAACCTGTAGTAGATATTTTTTTGTCAAGATCGCCTGTAAAGTCTGAGTCAACATAACCAAAAATATTATTCTTGTGGCTTCCAAACTTCAAACATACGTTTGAAGTACCTTTAAGATACTGAAGTATCCATCTAACAACTCTCCAATGTTCATTCCCAGAATTACCCATATACTTGTGTTGAATCTATATTTATTTTGATAATGACAAAACATATTATTGTGCTAATTCGCTTTATCTAGTATTATTTTGATTTTAAGGATAAAGAAACGCACGACCAATGGAACCTTGAAGTATTTCTAAAGACTTAGAAGCAAAGTAAGAGATTATTAGTCTAGTAAAGATTAAATTATTTGTTAATATCTCTCTATGCTCTTAAATCAATTATGGCTCAAAGATTAAAATGTTTTTAAATGACTTTAAGCAAAAACAAAAGTTTTTCTTCATGTTGCAGTCAACTACAGAGAACCGTAGCCAACTACACTTTGCTGTAGTCAACTACAGAACCTTGATGTAGTCGATTACACCACTTTGTTGTAGCCAACTACAGATTTCTGTAGCCGACTACAGAATAGGGTCCACAAAATGGCACAGAACCTTACTGTAGTCGACTACACAATGCTTAGTCGACTACTGGGTCCTACAGCTTTCATCAATCAAAGTTGTAGTCGACTACACCTTTCTGTAGTCGACTACAAGACATACCTGATGCTTTGTTTTCATTTCCATAAAGGTTGTAGTCGACTACGACATGTCCAGTAATGGATATTTTGCATAAAATCTTGCACAAATCAGTTGCATTTAATGCTCAAACAGTCATATTGTATTTGAATTGTTTGTTTGGAGTTTTTGCTATAAATACCCAGCCATTACAAGCCTCAACAACTATCTTGAATATCATAGAAAATATTTATTGCAAGAATCAAACTTTCAATTTTATTCTTAAGCCATTGTTGAGATTTAAGCATTAGAGAGAGAAACTTTCTGAATTGTAAGCATTTATTGTACACTATCTCTTGTTCCAATCTATTCATTCCTTCTCAAAGTGAAAAGAGTTGGTATAACTCTTAGAGTGTTTAGGCATTAAACATTTCCTTATAACTTCCTTGTGGAAGAGATATTTGTAAGATTTGAGCAACACCTGTGAAGTTGCTTGACTATTCTTAGTGGATTGCTTCAAGGAGGTTGATGAGTACTTGAAAAATACACTAATACTTAATGATTTATCGGTATTATTTGTGGGAAATTAGGTTGATGAGTACTTGAAAATACACTAATACTTAGTCGACTAGAGGATCCTATGACTTTCATCAATCAAAGCTATAGTCGACTACAAGACCTACCTAATGCTTTGTTTTCATTTCTAAAAAGGCTGCAGTCAACTATGACAAGTCCAGTAATGGCAATTTTGCATAAAATCTTACGCGAATCAGTTTCATTTAATGCTCAAACGGTCATATTGTATTTGAATTAGCTGTTTGGAGTTTTTACTATAAATACCTAGCCATTACAAGGCTCAACAACTATCTTGAACACCATAGAAAATATTTATTGCAAGAATCAATCTTTTAATTTTATTCTTGAGCTATTGTTGAGCTTTAAGCTTTAGATAGAGAAACTTTATGAGTTGTAAACGTTTATTGTACACTCTTTCTTGTTCCAATCTATTCATTCCTTCTCAAAGTTAAAAGGAATTGGTATAACTCTTAGAGTATTCAGGCATTAAACACTTCCTTGTGGAAGAGATATTTGTAAGGTTTTGGCAACACCCAATTCACTCTCCTCTTAGGTTTGTACATCGGTCTACAACCTGCTAACTACATTGATAGCCTGTGTACTATCTGGAGGGGTGCAAACCATGGCATACATGAGACTTCCAACTGTACTAGAATAGAGAACACGTGACATGTAATCATTGTCTTCATCTGTCTGTGGAGACAAAGTAGCTGAAATTCTGAAGTGAGCAGCAAGAGGAGTACTATTTGGTTTGGTATTCTTCATGCCAAAACGTTCCAAAACTTTCTCAATGTATTTCTCTTATGTCAAATATAACAAACTCGTACCTCTATCTCTTTTGATCTCCATACCAAGAATTTTCTTAGCTAGACCCAAATCTTTCATCTAAAATTCATTGTCGAGTAGTGCTTTCAGGCTACCAATCTTAGATTTACTCTTACAAGTAATGAGCATATCATCCACATACAACAATAAATAAATGAACGATCCATCGGCAAGCTTCTTGAGATATACACAACTATCATACTTGCTTTTCAAATACCCATTACTCACCATGAAAGAGTCAAACCACTTATACCACTGACGAGGATACTGTTTCAAACCATATAGAGACTTCTTTAACAAACATAGTCTTTTTTTCCCTCAATAACAAAGCAGTTAGGTTGATGCATGTAGATTTTCTCTTCAAGCTCACCATGCAAAAATGCAGTTTTAACATCAAACTGCTCTAATTCTAAATTTTGCGTAGGAACCAATGATAGGAGAACACGAATGGGACTATGCTTCACAACCGGAGAGAACACATCATTAAAATAAACTCTTGCAACTTGACTATATCCCTTAGCAACCAGACGTGCTTTATGCCTTACATTTTCAATCTTGGTTTTACCATTTTACAAGTCTTGTTCTTTTCAAGAGACTCCATCTCTTCATGCATGTCTACTAGCCACTTTGAAGAATCCACATAAGCAATGTCTTCTCTATATGTAGAAGGTTAACATGCATCACTGGTTTCTTGCGCAACTAACAAAGCATAGGAAATAGTATCAGTATTAGTAGACAAAACAACATTATTGTACCTCAATGGTAGTTTAGTCTCTCTTCTTGGTCTACGTTTAGCAACGCTGTAAGGTTCATCCTAAATTTGTTGAGTCTGTTCTTCACCAAAATTCTCACTCTGATAAAAAACAAGCTGTGTGGAAATATTCTGCATAAAATCTGAATTAAAACTTTCCAACTCCACTTGTTATGTGCTACTCTTACCCTGTTCAAAATCACAAGCAACATACTCATCTTTCTTCGGGTTAAGCATAGCAGATTCATTAAAAGTAACATAATGATTAATGAGAAATTTAGTTGACTTAGGATTAGGACACCATAATCTATATTTTTTTCACATTATCAACATAACCCAAAAAAAAAATGCATTTTTTTAGCTCTAGGCTCTAACTTTCCATCATTAACATGTGCATGTGCAAGAAATCCAAATATTTTTACCATAAAATAATTAAAAAGGTTACCATAGCATACCTCATGTGGGGTTTTGAACTCTATAGGTGTAGTAGGAGATCAATTCACCAAATAGCAGGCATTAAATGCTGCCTCTGCCCAAAACTCCTTAATCAACCTAACATTTGAGAGCATGCAATGAGCTCCCTCCAAAAGAGTTTTGTTTATTCACTCAACAAACTCATTTGAACAAAATTCCAAACCATTATCTGTCCCCAGCCTTTTAATTTGCTTCTCTGTTTGTTCCTCAATCATTGTTCTCCATTGTTTAAAACGCTTGAATGCCTCATCTTTGGTCTTCAACATATACACCCAAGTTTTTCTTGAGTAATCATAAATGAATGTAAGCATATACCTGGAACCACCTTTAGATGGAACACATGAGGATTCCCAAACATCAAAGTGAATATAATCCACAGTACCCTTTGGTATTTGAATCGTTGTACTGAAACTAACTCTCTTTTGTTTACCAAAAACACAATGCTCACAGAAATCCATATTACATGTATTTTGTCCACATAGCAAACCTATTTTTCTCGACAAATTAGTTCATTTTCACTCATATGACCCAATCTCATATGCCACAATTTTGTAACCTCAAAATTTGACATAGTAAAAGCAGTTGTTGAACTAGTAACGGTAGTTACTCCGCAGAACATAAAAATTTAGCGAAATAATCTTTGCTTTCATGACAACCATAGCTCCGCTATTAACTTTCATAACTCCACCTTCAGATGAATGCTTGTACCCTTTGATATCAAGAGTACTTAGAGAAATCAAAATAATCAAATTCTTCTTCAAGGCAAGAATATATCTAACTTTTGTCAAGGTCCTTATAACACCGTCGTGCATTCTGATATGGACAGTTCCTATGCCAGTAATTTTTCAAGTTGCGTCATCACCCAACAATACAACTCTGTCATAAGGCTCATATTCTGAAAATCAGTCTTTATTTCGGCAAATATGGTAGGAATAAGAAGAAGTAATAATCTAATCAGACATAAAATACTTTTTACCACTAGCAACAAGAACACGATCATAGTCATCAGATTCTTCTTCACTAACATTAACGTCAGGTTGTTTCTCTTTCGATCTTTATCCTGACTTTAATTCCGACCTCGATTTTGACTTTGATTCTAATTGTTTTCTTCTTGAATTTTCTTTTTCAAATTTCAATACTCAGATTTGTAATGTCCCTTTTTCTTATAGTAATAACATGCCACATTCTTATTTCTAGACTTAGATCAGAATTTCTAGCTATTGTTACCTGAACCTTTTTCCTTAGATTTGCCTTTAGAACTTCTAGCGACTAGAGCATCACCTTGACTCTGTCTCTCATTATTATTCTCAGGCATATGTCGTTTAAGCAGTTTTTAAGAAAATAGAAAAGCTTTAACATCTTCTAAAGAAATTGTTTCTCTGCCAAACAGAAAAGTTCTCTTAAAGTGTGTAAACGATAATGGTAGGGAACACAACAATAACAAGGCTTGATCCTGATCATCTAATTTAGCTTTAATTAAATTCAAATAAGTAATAATGGAATTAAATTCATCAACATAGGATTTCATTAATATACCTTCTGCCATACGCAACATATACAATAGCTACTTCAAGAAAAATTTGTTGGTGTGGGATTTTTTCATGTACGGAGACTCTAACTTACTCCACAAGTCGACAACAGTTTTCTCTATAAGGACTTCACGTAAAACTCCATCTGACAAACACAACTGAATTGCAATCAAAGTCTTATTATCCATCTCTAGCTTTGATTATAGTAGAATCTCTCACCATCACCCGTGGACGTAGGAGTTTTAGTTTCGAACCACGTAATTTTCTTGTGTCTGTTTATTTTTCCACTGCTTTATTCCTAACAAACTGGTATTAGAACTCTTGTTAAAATTGATCTGGGTACGATGTCTTCTGTCACTTCGTACGAGATACAAAGCTTTGATGGAATCATCAGTTTTAATCTTTGTCAAGTAAAGATGCAAGTTGTATTAACCCAAAAGGGCTTGAAACAAGCGCTACTGGGGAAGAAGAAGATGCCTACAAATAAAGAGAGATAAAACTCACTAAGCCCAAATCCAATTTATTAGGATATCTACATGTGAGTTATCCCACATCTAAAAGAAATAAAAAATAAGAGTGGTTTATATCTATGGTTTAGATTCAAAACTCATGAGCTTAAGCTTTTGTATCATATTGATACCCATCCATATATATTAAGTTCGTGTTTAAGTAACTTACAATCATTCAAAATAGAATCATATTGTGTCCTTAGTCGATAAACACCGTCAAATATAATTAAAATTACCATGTCAAATGTATATTTTCCTTGATTTTATAAATTAGGTAAGGGGATCAAATCCGGACCCATATGTATAAGGTGCCCAGGCGGTACACCAATGAGGTATGTCGGGCTATTTTCTATTTCTCAAGAGAAACACCAAAGATCAATTGCTGAGGAGATTTTCCCTGCCTCCATGTTACCGCAATCACTGTATGGTCACATCACATGGACCACATGTATTATTGCTTCATCTTCCAATTTTATTGTACTACTTCACAAGACTGTTGTCTGCTTCTGTGTGTTACAACCTGGCTGGCTAAATATTTTTAAAATCCTAGATATGTACATGTGAAGTCGGTTATTTAATTTATTTTTTTTTTATACGTAAAATGTGGAGTTATGCATTTTGAGATTTTAAGGTACAAAACGTCAATCAAATATAATTAAAGTTTGGATCAGTTTTCGGTTATAAAAAAAATGTAAAGACTTTTTTTAGTCTTTACATTGCAAGGCTGAAGTAAGGCCTAGCGCCGTCCTATGCAGCCAAGGCCCTTCCTTTGGCTAGCCCAAATAGGAAGCACGTGTGGACAGCTCATGACACTAGTTTGCTATAAATCCTAGTGCGTAAGAATCACGGAAATGGTAAAGCCAAGCTGTGTTTCCTTTCTCTTCTACTGTAGAAACTACAATAGTAAACCACGTTTTGCGCTCCACGTTAATACTTTTCGATTAAATATTATTTTTGCCCCTAAATTTTGATCATTTGTTCAATTTTATGCTTAAAATCATAATTTAAATGAAATTTTCCTAATTTCAAACCATTTCACTTTGATCACTATTCTCATACTTCCATCAAGAATTTAAATGGGAACCCACTCTAAAACATTTTCTTGATCAATTTAAAAGCTGATCTAACTAAAATGAGAATTTAATAATGATATTTATGTCTATATTGCACTTGCACGTAGTTTAAAGTTTTCTTTAGACAAAATAGAGCATACAGTCTATTATCTTAACTCATTTCATTTGCATTTAAATAAAAAATTGTCTTTTAAAATCTTCATTTTGTTAAGTCGATATCTATTTTAACCTTATAGTTCGTTAATTTGAAAATTCGATTAGTTTTTTTTATAAAAAATTACATTTTGTTGATGTCGCTAACTGTTAGTGTTGACGTGGCCTGGGAGATGACGTGGCCTGGATGTTGGCATGGCTCTGGTGAGGACATGGCTTGGCCCTGCATAGGTAACAAGGGTGAACTGAAGACCCTCGGAAGAAAAAGAAGGGAAGACCTCCGAGGGCGCTCCGAAGCTTAAGTTAGCAAAGGTTTGAAGGAGAAACCGAGGGCTTTAAGCAATTGGAGTGTAAGTGCAGAAGTGTGCGAATATCAATTGGTGAAGTCCATACCTTGGCCCATTTATAGTCGTCCACCGGCGGAGAGGGTATGATTACAAGCCCAGGTAGGGGGCGCTATAGGGCTGCTGCAGGTCGTAGGGCGGCCGTAGGATTGTAGACATAGGCGACCGTAGGCAGCGCGGAGCAGCTGCAGGGGTAGGCGGTTGTTGGGTGGCGTGGAACGACGGCCGTAGGATGGCTGCAAGGTGGCCATAGACGGCTGCAGGGCTGTGCGTCGAGGGGGCCCAAGTCTGGGCCATTCTTCATGGGCCTAAAGGTTTTGCTGGGCCGGGAGATTTACTGGGTTGTTTCTTAGACCGGAGCATCCATTGAGTCGGAGAGTTAGCCGAGCCAAAACTTATTTGGACTTGGACTGTTCTGGAGCTCATTTGGGTCGTAGTATTTTGCTGGGCCTGAAGCCTGTTTGGGCAGGAGTATTTTGGGCTTGGAGCCTGTTTGGGCCGGAGTATTTTGGGTCATATCACAGGACCCCCACTTCCTTAAGTACATTTATGTGCTTAAAGAAGTACTTTTGTGGGTCAGGCTTTAAATGGAGCTGAAGAGTAAAACTCGATCGTAAGAGCTGAATCGTGACGCTCGGGAGGCGAAAAGTCGCCTGGAGAAGCGAAAAGTCTTCGTGAAAACTACAAAGTCAAACTTGCGCTTGAATGGCTATCCTTGGGAGACGAACCGTTACTCTCGGGAGGCGAAAGGTTGCTTGGGGAAACAAAAATTTGTTTCGAAAACCATAAAGTTCCCTCTTTGTCCGTTATCCGCATTAATTCCCCTTGTTGAACGTGTTTTCCTTCTTTATAAAAAGAGGTCTCTGACACCTTTTATTTTAAGCAGAAACGAGTTCAGTTTCTGAAGAGATTGAAAGAGAGATACGACCTTACCTTCTAACAGAGGGGTCATTGGCTTAGAAGATTATGAAGGTAATGATCTTGGAGAGGGAGGGGAGTCATCAGTTCCTTAAGGGATTTATGGAAGTCAAAGAGGAAGACGAGATCACTCTGGAGGAGGATCATGGTTCAACGAATATGGACCTCTTCTTGACTTCAAACGGAGATCAGAACCTCTTTCATATTTCAAACCGGGGCAGGGACCTCTTCCAGATTCCGAGTAAGAATGGTGGAGGTTCCTCATGCCAGGGGCTTCTTCAGGTCTTGGAACAGAAGAAGAAAAGGGGGGGCGGCCAACCTCGAAGAAGTACCACTGGTTCATTTAAAGCCAGGAAGAGGATCGAGGTCGAGGCCGTGTCTCTGGATGGTGGGCTTCTTCGGTTCCGAGCTTATTGGAAACGAAGAAGAAGAAGGCGGCTGAAGAAGTCCCTCTGGGCCTGGGGCTGCTCCTGATAGGTGAGCGCTTTCAGTCTCAGGCAGGAGGGTTCCCCAAAGAAGGCAAAGTGGCTGGGATAGCTCATGTACTGGACTGCCTAAAAAGCTTGGTGTATCAGTTTTCCCTTTGTACTTCGAGGCCGTTAGGGCCATATTTTCCTTGTACTTCGAGGTCGTTAGTTGTAATCCTTTGGATTAATAAAATATCTTTTCTTTCAATCTTTGTCTTCGCATGATATCCTTGCCTTTTACACTTGTATGAATGAATTAATATTGGTTTCGGTGAAATTTGAGAGAAGTTTCGAATGCTTGTACTAGGAGTGGCCTTGGCAGAGTGTTTGTAAAACATCCGAACCTTGGAGAATGAGGCCGAGTGTTTGCAGTGTAGCTTAAATGCTTGGACTTTGGATAACTAAGTTGAGCGTATGTAGCGCAGCTCATGCGCTCGGACTTTTGGAGGACTTGGCCGAGCGTTAGACAAGGCTCGGACTTCTGGAGAACTTGGAGAAAACATTGACCGAGCGTATGTAACGCAGCTCATACACTCGAACTTTGGAGAATACGGCCGAGCGTTGGGCAAGGCTCAGACTTTGGAGAATCCTTGGAGAAAACATGGCCGAGCGTATGCAACGCAGCTCATACGCTCAGACTTTTTGGAGAATACGGCCGAGCGTTGGGCAAGGCTCGAACTTTGGAGAATCTTTGGAGAAAACATGGCCGAGCGTATGCAACGCAGTTCATACGCTCGGACTTTTTAGAGAATACGGCAAAGCATTGGGAAAGGCTCGGACTTTGGAGATTTCTTGGAGAAAACATGGCCGAGCGTATGCAATGCAGCTCATACGCTCGGACTTTGGAGAATACGGCTGAGCGTTGGGAAAGACTCGGACTTTGGAGAATCCTTGGAGAAAACATGGCCGAGCGTATGCAACACAGCTCATACACTCGGACTTTGGAGAATATGGCCGAACGTTGGGCAAGGCTCAGACTTTGGAGAATCCTTGGAGAAAACATGGCCGAATGTATGCAACGCAGCTCATACACTCGGTCTTTTTGGAGAATACGGCCTAGCATTGGGAAAGGCTCGAACTTTGGAGAATTCTTGAAGAAAACATTGCCGAGTGTATGCAACGCAGCTCATACGCTCAGACTTTGGGGAATACGGCCGAGCGTTGGGCAAAGCTAAGACTTTGGAGAATCCTTGGAGAAAACATGACCGAGTGTATGCAACGCAACTCATACCCTCAGACTTTTTAGAGAATACGGCCGAGCGTTGGGCAAGGCTCGGACTTTGGAGAATCTTTGGAGAAAACATAGTCGAGCGTATGCAACACAGCTCATACGATCGGACTTTTTGGAGAATACAGCCGAGCGTTGGGCAAGGGGTGACTTTGGAGAATCCTTAGTCGAGCGTATACAACGCAGCTCATACGCTCGGACTTTGGAGATCTTGGCTAAGCGTTAGACAAGGCTCGGACTTTTAGAGATCTTGGCCGAGTGTTAGACAAGGCTCGGGCTTTTAGAGATCTTGGCTGAGCGTTAGACAAGGCTTGGACTTTTGGAAAACTTGACCGAGCGTATACAACGAAGCTCATACGCTCGGACTTCGGAGATCTTGGCCAAGCGTTAGACAAGGCTCGGACTTTTGGAGATCTTGGCCGAGCGTTAGATAAGGCTCAGACTTTTGGAGAACTCTGCCGAGCGTATGCAACGCAGCTCATACGTTCGGACTTTGGAGATCTTGGCCGATTGTTAAACAAGGCTCGGACTTTTGGAGATCTTGGCCGAGCATTAGACAAGGCTTGGACTTTTGAAGATCTTGGCCGAGCGTTAGACAAGGCTCGGAATTCTGGAGATCTTAGCCGAGCGTTTGATAAGGCTTGGGCTTTTGGAGATCTTGGCCGAGCGTTAGACAAGGCTCGAGCTTTTGAAGATCTTGGCCGAGCGTTAGACAAGGTAGACAAGGCTCGGAATTTTGGAGATCTTGGAGAACTTCGCAGTTCTCCGAGCGTTTGCAACACAGCTCAAACTCTTTTTCTGGAGGTGGACTTCTCTGGTCTTGACTTGGTGGCTAATTCAGAAAAGTCTGGTGCTGCTGCTTCGGGAGGGGGCACAGAGGATACTGCTATAGCTGGTGTTCTGGAGAGATCGGGGAGCAAGACCCAGTCAGCCCTAGAGGGTGAGGTCGGGGAGGCAGGAGATGACGAGGTCAGAGTGGAGGAGTGATGGCGAGGTCCACGAGGTTCCTGCCTCTCTAGAATAGACTTTTGTTTTTGTACCCGAGGTTGATAGTGCCTAACTTTTGTACTTCTTTTTAACTCAATAAAATTTTGGAATTCAAACTTCGAACTTTATTAAACTCTTACCTTTACATTTGACCGTTAATTAGGAGAGTTGGTTCCGGAGAGGTGAGGGCGCTGCTCTCTGGCAAGGGTGGCGTGCTCAGGGATTGTTGGGAACCTGGATCTAAATTGGTGATTGCGAGCGTCGCCTTGGATAGGAGCCAAGCACGTTGCTGGGACTTCCTTGTTGGTTCTTCTGATACTGTTTCTTGGCGGCATCGTGACAGATGAGTTCTTTTTACTTCTTCGCTCTCACTGTAGGGAAAGATTGTGGTTTCCCACAGATGGTGCCAATCTGTTGATGCTGTTAACTGTTGGTGCTGACGTGGCCTGGGAGCTGATGTGGCTCGGGTGCTGACATGGCCTGGATGTTGGCGTGGCTCTGGTGAGGACGTGGCCTGGCCCTGTATAGGTAACAAGGGTGAACTGAAGACCCTCAGAAGGAGGAGAAGGGGAGACCTCTGAGGGCTCTCCGAAGCTTAAGTTAGCAAGGATTTGAAGGAGAAGCCGAGAGCTCAAAAGGAACCAAGGGCTTTAAGCAATTGGAGTGTAAGTGCAGAAGTGTGCGAATGTCAATTGGTGAAGTTCATACCTTGGCCCATTTATAGTCATTCACTGGCGGAGAGGGTATGATTACAAGCTCAGGTAGGGGGCACTGTAGGGCTGCTGCAGGTCGTAGGGCGGCCGTAGGACTACAGACGTAGGCGGTAGTAGGGTGGCGTGGAACGGCGACCGTAGGATGACTGCAGGGTGGTTTTGCTGGGCCGGGAGATTTACTGGGTTGTTTCTTGGACCGGAGCATCCATCGGGTCAGAGAGTTAACCGGGCCTGAACTTATTTGGACTTGGACTGTTCTGGACCTCATTTGGGCTGAAGTATTTTACTGAGCCTAGAGCCTGTTTGGGCCATAATATTTTAGGCTTGGAGCCTGTTTGGGCCGAAGTATTTTCGATCATATCACATTCCTTGAAACGATTTTAAAATTTATAAGAAATAATTGAATTTTCAATGTAAATAAGTGATCAAACTTAAAGACGAAAAACAACATTTAACGAATTCTTTTTCTACGGAGCTTTTAGCAAACGTTAGTCATGCGATCATGTAGAGCACGTATTCAACAATATCCCTAATTAATTCAATCTTAAGCCACGTGCAGAAAATGAACCTAATTTTAACGAGTCGAAATTTCAAAAAAAAAAAATTTAACAACTTGGTCAACGTAAAATCCGAATATATTTGGAGAAATTATTGCATACCAAGCTGGCATCACAGCTATCAATGGTCTCACAACCAACCAAAATGAACCAAATACTGAATTAATCACTAATTAAGTATCCAACCCTTTTCTCTCTAACAGAACAGAATTTTCCCAGAATAATCCAACCCCTAATTTTCCCAGAAAAAACACCTCTCGTTTTCTCTCACAAAAGCAAAAACAAAAAAACCCAATTAATCCATTATAGCACAATATCAAAGATGCCAAGCAAGCTAAGGAAGGCAATTGGTGCAGTAAAAGACCACACCAGCATCAGCCTCGCCAAGGTTACAAAGAACAACGCATCAAGCATCGAAGTCCCCATCCTCAAAGCCACAACCCACGACGAAGTTCCAATCGATGAACGCTACGTAACTGATATCCTTACAATCGTTTCATCAAACAAAATTTACGCGCGGGCTTGTGCTCATATCATTGGCAAAAGGATTGGAAGGACTCGTAATTGGATCGTGGCTTTAAAATCCCTCATTCTCGTCCTTCGAATCCTCCAAGATGGTGACCCACATTTCCCTAAAGAAGTCCTTCACGCAATGAAACGTGGTGCGAAGATTCTCAACCTTTCGAGCTTCAGAGATGATTCAAATTCAAGCCCATGGGATTACACCGCGTTTGTTAGGACTTTTGCTCTGTATTTGGATGAGCGTTTGGATTGTTTCCTTACAGGGAAGCTTCAAAGGAGGTACACAAATCGAGAGAGGGAAAACGGTCAATATAGAGGGAAAACAGCCGTTCGTGATATGAAACCCCCAATGTTGCTCGACAAAATTACTCATTGGCAACGATTGCTTGATAGAGCAATTGCAACGAGACCCACAGGCGCTGCCAAGACAAACAAGCTTGTCACGATTTCTCTCTACACGGTTGTGCAAGAAAGCTTTGATCTGTACAAGGATATATCCGATGGGCTCGCTCTTCTCTTGGATAGCTTCTTCCATTTGCAATACCAATCCTGCGTTAGTGCCTTTAAAGCTTGCGTTAAGGCAATAAAACAATTCGAGGAGCTTTGTGCTTTTTATGATTTGTGCAAAAGCATTGGCGTAGGAAGAACTTCTGAATACCCAAGTGTACAAAAGATATCGGAAGAACTCATTGAGACATTACAGGAGTTTTTGAAAGACCAATCTTCTTTCCCTGCAAATGGGAGATCACCATCACCATCTCCTCATCTGCTTCTTCCAGCTCCACCATCAAATGACCATCCTGCTTCGAGCTGTGGTGATTCTTTCGGTCAATCCTCAGAACTATCAGACAGATATTCCGATTTTAGTTCTTATTGTACCTCATTGGAGGATCTCATGAGCGTAACAGAATCAGGAACGAGCCCATCAAGGTCTTGTTATTCGGAGCCGTGCGAGAAACAATCACAGCTAGAGGACATCATTGATACGGCTTCAAATCCTTCATCACCCTTTAATGACCAATTAGAAGCAGATTTAACCTTAGATGTTGTGTTGTTTGGTGATTGGATCCCGCAAGAAGAAGATGAAAAACATGAACAATCACAAGGAGAGCAAGCTTTGGCATCGGATTTTGCAACCCAATTAGATTTAGCCAATGGAAATTCTTGGGAGCTTGTACTAGCAGAGACCACAACACAACCGATTCAAGCTTCACCAGATACAAATATAATACCCAATGGATTATTTGATCAGAATTCATTTGGGGACAATTTCTTTGATCAAGCAGCAGCGAAACCTCAAAACCACCAATACAATCCATTTTTAGATGATGAGACTGATGACATATCTGCAATTGTCACCGCTACTGCCAATCACCAAGGGGGGTTTCCAGCTCATGACTTGTTTTCGATGGCTCCAACATTTCAGGCTACCGCTCCAACTTTTTGCGCCAATTCTAACCAGACAACAACATTGGCATTCCCGATTGAAGATGACCTTTTCGCACCTTCCCCCGTTGTGATTTCCAATGACCAATTATCTGTTGATCAACAAAATGTGTTGCATGAACAACAGTTGTGGTTGCAGAACCAGAACAAGATTATAGCCAAGTACATGGCTTGATTCTGTAGAAGAATGCATGCATGACATTTTGATTGTTTGACTTGTTTGATCAGATCGATCTCTTTTTGAATTAAATTCCAAGTCTAATATCAATTTGTCACAATTCGATTTCACTACAGGTATTATAAGTAGGAGCTTTTTTTTCTTTCTTTCTTTGCTAAGCCAAAAACCAAAATGCATTTTACTAGTAGAAAAATGTTATTAATCCCTATTTCCTGTTTGCATTTGGTAATAGTTTCTGATAATGTTATTGGTACAGCCTGTTGGAGGGCTGAAAATACTTCGTAGTCGAAGATATGTTCTCCAAACTCTATAAACAGTATCCTTCATTCCTTGGAGCGAATGTTATGCTCAACGAATTAGAAGAAAGACAAAACAAATAGTACTCTAAAACATTTAAGATTAAGACGTTGGCCCAAACTATATTTCTCTTCTAATATTTTGGTTACTAGTAATGACATTGAACTTTATTGGGGCACGTCTGACCAGGCTTGAATACAATTGTTCATTCTGGAATCTAGACTTCGTTACTAAGCTCTCTGTAATAGACCCTCATGGCCCAAAGGTGTACCCACCCAATTACCAAATAACAACCCCTAACTAAGAGTACACACGAGCCCAATCGCTGAGGTTTTGGCTACATATTGGTATATTCCAACTCGGCTCGTAGTCATTTTTCCGAGCTCGAGCTCAAACCCAACCAACTAAAGCTTTAGTGAGCTTTCAAATTGAGCTCGTGTTGTTCGGTTTGATACACACTTAAGAAACTCAAGAATTTTAGATTTAAATTATATATAAATTATATTTATTTTTTTATGTGAAATTAATGTTTCACATCTCTCAATTCGTAAATATTTTCAACAAAACTTTTAGCTATCTAGAGATAAAAAGGACAAAAAGTCTCCAATTCGAAGCAATAAGCTTTTTGAATGATTTCAACACCAATTACGAAGCACAAAGGCTACTTACTAGTCGTTGACGCCGAAAATTTGCTTGGAGCACACGAGCACTTGGGCACATGAGGGGACTTCAGTCCTATTAAAAAAAATATTCTTGTAGTGCTTTCTTCTTAAGAAACTAGTATTTCTACTGTGACTATGTTTGGGAGGAAATTACCCCACCGTTCGTAGGCAAGATTTTAGTGTTTGCCCCTCACCCTTCTTTGATTGACCGGAGAAGTCACCAGTAAGTCATTTGACTAGAAGTTGCAGTTGTCATTGTAACAGATAAATTTTGGCGGGAAAGAGTAAAGAACAATAAACCGTGAGTGCAATGATACATATGAGAGAGGGGCAGAGGCGTGACGCTTTACAGCTTGTTTATGCTGTTGCTTTAAAGATATGCTGCATACATTAACATATCACTGGAAAGACCGACCAGAATAAAACAGTCACATACTTTTCTTTATTAGAATCGGATGCAATATCACTATTTGAGGTACCAAACAAGAATGAGAAGCTAGAGAGATGGTTAAGGAAACAATAGCATGTGAACTTGTGAAGAAGAAATGGACCACACATTGCCATGTGATGTCGCTGTGACCTTCTCCTCCACATAGGGACCCGCAATTCTTTTGTTCCCCTTCCTTTACAGTTAGTTCCCTTTCTTCCCTACATCTGAGCCAAGCCTTCCTCTTCCCAAATTTTTCTTTCTTTCTAGATTCTCAAAATCACAAAGGGTCCATTGCCCAACACACCTCCCTTTATTTTACTCCCACTAAATGTCAGGATCGTTTAATCAACAAACCTTACACCGGATTCCTTCAAATGGGCAGTAAGCTTGACCTGAGCCTGGTTATTTTGATCATTACTTACTATTCACAAAAACGTGAGCATGAGAATTGAGAAGGGGGCCCGTACCCCACCATCAAAAAATCTGATGAAAGTGCTACAACAGACTAAAGACCATTATCATTACCATTGATTCCCAATACCCATTTGGAGGAAAGTGACATCTAGCTACTTCTCCAAGCAAGTAAGCTATTGGGCTATATAGATTATAAACATTATACTACTACATATTATTGCACCCTCAACCAATCAGCAACGTCCATATCAGTGAATCATAACAATGTGAATTGGCTTTTACCCAGAAGAAGCCAAACAAAGAAGACAAAAGGGTAAAGATTAATCAAACCATCACCATAATTCACACTACTGTTATTGTAAGTCAAAACTTAACACAGATCCACTCTTTCTAATTAAATCAATGAGCTAATACAGATAAAACAAGATTGGGACATGTACATCATATATCAAACAAGCTTCGAAGAAGAAAATCAAATAAGAAAAAAGAAACGATACATAACAATCATCATAACCTCTCTCTTACAGCTCAGGGGCCTCATGAGTGAATCAATTTTTTATTAACAAAGTGGTAAAAAGCAAAACGAGGATACTCCCTAAAAAACCGCATCCATGCCTTTTGTCATAAAATATTACTATTAATTAAATTTTTAAATAATATTACTAGTATAATTACTTTGTACTAATAAGAAGGTGAAAAAGAGTTGGTAGTATACGAAGTGTGTGTTTGTTTGCTGCTTGTCCAAGGAAGTACTTAGTTTCTTTCTCATTCTTCGACGGTTAGAAAATCCAAACGGACTTTTCCTGTACAATATATAATAATAAAAAACATTATATTAGGAAAATTAAAATTCAAAAAAATAATGTTTCACGTGTTGACTATTCATGGTCTAACCATCAATGGGCTCATAAGTCACAAGTCAAAAGTTTCTATATAATCCATAAAATGTCAGGCGGAGGTTGTCCACACTCTAAAATCTAAATTATCACTTATCACTTTATAATTTACAGACATAAAATTAACAGCAGATAATGAACCCTAATTGAAGTAGGTGATCATGCTTATATACTTTATGGACCTATTACCAATATGAATAACCAAGTCAAAATAGTTGTGTTATCCCTCAAAAAACTCCACTAGTAACTCTGATGAGATCCATTAATAATTATAAAAACAAATGAATATCAAAATTATCATTTAATCTCCCCACACTTATTAGTGGAGCTTCTCGAATCCGTGGTAACTACGGAATTCTAACCAATAGTAACGTGTACCCAGAGAAAGTATAAGACTATTAGTCTAACCATCATTTCTATTGGATTAAACCGGCATTAATAATTCCTTACTGAATTCATCCAATTTAAGTCTATTCTATGCAGACAAAATAGACAGCACTAGGGGAGGCAAAACGACGTAGGATGACAGACACAAGGGGAGGCGGATTCCAAAACCTAAGGGCAGTAGAGTACATTTACTGGTGCCAATAAATGCACTAAAATGGCGGACAGCTACTCCACGGGCTTCAAAGACCGACTTGGCACCATGTGATTGGTCGACGTAAAAAAGCAACAGACAAAAGGAATATTAAATTTCCATTATTGTCCTCACAGAAAAGGTACCTTTTGTTGGCGGGGGTTAGTTTCTTTACTGGTTATTCCCTCCAAGTCCTTGTGAAGATGCTCTTCAGCCTATTCCCAGAAAGTCTCTGCAGCGCCTTCTTGGCTCCGGGGACCTCCATCTCCGATAGCCTCTGCAAATGCTGGTGAGCCCCGGCGGCCAACAGCCTTTTCCTGCAACCTTGGCTACCTCCGGCTAACACCGCCGCCGCCACCATAACCGGAAACTTCTTGCCGGCGATCTCATTCTTTGGGTCTAACATTTGCACCAGTCTCATCACGCTCTTCTCGTCTCTCAACAGATTTTTCCGGTTAGACCGGACGGTCAATAGCGAAACGATCGCTTGCGCAGCCGCCTCTTGCAGCCCTACCGGCTTCGGTGACTCCATTAGCTTCATCAAAGAACCCATACAACTAGTTATGGCTCGCTTGTTTCCATCACTAATTGATAAATTAGCTAGCAATGATGCTGAAATGTGTTGTAGAATCAGGTTCCCGTGCTTGATAAGTTCGCCTAATTGGATGATAAAAATGGTCGAAGATGATAAAATCCGCGCCGTGGATTCTGATACCGAGAGGGAACTGAGAGCTCGCAAAACGTGTTCTATTGTATCGGAGCTTGATAAATCTTGAATTAAATGCATTAATCTCTGCAACCCTCTTTCTTTTATAATCAAAGCCTGAAAATACTCACCTGAAGAGGCGAGTATCGCTATACAACTCGCTGCCTTTTCTTGTGCAGCAGTGGTACCTGAGACCAGTAAGTGGACTAGAACGGGAACAGCCCCTTCCTCTCCCAAAGCCATCTTGAAATCCTCCACAGCCGCAACGTTCCTAATCGCACCCACCGCATGCGTCTGCGTAACCTGAGATTCAGATCGGCACGCTTCAATCAACACTGAAACGCCGCCGTATGCGGAGACAGCCCACGCATTTTCTGGATCAGTGGTGATTGCTTCGACAGCAATGGCCGCTTTCTCTTTCAAAGGCATGGACCCTGTTTCAAGAATCCTCAACAAAGGCCCTAATCCACCTTCTTCAAACAGAATCTTGCTCGACTCATCGCTAGCCGATGCCAACAACGACACAGCTAAAAGCGCTTGCTCTCGTATCAAAGGCTGACTGTGAAAATCGAGAAGACCAATCAAATATCCAATGTTACCTTCTTTAGCAGCCAAACCCGCAGACTTCTCATCGTCATTCAAGAGCTGTAGCAGTGACTCGAGAGCTTTCTTCTTGAACTCGATTCCACCGATTTGCAATCTGGTGAAGAGATCTCTGACGAAGAAACCCAAGTCTTCCTTAGCAGAGCCGGGACCAGGGTGGGATAAAACGATGGCGTTAGACTGCTGGAGTACGCCGGATCTGAGTAACAAATCGAGGTCGTGGAGTTGGTTGGAGAGAGAAGCAGAGGCCATGTCGAGGTCGCTCTGCATGAGGAGTTTGCCGCCGGTGAAGGAGGATAGGGCGCATTGGTCGCAAAGGGACTTGAGGCGTTGGAGAGTGGAGAGGAGAGAAGGGAGGAGGGAGTGGAGGAGAGGGTTCTCGGACCAGTGAGGGGAGTCGGAGATGGATGAGAGAGACGACTGGAGAGAAGTGAGCTTCGACCGGAGGACCTGCCACCGCCCGACGAAGGATTGGACGGTGAGGGACGAAAGAAGTAGGAGAGAGAGGACGTTGGTGATCAGGTCAAGCAAGGTTTGCAATGGTGCTGGTGGTTGTTTTTGTTGTTGCGGTGATGGTGCGTTGGTGCTCGTGGTGGTGGTAGAGGGATGCATTTGAGTTCGGTCCGGGTCAGGACCGGAATGGATTTGTCTCAAGCAAAGAAGGAGAGTACTACATGAAAGACATAAAAAGAGGGTTTGCTTAGAGGGAGAGGAAATGAAAGGAAAGGAAGGGGTAAGATGAGGGAGGGAGGGAGGGGGAGGGAGAGTCTGACACGGAAATGGTGAAAAGCGAAGCTATCAAGGGAACTGTGGGGGCAGTCTCCATTCGGTGCGAGTGAATGAATCTTCTAGAGAGAGATTCGTGACAGGATAGGAACTGAGGAGGTGTATTGGCTCAGCTAGTCAGCTTCATCGACTTTTCACGCTTTTAGAAACCATCCTCTACATGAAGTGTTTTTGATAATACTCCAATTTTCTTTTCAACAACCTGATGAAAGGCTCAACGATTTTGAACCATTTGAATGGACCAAATTTTTATAAATCGGTGTGAATTAATCATTTTTAAAAATTTAATTAAAATCCCATATTAACCACCAAAAAAAAAGGATTGAATATGAACTTGAATTTTGGTTGATACCGCAAAAGTGTCGACATGCAACTGTAAGTTAATGTTTATATTTAATATTTATTATTTATTTTATAAAAAATACATCATATTATATTTATATTTTTTATTATATATATAACGCCTTGGAGATGCTCTTATTTAAATGTTTAACTTTAACATTCATATATTTGTTAATTAATTATGACTAAATTTTGATTTATTAGCTACTTTTATTAAACTTGAGTTAATATTCAATTATAATTTTGTAGATTTTATACTTTTGAAAGTATTTGATATAACACAATAATATTTATAATTACTATATTTTTTATAATTTTTATGAACCAACAGTTCGATCATTGATCTACTGGATGAACCAATAAATCAATAGTTCGTTGTCGGTCAAATTTTGATAATTATGAATCAAAATTAACAGAAAATAAAATTTAATTATTGATCAATGAAAAAGTATTTGTGTTTGTAAACAAAATATTTGATGGTCGGAAGAAAACAAATGGATGAAAAAAATGGTGTATATATATGTGAGGTCAAACATAATTTTAATATTATTATATTTTATAGATATATCGGGAGAAAAATATTGAGATATTTTTTTTATGGAGTGATAACCCAAATTGAAATTAAAAAATTATTTTCATTGAAGAAAACATATAATTATTGAAGGAAAAAAAATACAATCATTCAGCTAAACTAACAACCATCGAAACTTTATTTTTGAGTGAGTTGTTCGTGCAATTTAAATATCAAAGCCAAGCTCAAGCACATGAACGCTCGGTTTGATATTTGTGAACAACGTGCTGAGATCGGTTTAGAGGTTTACGGTGCTAAGGCATAGCTCGCAAACTTTACATGAGCTGGAGTGTTATAAATTCAAGCTTAGACTCAGAATTTTTTTGGGTGCGTAAACGATATTAATAACTAGAAAACAGTGCTTACAGACCCTGGGAGGCTACCTCCCCGTAAATCAAACAAAAAACAATTAAGAACATCATTTAGAGGTGAGTCAAACTATAAAGTAGATTGACAAAGTAAATTATAGTCCTTATTTGTAAGAGCATCCGTCATATTATTTGTTTCCCTAAAGCAATGAACAATTTTAAAGGATTGAAAATGAGAGATAAGGCACCAACAATTAGATATAAGAGCTCCATTCGTAATTCACATCGGCTTCATTTAGAAAATAGATGATACTTTCAACATTAACCCAAACAATCAAATTGTGAAATTCGATATTTGAGATTGATATGACTTGATAGACTTGAATTTATAATCTTGACAATCAAATTATCATTGTATGCATGTTTTAGAGAGAGACCTTATTTTGATTCGACTTGAGTTTTATTTTTTATTCTTGTTAAAATGTATGCATAATTAGATCTCATTTTCATAATAAAACTCTGAGTTTTTTTTGTTCCATAACAAATATTGGGGTTTGCATTGGTAGCATATGATGAACTTCCGTTAACTCTATTATTTATTTTATCTATTTAGGTCCGAGATTAACATATTTTGATGCTTAATAAATTTTATAAACCATTTGGATATCATTCAATAATTTTTCATTCGCATGCTATTTTTGTGTTTTTTTAATCATTAACAGTAAAAAAATATATCTTCAGTTGTAAAAAAAAATCTTATATTTTTTTATGGTATATTATATTTATTTATTCATGTGTACAAAAAAATCATGATCGAATTTCTTATGTTAAGTTTTTTAAGATAATTTTTTTTATAAATAATGATTAAAAAAATTAACTTGCAACTAATTAAAATTACATATTAAGTTTTTTTTTTTCTGTGATTAATAATGCAAAGCCTATATCAATCGTAAGTTCAAACTTCTCCATTGTTTGTCAAGTAAAACTCATATTGGGCTTGAAGATGAGCTTTGATTTAGGCTTGACCTGCGATTTGACAGTGAGTCAAAATAAAAAATAATAACCAAAATCCTCTCATTTTCATTCGTACCTAACCGGTTTCTCTTTTCAAATATCCAAGCAAGTTTCATACAAACATAATGTTAATCTAAGATTCGTTAGGCTGCTAAACATGAAGATTTTTTTAAGGCAATGCGGGAAGTATGGTGTGGTCTAAACACTTAAGTAGGCATGCAATTTTTAAATCAATAGACTATTAAATAAATATCATATCAATGTTACAAATTTATAAACTAGTAAATTCATCTAAAATAAAAATTATTATTTTATTCTTAGCACAATGACATGTGATCTACTAATTCATAACAAGTAAATTCAACTAAAATTACACATTAATATAAATTAAATCAAATCTAAATAAATATATAAACACAAAAAAATCATTTGTGAATTTTTAATTTAAATATTGAAGTTATAATTTATTGATTTTAACACAATAGCGTTTGATACAATGAATTAAAACACTAAAAGAAAATTATATAATATTATTCTCTTTAATCTACTAAATGAAACTTAACTGCATAGCTTAGTTAAACAGTTCATAATTCAATTTCTAAAGTTATTTATCTATGAATTTGATAAGTTTGTTTTTTTTATTTAAGTATCAGAAAAGTTATAAAAATTATTTTTTAAATTATTAATAGTATTTTATGTCTTTATAATTTTTAAAATTTCTAGGTTGTCTTTTATATTTCACCAATTTATAAATCATTTCATTTTATTTATTTATTTTATATGTTGTTTTTATATTAATTTTTAAGTATTTGTTTATATTGTTGTTTTTGTTCAATTTCTTCAATAAAATGATAGTTCTTTTATACAATTATAATCATTCAATTCAATATTTATATATTTTTTTATTATTTTTAAAAAAAATTAAAAAAAATTCAATATATACTTATAAAGTCCATGGATCAATATGACACAACCCAATAATCATGTGAATTTTAAACCACATCTGACCAAGATTTTTAAAAATACAACATAACATGAAAAAAAAAAATACAACATAACACAAAAACACGATAGACTGACACGACTGGACACGTTGCCACCTCCAACCCAACCTATGACTCTATGATAGCACCTGTAGTGTAAGCAGCCTCGGCCTAATTGATTTTCGATTTCTCGGTGACTTGACTTCTTGTTTCTAATAGACTATCTCATTTGATTTCCTTTTAAGGATTTTATGTGATTCATATTAAAAAAAAAAAGCGAATTCTATTGAATCTATTTATTATTAATATTTTAAATTGAATTTTCATATTACTTATTTATTCACATCACATGATAAATTTCTTAAAATTAACCTCACTTTGTAGCAATTTTATGTGATTTACTTAAATAAAAATGTAATTATATTATATTGCTTTCATTATAAGTATAAAATTTCAATAATGTGAGAAATTAAAGAAAACTAATGTCTTAATTTCCCTCTCCCAACCCCCTCTCTCTCAATTCTCTTTTATTTCAAACATTTTAAATATGAAAATTCAATCAATTGAATTATAAAATTTAGCATAAGAAATCCTAACATAAAAATTCTTCAAAATGTTTTTTTTCTTCGATTCGATCATTTAAAAATGAAATACATTTTATTTTCATTTGGTTCAAAGCGGAATGCAAATGATACTCAAAGTCTTTTCAATTTAAGTTGCATATTCTGCAAAGTGATTTATAGCTATAAAATTTAAATGATGATCGGAAAAACTGAAGACAAAAAATATCCATTAGATCATAAGAAAGAGAAAATAATATATATAGTACAAAAATTGAATATGTAGCACTAATATTCAAAGACTTATCCAAAGGAGTATGGGGAAGACTTACTTAAGGTCCTTAAAATTCTTCAACTTAATTTTAAGTTATTAATTTTTTTCTTTCCAATTTCACTTTTAATTTTTTTTTACCATCAGGAGAAATATGCTAGATTCATACTTGTTAACATAAGAGACATGCATGAAATTCGGAAACATAACCAAGACATTCAACTCAAATAATATATGATCCAAGTCCAATTTTAAGAGAAACAATAAAGAGGAAATTTATGAAGATAGTAGACAGAAAATGAAATGACAGGAAGTCAACTTTTAATTTGAATGTGACGATAGAATATGCATATACTCTCACCCAGAAGATTCAAAGGGATATAACACTCTAGACAATAAATTTGATTGACTTGCTAAATATAAGTGGATTTTCTCTTTTTGACAAATGGCAATTGATAAGAAGAATTAGATTGTCATATTTTTCCACACAAGTGAAGTCTATTTTGATAATATTAACCAAACATTATTGATTAATTTACCTAACATGTTAAATTTAAACATTCTCTCATTTGATTGAATCTATTTTACCACACCATTGGTAAGGAGACGATCGACAACATACAATCGCATCCACAAATGAGCTTAACTTGCAAGATGGTTCTTGAAATTTCAAAAATCTAATCGCTTAGACCTGTACATGTCTTCTTCCAATAGCAGCTAGTTAAGAATGAATGCTTAGATAGGTTTAGAGGTTTACGGTGCTAAGGCATAGCTCGCAAACTTTACATAAGCATTAGTGTTATAAATTCAAGCTTAGACTTAGAATTTTTTTGGTGCGTAAACGATATTAATAACTAGAAAACAGTGCTTACAGACCCCTGGGAGGCTACCTCCCCGTAAATCAAACAAAAAACAATTAAGAACATTATTTAGAGGTGAGTCAAAATATAAAATAGATTGACAAAATAAATTACAGTCCTTATTTGTAAGAGCATCCGTCATACTATTTGTTTCCCTAAAGCAATGAACAATTTTAAAGGATTGAAAATGAGAGATAAGGCAGCAACAGTTAGATACAATAGCTCCATTAGAATGGTAATTCACATCGGCTTCATTTAGAAAATAGATGATGCTTTCAGCATCAACCCAGACAATCAAATTATGAATTTGGATATTTGAGATTGATATAACTTGAAAGACTTGAATTTATGATCTTAACAATCAAAATACCGTTGTATGCATGTTGTTGAGAGAGAGCATATCTTAATTCTACTAGAGTTTTATTTTTATTATTTTTGTTCAAATATATGCATAATTATGTCTCATTTTCATGATAAAACTTTGAGCTTTTTTGTTACGTAACAAATATTGGGGTTTGCATTGGTAGCATATGATGAATTTCCGTTAACTTTACTATTTATTTGTATTTATTTGGGTCCAAGATTAACACATTTTGATGCTTAATAAATTTTATAAACTATTTGGATATTATTCAATAACTTTTCATTCGCGTGCTATTCTCATGTTGTTAAGCTTTTAAGACAATTTTATTTATAAATAATACTTAAAAGAGTTACATTGCAAGAGTTGTTATGTATAACAAAAAACTCAAAAATTATTATAAAAATTGGACAAACCACATAACTATACGAACATTTTAAGTTAATTTTTTTTCATTGATTAATAATGCAAAGCCAATATAACTTCTCCATTGTTTGTCAAGTAAAACTCATAATGGGCTTGAAGATGAGCTTTATTTAACTTTGAGCGCGATTTGCCAGTGAGTCAAAATAAAAAATAATAACCAAAATCCTCTCATTTTCATTTGTACCCTACCGGTTTCTCTTTTCAAATATCGAAGCAAGTTTCATCCAAACATAATGTTAATCTAAGATAGGTAGGCTGCTAAACATGAAGATTTTTTTAAGGCAATGCGGGAAGTATGGTGTGGTCCTTGTGGATCCAAGTTAAACACTTAAGTAGGCATGCAATTTTTAAATCAATATATTATTAAATAAATATCATATCAACGTTACAAATATGACATGATGTTTTATTTAGTGATGCATCGATCCAATTTTTTTCAAAAGATATGACAAAAAAAATGTGGGCAACGGTAGAGATATGTTATTCCATGGTGCTACTCCACTTGATTACTCTTAAATGGGCCTGATGCCTCTGAGTCTCACAAGCATTCGGGCCTCGGGCTAGGAGGTCATTTTGGGTTGGGCTTGATACCTCTTTAAACTGTCCATGCACACAGCCTAGGGGTGACCTTAGGGGTGGCAATGGTCCGTGCCGTATCGACCCACGGACCATACAAGACAGCTCACCATTCTTTCGTGTCGTACTTCCCTCTCTTTCGTTCCGTGTCATGCCATGTTTTTTAAAAATTCAGTTTGGCACGGTTCATTGTCACCCCTAGGTGGCCTAAAACAAATTTGGCATAACTCAGCACGGCCCATACTTCCACAGACCGTGTCGTGCTTGGCACGGTATTATTCATCGTGTCGTGCTGGACCTCGCTTTTGAGGCTCACGGCACAGCACAAAAAAAAGACGCAGCATGGCTCGACCCGAGGCACGGCCCGACATGAAACATGACACGACACGATACGAGGTATGACCTTAACATCTAATAAATTCATAATTAAATATAATTTTATGTCATTAGAATAATGAGTCGAGCAGAATTAAATGATGATATATTATATATTTTAGAACGGTGGAAAAAATGAAAATTATTACCATATTCTTAACATAATGGTACGTGATCTACTTATTCATAAATGAAGTAAATTCACCTAAAATTACACATTAATATAAATTAAATCAAACCTAAATAAATATTTAAACACAAAAAAGTCATTTGTGAATTTTTAATTTAAATATTGAAGTTATAATTTATTGATTTTAACACAATAACATTTGATTCAATGAACTAAAACACTGAGAGAAAATCATATAATATTATTCTCTTTAATTCATCGAATGAAACTTAGCTGCATAGCTTGGTTAGACAGTTCATCATTCAATTTATAAAATCATTTGTCAATGAATTGGATAAGTTTGTTTTTTTATTTAAAGGTCAGAAAGGTTATAAAAATTATTTTTTAATTATTAAAAATATTTTATGTCTTTCTAATTTTTAAAATTTCTAAGTTGTTTTTTATATTTCATAAATTTGTAAATCATTTCACATTCTTTCTTTATTTTAATGTTGTTGTAAGTTATTTATTTGAAAGATTTTTGGAAGTTATAATTTTTAAGTATTTATTTATATTGTTGTTTTTGTTCAATTTTTTCAATAAAATGATTGTTCTTTTATACAATTATAATCATTCAATTCAATATTTATAATTTTTTTTTACTATTTTCAACAAAAAAAATAAAATAATTCAATATATACCTATGAGACCCATATATTGATACAACACAGTTCAATAACCATACGAACTTTGAATCGTACCTGATCAAGATTTTTTAAAATACAATATAACACGAAAAGAAGAGAGTACAAAACAACACAAAATACAATAGATCGACAAGACGCAACACATTGCTACACCCAACCCAACCTATGACTTTATGATAGCACCTATCGTGTAAGCCCTCGGCCTAATCGATTTTCGATTTCTCGGTGATTTGACTCCTTGTTTGTAATAGACTATCTCATTTGATTTCCTTTTAAGGATTTTATGTGATTCATATTAAAAAAAAGTGGATTCCATTGAATCTATTTGTTATTAATATTTTAAAATGAATTTTCATATTACTTATTTATTCACATCACATGATAAGTTTCTTAAAATTTAACCTCACTTTGTAGCAATTTTATGTGATTCACTTCAAAAAAAAATGTAATTACATTATATTGCTTTCATTATAAGTATAAAATTTCAATAATGTGAGAAATTAAAGAATACTAATGTCTTAATTTCCCTCTTCTTGCCCGCTCTCCCAATCTTCATCTCTCTCCATTTTTTTTTATTTCAAACATTTTAAATATGATAATTTAATCAATTGAATTATACAATTTAACATAAGAAATCATAACATAAAAAATATTCAAGATAATTTTTTTTTCGATTCGATCATTTAAAAACAAAATAAATTTTATTTTCATTTAGTTCAAAGCAAAATGTAAATGATACTCAAAGTCTTTTCAATTTAAGTTGCATATTCTACAAAGTGATTTCTAGCTACATAATCTAAATGATGTCCGGAAAAATTGAAAACAAAAAATATCCATTAGATCATAGGAAAGAGAAAATAATATATATTACAAAAATTGCATAGGTAGCACTAATATTCAAGGACGTATCCAAAGGGGTATGGAGAAAACTTACTCAAGGTCTTTAAAATCATTCAACTTAATTTTAAGTCATTAATTTTTTTTTGCCATTTTCACTTTTAATGTTTTTTTTACCCTCAAGAGAAATATGCTAGATTCGTACTTGTTGATATAAGAGACATGCATGAAATTCGGAAACATAACCAAGACGTTCAACTCAAATAATATATAGTCCAAGTCCAATTTTAAGGGAAGCAATAAAGAGGAAATTTATGATGATAGTAGACAGAAAAAGAAATGACAGGAAGCCAACTTTTAATTTTGATATGATGATGGAAGATGCATGTACTCTCACGCAGAAGATTTAAGGCGACATAACACTCTTTAGACAATAAATTTGATTGACTTGCTAAATGTAAGTGAATTTTCTCTTTTTGACAAATGACAATTGATAAGAGAGATTATGTTATCATATTTTTTCACACTAGTGAAGTCTATTTTGATAATATTAACCAAACATTAATGATTAATTTACCTGACTTGTTAAATTTAAGCATTCTCTCCTTCGATTGAACCTATCTTACCACCCCATTGGTAAGGAGACGATGGACAACAGACAATCACATCTACAAATGGGCTTAACTTGCAAGATGGTTCTTGAAATTTCAAAAATCTAATCGCTTAGACCTGTCAAGTATAAGTTTTCTTCCAATAGCAGCTAGTTAAGAATGAATGCTTTCTAGTTTCTAGTACAAGAAAAATAATTGGCATGTATATATGATTTTACCAAGTCTAGGTGAAAGGGACAGTGCAAATAACTTTAATGACATTTTAAGTCTTTAATTTGAAGCAACATGTATATAAGAAAGGTTAATAATCAACTAACCCATCCACCTGAGCTATTATTATGAGTTTCACAAACAATGTAATAACTAAATTCTTTAGTAAAGCAATAATTCATCAAGCTCATGTCACGATGAAATGGTATAAACAAATATCACAACATTACGATCAAAAGTTCATAATTCAAAATTTTATATAAGACATTAATAAGTCTAATAAAAATTATAATCACATGTAACCTATATGATAAGGTTTAAGAGCTTATTTAACCCTTAGATTGTCAGGTCTAATGGCCCATTTAATACGAAGATCGTCACTTTAATTTCAAAGTTTAAATCAATACTTATGGAACAATATATGTCTATAAAAATTTTCATTTTTATTTTTCTTTCAATGTAAAATTTACCCATAGAAGTATTAATTACCACGCCTTAAATAATCCTAGCCTGTCTCTTCAGTTCTCCATTACATGCAGTATTCTTTCACTCGTCACTCTCTCGTATCAAGCTGTCACCTTATCAAAGAAACACATGCAATTCAATTTCACTTGAATCTTCAATTCTGATAAATTAAAGAAACGTCATTATAATTAATTTTAAATACTACATAAATTCATATATTATACACAAAACGGTGTATTTCCATGTCCAATGTATGAGATAGTAATATTTTATAAATATATAATTTAAATAATTTTTGTTTATATGAATAAAATTGTTAAAATGATAACTGCGAATTAAATGTTGGATTTTTTATTTTTCTTTCAACAAAATGGGTAAAAATAACATTTTACATGACATTTTAGGGAAAGAGAAAGTATCAGCAAAGGATGGCCCCAAAAAAAGGGCAGGGGAGAAAAAAGAAGATCACCAGTTGGCCCTAAACCCCTAAATTTCTCCTCTCACAATACACAAAGCCCCAGCTCTCACCAGTTGGAAACTCAGCACACCTGCACAGCACAGAGACATTTATACAACTCAAACGATACAAGAAGGAGGAAGAAAGAAATGGTGAACAAAGCATGGAAGATAATACCAAGACCGTTGCTCGAAACAGTTCTAAACAACCATGCTCAACACCACCGTGTCCCTCAACCCCTCTTCCTCCACGGTCCCCGTGGCGTCGGCAAAACCACTCTCATCCTTGAACGTAATTCCTATTTCCATTTTTGAAAGTACTTTTATTGCTTCCAATAAAGCAGAACTTTCGAATCAAATCCTACTTTCTCTAACTTACACTTCGATCTTTTTCTTTCTCAGGTCTCCTTGAGGACTGGAACAGAGGCCCCCACCTCACAGGCTACGTGGACTTCGCTCAATCAATCAAAGACCACCACCCACAACACAACCAGTCGTTCCCTTGGGCATCTTGGTCCAATTGCGAGCCACCCACTTTGTCCAATTGCCGAACTCAGCTCGAGAACTGCCTCGAATCAATGGCTCAAAAGGGTGTCAAGCTTGGTTCAATAAGCTCCCATCAAATCTTCTCTACCCTCAACAAATGGCACAGCCTTAACACCACTCTTCGCCGCATACTTCAGAGCAATAACGCTTCAAAAGCTGCAGTTTCCGATAAGGTTTCCAGCTCCGTGCTGTGGGACCGGGCGGTTGTCGCGCTATCTGCTCGATCAAATGCCACAGAGATTGATGGAATTTTGGGTTTGGAGGAAAAGGGCAAGAGTTTGTCTATTGATGAGGCTTCGTATTTTAGGGAGGCGATTGTGGCGTTGAGATTGGCAAAAGAGATCATCAAAGTGCAGCATGGGTGGAGGGCTAATGCCATTGCTCATTTGAATTGGACCGGCAGGTTCTCGAGGTCGTTAGCCAACTCGTGTACTGATTGGCCTTGTTTGTTGCTTGAATTGTTGTCACAAGCTGCGGAGATTGATTATTTTCAGGTAACCAAGTAGATACTTAAGATTTTGTAGGGCATTGTGGTATGATAAAAAGATATTTGCTTAATTTAGCGTACAAAATGTTTTGTTAATTTGTAGACTGTATTAATGCTTGCTATAGTAGATAATTCGGCTGGAAAGAAAGGGTGTGGGTGCTTTAATGCGATTTTTATCACTGCACGGCATTATGTGGCCCTTAAGTTGATGGATGTTTTTGCATTGACTGGGCAGCCGAAGCTGGTCATAAACAATATTGATGTTCTACGGAATGCAACTCTAACAGATGATTCAACAGTCTGTGCATCAATGTATCATGACAGTCTTATATGGAGAATAATTGCTCTGGGTGCAAATGAACGGTGCCTGCCTGTCATACTTGTGACATCAGATAGGTAAGCTCCAATCGCATTTTGCTATTTCTTTTTGTTGCTTGCTCTTCAGTTTGTCCTAGTTAAATATAGTATTTTATGCAATTTTCATAGTGGTTCTAAGTTTTTATATGTCTGAATCTGAAATAGTTACATACATGCGTTTGTCATAGCACTACTTATCACACTTTCTTCTATTCTGGGTTGTTGGTTGTAATACAGATTGGAATAGACTACTAAATACTCAATTTTTGCTCTTCTTTCTTTCAAATATGCTCCTCCTCTGATTTATACATTATGCATTTGGGAAGTACATATGAATTTCTTTAACAAAGTGTAATATTGACCCTGAAGTTTTAGAATTTCAACTTTCTTTCTCAATTAGCTAGAAAATTGTTATTGCTATTGCTAGACATCACATTTGCTTCTGTCGGGTTGAAGTTGAGTATCATAGCACTACTTATCACACTTTCTTCTATTCTGGGTTGTTGGTTGTAATACAGATTGGAATAGAGTACTAAATACTCAATTTTTACTTTTCTTTCTTTCAAATATGCTCCTCCTCTGATTTATACATTATGCATTTGGGAAGTACATATGAATTTCTTTAACAAAGTGTAATATTGACCCTGAAGTTTTAGAATTTCAACTTTCTTTCTCAATTAGCTAGAAAATTGTTATTGCTATTGCTAGACATCACATTTGCTTCTGTCAGGTTGAAGTTGAGTATCAAATGCCCATCTCCCCCCTCTTTTCAGTAGGCTCCATATTCAGTTTGAACATTGTGCATATCAGAATCACATGTAAACAAAATGTAGTGTGATTCCATGAAGTTTGAAGAGTTTCGAGTTTCTTTCTCAATTATCCAAAATATTTCTCCAATTTAAGAGTGGATATTTTAAGTTACTGATGCACAATGCCTGGCAGAAGCAATTTGATATATGCTTGCTGTTTTGCTTAGGTAGCATTAGTACTTAATGTTAGGCCTGCACATCCTCATGTTCTTGAGGTTGCAGTTTCAAAAGACTGTTTTTTTTATAAGAGTTTCAAAAAACTTTGTATCCATGCCAGATATTGACTCTTATGCTGCGAGTGTTACACAGTTACTGATAGTTAATAAATGGATTCCAGACTTAAAGATCTCTTGCATAGCTTGACAGAATGTTTGATATCATCTTTAACATGTTTTGCTTCATGGCATGAGAAATAGTCATTTGGATTTTACATTTGTCGATCCTCATGTTTATCCCCATCTATTCTCAGATTTGAACTATTAGAAAAGTGTATCATCTGTTCTTTATTTTTCTTTTCTTATTCCTTCTGCTTTAGAAATCTAATAAATACTGTCATCCTCAGCTACTATTCATATCAAGCCTATGTGGATTTTGGATTTCCAGACATTTTCATCTCTCGCGAGGTACAACTTTAAACTGTCTTTTGCTCGCTAGCTCTGTCTGTGTGTGTGAACACACAAACTTGTGAAAGCATACCTGTATTGTATGTATGTGAGAACCTGTGTATCATTTACTTGGCTTCAATCAACTGATAGGTGCTCGTGAGTTTGCATTTTGATGAACTTTAGCCACTTGATTTATTATGTCTATGTTTTGATAACTTGTGCATCTCTCATTTCATTAATTTGATTTGTAGACTTTTGGATGGACTCCACAAGAAGCTAAGATGCATATGGCCACTGATTACTTCAGTAATTCAGAGGTGAGAATACATTGTTAATTTCTCGTAGCATGTTTGTCTGGAAAAATGTAGGTACCCCTAGTATCACGGAATAAGACAAACAGAAGATACTGAAGCCAATCACGTTTCCTCCTTACATCTTTTTTTGCTCTGAATATTAATATTAATGGATATCTTAGTGAGTTCTAATATAGTCTTCGTTGAAATTGCAGTGGATGGTGATTACTGATGTGCTTGGGCCCAATCCTCGACACCTATTCGAGCTTCATGCTCTCAAACAAAGCAGTTATTACCAGAAGTAATGATGATCTGTTACTCAATTGTTGCCTGTCCTGTGTCATTATGTCGTGTTGATTCTTGGTGTCTCTCATCCTCAGACAAACACGATTAGGCTCAATATACTAATTAAATCACGAAATCTACATTTGTGGTTAAAAATGAACAGTATGACCTGAAGTATAGCATATCCTTTTTCCTAGCTAAGTGGTCAAGCTGAGTTATATTCATTTGACACTAAAGCTATATATCTTGTTTCCGTGTTCACCTGGATTTTGTTCAACTGTAGGTTGATGGATGACAAGGCTAACACATTTGAGGACATTGTAGATGCATATTTAGCATATTTGCAAGTAAGGTTCATCAACAATCGGAAAACTTGCATCTTATTTCCTTGTGTGTCCCAATACTGTCTTCTACGATTTGTTTGGTGCCACTAAAAAATGGAAATTTGAACCTGGAATGGTTTTGGTCAAACAAATAACGTATAAGGCTTAGTAACAGATATATAATTTTCGCCTGATTTGTTTGTTAGATCAGCTTTGTTTTCCTAAGTCAAGTTTGTGGTTGCTGCTCTCTTCGTCAATTAAAAGGTGGATAGATGGTATGCTTTAAGTGATTTATACAAGCTGGCATGTTGACAATTCTACTTATGCTTGTCTCTGCTGAGTTAATATCTCAAGATTCTCATTCTTATCATATCATATCATATATATATATATATATATATATTAAGGCTGTTAACTATTTGTAGTCTTGTAAAGAGTGAATCTTCCTGGAGAAGGTGGGGTTAAATCTATAAGGTTCTACCTAGCTGAAGCATTTTGGTATGAAACTAGATTCCCACTGCTGAGGTTGTATTGATGAATTTATATTCTGAATATTCAAGTACAACTTTTTACCTTAATGAGAGTGTCGTATTACGAATTGTAATTTATAAACACCAGTTGTTATGGCATATGATATTTCTGTATCCTACAGCTTCTTTCCCCGTTTTTCCTTGTAATTATGTTAAAATTGATGCTTTTATTAGTTTGCATGTGCACTGTGTTGCCACACCTTTTCTTCTTACTTATTCATTTTAGGTTACTGTGGTGAATCCTGCCATGAATAAAGCTTTGGAGCTCCTGCAAAAGTTTGCTGCTGATGCACAAAGTGGAAAAATTCCAAAAGAAAAATTACATTTTGGTGCTCCTTGGAGGCATCCTCCCCGTACCGAGGACCCTACTTTGTGCTTGGAGTGGGCTAAGATCCAACTTATGGATTTTGTTCAGTCTCTAGTGATTACAGAATTTGGGGTACTCTTCTTTTACTCCCGTACAAGTAGTGTTGATGCAGAAAAGGATAGCGATAATTTATTATTTTGTGATTTATGAATTATTTTTGGGATTAGCTTGTAATTATAATAGTAGTATTTTACGGAATTTATGTTTAGGAAATTAAATATTTATTTGGGATTTATGAATTATTTTTGGGATTACCTTGTAACTATAGTAGTAGTATTTTACGGAATTTAGGTTTAGGAAATTAAATATTTATTAGAATTTGATTTACTTTCCTGTATAAGTTTGGTGCCTATATAAGAGCACTTCAATTAAGGTTTTAGGTAGATATTGTTACTGAATGAATTTTGAGTTAACCAATCTCTCTAATTTTCTCTGTACTCCAGTTCTCTTTCTTCTCTACTGTTTCTGTCTCTTCTCCTCTACCTATTCTTCTTTTCTTCTTCTCTATTCCGTTTCTCTTCTTCTACTTCTATTATTCTCTCTTTCTTCTTTTCTCTACTATTCTTCACCCCTAGCCCCTGATTTCTTCTGTTCTTGTTATCTGTTCTACATCAAGTGTACTGGTCTTTTGCTCTGTTTTGTGTTTTTATGGAGTTTGCAAGCCGTGGTGTTGAAATAACTAGCCAAATCTCCTTCTCAAAAAATGATGAACTTCATGTTATCATGGATATGCTGTATTTATTTGTTGTTTATATCACCTACTTTATCTAGGTTGTTGTACTACATGATCTAGGTAATTGGTATTAATATCTCAGATAATAGTAAGTGTTCCTACCTTCTTTCTTGCAGGTTAATTATCTTGCTGAGTATAGCCTTGAATTCTTCCATGATCCTTCTGCTGTTGCATTGTTGGAGGTAGTTATCTTCTTCTTGTTCTGCTTTTGCTTTCATGGGTTTGATTGATTTTGCACTCTTAAATCTTTCCCGAAATTCATCTAAATCACAAACCAAAGTTTCCAGTTGAAATTTAGTTATTGTCTTTTGTTTCTTTTTTAAATAATCTATGGCTGATTTCACCCAACATCACTGAAGCTTATATTAAACATTTCTTGAACAATTGATGAATCTTAAAATAAGAAATTTCATATCTCTTTCAAAAATCATTTTTCTGCATAACTTTGCTGCCAATTCTCTGTATGAGCTTTTCTAACTTCATACACTAATAATATTGAGTCCATGTTCTCTCTCTCTTCTTCTTTTTTTCTAAAAAATATATTTCTCAGGTTGGCTTGCTGTACGCTCAACGAGATCCATCATTCATTCGCCCTATATCTAGAGGCATTGAGAGGTGTATTGCGAGATGGTATGTGATTCTCTGTTATTGAAATTACTAAAAGGGAGCATGAGTGCTATATGCTCAGATATTATGATGTTTTGTCACAGGCTTGTCCAGGAACGAATGCAGATGAGTTATAGGAACTTGCTTCGGTTTTGGTGGCAGCGAATTATACGTGGCCGTAGCTATCGTCACTTGATGCAACAAGTGGGCTATAAATAGAACATGTGTATGTGTTTGTTCTGTGTTAGTTTATATCTTGTGCAAAATGACCGTTCTACGAGATTAGCTGATCAGGGAATATATTTGGATCTTGGAGTTAGTTTGGTGCATTTGAACTTTTGTTTTGCATGAAGCTCTGCTATGGCTCACTAGATGCTTGGGTGAGCTATTAGAGGTCATTGAACAATGTAATACTATTCTTTTGCCCTAGGGCATTATGTTTTTTTGTAAAATGTATAGCTTCGGAAAAGTTAGGTGTGGTCATGGCTTGATGGATTCTAGTAGTGAATGGCCTCATTCAGCTCTTTTTCATGTATAGTTCTCATAAATTTTTAACTCAAATCATAAATACATGTGTTTGTGTGCATGTATGTATTTATACACACACACACGCACACACGCACACTTTATATGCTTAGAAGGTTATAATTTTGACTGGCTATGAGGTTTTGTCATGTAATAAAGAAATAATTTTATTTTATGTGGTTTACCTTTCAGCATTCATTTGGCAAAGATGTATTCACTCTGTGAGGCAAGTCTCTCAAAGATTCACATAAAAAGGTAGGCAAATTTGTTAATATTGTTATTAATCTTTGCAACATGCATTATTCCATGTTTCTTTCTTCTTCTTCTTTTTTTTTTTTTTTTTTTTTTTTTTTTTCTACTCCCAAAAATGCGGTAATGCTATTTGCATGCGCTCGCTGTTCACATACTTTCCACATCCCCACATGTGCACTCTCCACCACTTCATTTTTTTTAAAGCGTGAATATGAAACACGGTTCCATGGTCACTTTCTTTCTTTTTTTTCCTTTCATTTTTCAAAACAAAGAGTGAGTTTGATTTCATTTCTTAGTAGAAATTCTTATTTAGAATCAACCTGCTTGCTTCTTCTTGAGGAGCAAATCAGGGGCTTTCCATGAAGTTGTTTCATGGTGTGGAGGAATGGGGAGACTTTAAAATAAAATTACTCTATGCAGAATAGTCAGCATAATTTACTTTTCTGCAACAGCAGGTTCCTGGTTCGAATTTTGGTATTGACTAAAACCTATTTTTGTCAGAGTTTATAGTGTGCAGCTGTCTGCAAAATCTGTGAATGCTTATCGCCAGGAATTCAGATATACTGTAAGATTTTCCTTTCTCCTCCTTAAGCACAGATCTTTTGATATATTGCATCTTTCAGATTAAGATAATTTGTTATCTGTTTACATTTAAAACATAGAGCTGCAAAGTAGTAGTAAAGCAGAAATTTTCGTCAACATCCCGCTTGGCTAGTGCAATGAAGTTGATGTAATAGAACAGTAGGAAAAGCCCCTATTCTTCAATCTAAAATGTGTATTACTTTCACTAGTTAAGTTGAACATCGAACTTCAGCGATGTTGAGGTTCAACTTGTGACATAAAAGTCGAACAAAAATATGATATTGCATCACATTGTAGGAGCATCTAAGCTTTTGGGTTTTAACTAAGTAAACAGGCTTCATATAATGTTGTTCCCATGTGTAGGTTACTTTGGAGGAAGCCCTTCGTTTTGAATTGTATTAAAGACTCAATACCTTACCACTCCACTAACACAGACATGATCGACATCCAGACTCTTTGGTGTTTAAAACAAGGTGAGTCTAGTTGTCACAAGCTCTTTATGAGTTGATCAAAGACCTCATTCAGATGGATCATTCGCATCTTCTCACACTAATGGTTTTATTCCACAACATGGAGTGAAGAGCATTTTTCACTTGAATATACAGCTTTCATATATGTCCTAAAAGTGTAAATGGTATGCAACATTGTTTTGTTTTTCACCCATTTTTCGCCATAGCTGATCTAGATGGTCTTGCGGCTGACCCATATTGTTTGCTGCTTAATCTCCTCCTTTTCAGAGTAGATTTTTAATAAGAATGCAGCTTTCTTTTTCCTTTGTTTTTTGGGGGGTGGTGGTGGTGGTATTTGTAGGAATAATTAATAACGGTTGGGTTGGGACTATCTTTTTCAACATCTTATGAAGTTCAACTAGAATAAGGTTGAATAATGTATTGTTATAGAGGGATTGTTCACATTTATCTGTTCCATTATTTTTTTATAGTATATAAAAAATATTAAAAATAAAATAATATTAATTATTTTTAAGTATTTAGTAAATATGAGAAATAAAATTAATATAGATTGTAAATTTAAACTCAAAACTAAAAATAATTACAAAGTGCATCAATACAGTTTTTAAAATAAAATTATCTAAATAACATTTTACTGTTTTCTGTTTTAGAAATATTTTTCGAGTTACAGTTATCCAAATATGTTTCAAACAGAAAATTGTTTTTCAGTTTTTAAACAGAAATTGTTATTAAAACATGCTATTAGTTTTCAATTTTTCAAAAAACTGTTTTTAATAGTATTTGATCTAACTTTTGTTGATAAAAAAAAACATATACTATTTCCTAAACTCTCATAGTTAAATTTGAAGTTTATTTTTATGATCAAGACTTTTGATTTATTTGGATTACAGAAGTATATGCATATATATAAACTGACGAAGGGAGACAATTCATTTGCACCAAGTAGTATGACTTTTACCAATGAGACACCTGGCATGGACCCTAAGAGATCGGAATTCCTGGGGCCCAATGTGCTAATCATAACCCCATGTTGCTGCTAATCATTTTCTCTCCCAACTTTATTATAGAAAGCAAGATTTTAATTCGATAATAATTGGGAAATTAAAAATAAAAGAAGACCAGTGCTAATCCATGAAATTAGACAGAAAAATGTTGAAACGAGAGCACTCATCTTTCACATTGAAACTCTTCTTAGCTATGGATTAATAATATTTCTAAGCAAAATAACTGATGTATACCTAACTTATGATTAAGTGCCGGATTTTATGGCTTTTTTTGACTTTAGTGAACCAAAATTAGAATCATGTCTCCTTATTGATTATGTACGATTGTCTCCTCCCTTTGTTTTTTTTGAATGAATAACTTCTTTTTTCTTCCATAAACTTGCCCCTGCTTTTCTCTTTCTAGATGCATACACAACACAACTTTTATCCTCATTGATTCTAAATTTATAAAGTTTAGCTACATATTTCACCTAATTGGTGAATTTCGTTTTGAATTTTGATGAATTTTTTTTTTTGGTAACAAATCAATCTTTGTAATCACATCGGACGATTAACACATCGCTCTCCTTTTTGTGACTTCGGGTCTAAAGTATATATTCTTTGCCTTTTAACAAAGTTTTGTAGTTAGATGTTCATAAATGGTCGGTTAAAAATTTTAATCGATTTTTTTATTGATTTTTTAATTGTTTCAATTGAATTAATTTAAATATTTTGATATTAACCAATCGAATTAATTTCAATTTGTACGGTCAGTTAATCGGTTAACCGATACTGTTTATATAATTAATTTTTTTAAAAATTTATTACATATTATATATTTAATTTATGTTTTTTTAATTTATTATATTTATATTTAACATATTATTAATATTAATTAAAATTTTAATCGATTAAACGATCAAAACAATTAAAAAAAATTATCTATTAATCAATTGATTAATCTATATATTTTATTTAATTAATTAGTTTTATATAAATTTAATCTATTAGCTAAATCATCTTAACTGAATTAATTTAAAACGGTAAGTTAATCGCTCTTAACCATTTAGGTAACACAATCGAGGATCAAAATTTAAAAGACTACCAATTTTGCGGGTCGCTCCACTCCACATTATTATATCGATGTGACTTTCTGTTTACCTGAGAAAACGGCATCGTTCCCTGGTTAAACAATTCTTCTTGGCTTGGCAAATGGTAGTATATTACTCCCTACCCATTTTTAGACTTGCCGTTCGTCAAGTAAAGATGAAATGTTACTTTGAAATTTGAGACCCCACAATTCTTTTCCTCTCTCCAATCTTGCATGTTCCTCTTTCTATTTTAATATTCTTTTCAAAGTTCGGATTCTTGTTCTTGTAATAGCAGAGCTGGAGGATAAACCTTGGAGCTCAATGGCGTCTCTGTCGCTGATTTGAATTTCCAAGTAAGTGCATCTCTAGCGGCTTTGTACATGTGATGATTTTTTTTTTAGTGATTGACAAAGCAACAAATTTGGCATTGCAGGGTTTACTGTGTGGTAGAGTGTATATAGCAGCTTAAAGATATAATGAACGGCATAGACAGGAGCAGAATCAAATGGAAGAATCTGAAACAAAGGCTAGGATTGAAGGGCATGGGCTGTTGTGGGGCCACCTGGAGCCCTAGAACTCGTACCATCACCATCATTCAAGAACAAGAGCATGAAATCAACACAGAAGAATTACCAGAAGTGAGCAATCATCAGATGATCATTCCTCAGGCAGAGAACAGTACCACTCCGCTCTTAGTGGGCCAGCAGGTCCTCGCGTCTCCAGGGATGAACCTCGCAATGGCACTAGAAGCTGAGCGCAATTTGCGGAATGCGGGTCCCACAAATGATGTTTCAGGCGGGCATGTAATGGTTAAGACGTTGATGAGATTGATCGAGGAAACAGACGGCGTGGATTGGAAGAACAAGAAGCAGAAGAAGAGTGGGACTGGGGATGTTGGAGTTGGAGGAGGAGGAGAAGTGGAGAGTGACTGGGTGTGCTGCGTCTGTATGGATAGGAATAAAGGTGCTGCCTTTGTTCCCTGTGGGCACACGTTTTGCAGGATTTGTTCAAGGGAATTGTGGGTCAAACGAGGGTCTTGTCCTATCTGCAACCGTTCGATTCTCGAGATCCTTGATATTTTTTAGCTCCATTTTTTTGATAGTGTACTAGTTTTTTTACTTTAAAAAGAAAGGTGACGTGATTATCAAAGCTGTGTGAGCGATTTCACACTGTCAAACACAGGATCTAAGCATTCTTAATGAGACCTACCTCGTCTCATTGCATCATGAAGATGAAGATCTGAAAGTAATTATTTTAATTTGTAAAAGAAGAGAACGAACTCGAATCATCCTGCTTTTCTGTCTAAATTTCAGAAATATTTTTTGACGATGAGAATGGTGAATCAAGGGCAATATAGTAATAATATCGCCAGGCCTGCAAAATTATGGTATGATTAAGTGTATAAAATGCTTTTGATTATTATTTAATCTAATTTCATTCAAGTCAATTCGTTTTAAACTGGTTTAAGTAGTAAACCAAACAAAACCATTGTGACGAGGAGATGAAAATTTATTAGATCATATTCTACAATTTATGGTAATTCATTGTTTCCGAACCCCTCTTTAATTTCACCATTTCGTTATAGAAAATGGGAAGAAAAAAAATGACATTTACACTTTATTTAGAACTAAATCAAAATATAATTTATTTAGAAATGAATTTTAGTTTTAGTTTTAGTTTTTTATATTAATTTATAAAATTAAATTGAATTCTTATACTTAAAATGCTAAAAATAAATGAAAAAATCCAAAGAAAATAAAAAGGCAGAGATGAAGTAGAGGGAAATAAAAAATATTTTGATTAACATAACAAAAATTTTATTAATTTTAATAGGATTTGAAACAAGTTAACTCTATTTCATAAATTCATTTTAAAATAAATTTTATATTTTTTTTTCAAACATAACAATTGTAGAATCACAAATGAATTTCATAAAATTAAAGAATTTATTTATTTCAAACATACTTTTATAATATATTTTTAAAAAAATAAAGAAATCTAAAAAAGATTCATGCATGCAATTAAAATTTATTAATTACTATTATTTTATAATTAATTAATTTGCTGGTATAGGTGGAACAAAAAAAGTTCAAAAAAAAGGAGATGTAGGCCATGTAAAAGGTTCAAGGGCACTAGGGGCAGTGAGTAGAAGAGATTGAAAAAAAGAGAGCAAATACTCCACATTATTGGACATTGGCTTAAAATCAACAAGGCTTTTTCTAACAATGGATTTCTCTCCCTAGACCATGTACTCTCTGTCGTTTTGGACCAACGTTTTCAGCTTATTGTTGGATGCCGATCAATCAACTTTCGGGCCAGGCACTATCAACTTCTGGGGCAATCTTTGTGAGTCATGAGTTTTCATGAATAATTATGAATTAAGAATGACAAAGTAATTTATTTGATGATTATTTTTTTATTATTTATTTAATTTTAAAATGAGTTTTGTTCGTTATAAATCATGAGTTTAATAAAATTGATCAACTTAAATAGTTAATTGTTAACCTATACGTTATAAAAGAATTTAGATTAAAATGAATCAGAATAATAATAAAATCACATGTACGCTATAAAACGGGTAAAAAAAAGTAAATTTGTCTCGGGAGCAAACCTCCGAACTTCAAAAAAAAAAAAGATCTTCGGATCAAACCAAAAAAAATTTGATCACTCGAAAAAAACTTATCAAGATCTGCCACTACATTGAATGAATAGTAGTAGTGGTCAAACCTTCATTGTTGATATAATTAATTATATCACCAAATGTGAGGTAATCACAAGGTACAGAACCAGAATATTGATCCCTAATTCTTCGTCTAATCTTTTCGACAAATAGCTTTGGTAAACCTGAAATGAATTTCTCCTTCCAATATGAGTTATTACAATATTTTTCTGTGAAGATTTTGGCAAGAAAAACATCCTTATACTATCTAAAGTCTTGCATTGTTGGACAAGTTAAATTTGAAAGAACTTCTAAAAATTTTTCTTGAAATCTTTCAGGATCTCCAACAAAATGTTTCGTGATGGAGAATATAAGAGTTTCTACTGCATTTTCTTTCAATATATTAAATGGTACTTGTTGATTAGTTTGTAGGTCAATTCTCATTTCTTGAATTTGAACTTGTGCTTAAGTTATACTGAACCGATCTTGATCTAATAAATAAGTATCCCATCATCATTTTAAAGAACCTGTAAAACCAGCTAAAAGAAAGTGACAATTTTTTTTATCAGTAATTTCAGTTTTGGTTTTATATGCAGTAGCTGTCATGGTCATCTCTTGAAGTATGTTCAAGATTTATTGCTCACTTTGACCGTAAAAAATTCCATTCATTGATGGAGCTATTGCCATATGTTGCTTGGGTACTTTCTGCTTTATCTTCAAATTGAAGATCGGAAGGAGTTGACTTAGGATAATAATTTCGAATTTTTGGTTGAGATACATTCCTATTATAATTTTTTTCTATAAATTTTATTGATTTCAAATTGTTGAGTTTTGTTTTCTTCCAAAGCATCTTCAATTTCATTAATGATATCTTGCTTGATAGAATTAACTTTATTTGAAAAGCTTCCAAATTTCTTATTGATTGATAAACATCTTAGTTTATTATTTATCTATGAAATATGTCTTCACTGTCATTTGTAAATTTTACCAAATCTTTCCTACCAGTGTTAGTAAGCGAAAAAAACGTTTTATCACTCGGGAAAAAAAAAAAAAAAAAAACTTATCAAAATCCGCCACCGCATGGAATGAATAGTAGTGGTGGTCAATTTTAAAAGTGTGAAAAAAAAAATCAATAATAGAGGTGGACCAATGAAGCCGTGACCAACGGTGATAAACTTTGGATTTCTCTCCCTAGCCCATGTATTCTCTCTCATTTTGGACCGACGTTTTCAGCTTATTGTTGGATGCCAATCAATCAACTTTCGGGCCAGGCACTATCAACTCATGGGCAATCTTTGTGAGTCATGAGTTTACATGGAATGATTATGAATTAAAAAGGGTAAAGTAGTTTACTTGATGTTTATTTTTTTATCATTTATTTAGTTTAAAAATAAATTTTGTTTTTAGTGAATCACATATTTAATAGAATTGATGAATCTAAATAGTTAATTACTAACTTATATGTTATAAAAAAATTTATATCAAAATAAATTAAAATAACAATATAATCATTTGTAAGATATAAAAAAATAAATTTGCCTCAGGAGTAAACCTCCAAACTTCTATAAAAAAAAAAAAATCTTTCAATCAAACCAAAAAAATTTGATCACTTAAAAAAAAAAAAAAAAAAACTTATCAACATCCCTCACATGAAATGGATGGTAGTGGTGGTCAATTTTAAAAGTGTGAAAAAAAAATCAATAATAGAGGTGGACAAATGAGGCCGTGACTAACGGTGGTAAACTTTGGCTCCAAACTTTCAAGTCGGATCTTCTGAAGCGTAAGACAATTCGGCTGCTAATTTAATGGGCCCTAGTAATAAAGAAGAAGCGTAAGACAATTCGATTATGCATTTGTCAAATCACCATGATTTGATCATTTTACTCATCAAAAATCCAAAAACAAAAAAAAATTGTCCACAACAGTTTAGTGGTTCTAAAAATGGGCCAAGCAGTTTTCATCAGAAGGCCCAAACATGAGAGCAACAGCAACTCGCAAATTGTGTCTTCACTGGAAATTTCCCTTAAAGCACTTTGGTCCCCAACTTTGAATCCTAATTTGTCCCCAAATCTACACACCGTCACAATGAGATCCTAATTTATCTCATGTGAAAGACGACTAGAAGTAATTTGCGTTGACAGATTGACTAAAAAAAATTATAAAGACCAGAATCTTTGGGTATATACAGAGGACAAATAAAAATTATGGGTATTTAGGAAAAATATAAATAAAACAAGAAAAATATTTATCACAAAAAGTTTCGATTTTTTAATAGGATATTTTTATTTTTTCAGTCAAATAAATAGCACTCATATTTTTGTGAATAAATAAAGAATTGCAACTGTTGTTTACACTCTTACTTTATTTTCCTCTAGCAAAGGCTGCTTCGCTCACCAAAATAAAACAAGCCGGTTTAAATATTGTTCGAGAGTTTATGAAATGATATTTATTAATAATAAATAACAATATTATCCAAACGTTTTTAATAAGCTATCCATAAAATGAATAAAAAACAAAAAATATATTTTAAATTAAAAAATTGAATAAATTGTGTTTAAAAAATAATTTTCATTATTATTTTATTAAACATTATTTTAAAAAATTATAAAACCGAAATTATTACTAGGTCGAATAACATCTTAGTAAGAAAAGCCATCAATCCTGATTTCGTGTTTAGTTTATTTCTTTGTAAGAGTTTACATATATTGGCATCAAATAAGTAATAGATTCAATAAATATGATGAATTTTAATATTATGGTTTTAATGTAAAATTAATTAATTAAAAAAAGGCTCGAGTACTACTTGCTTAGTCATAAACTAGCTAGCGCTACCAACCTTGGCGGCTTTAATACTACTACTACTACACGATAAATAACTTGCTTTTCATCTTGTTCTTAATGCATTATATGTGAGGAAACAACAACGAAAATGCAAAAAAAAATGTAATAAACATTTTACTTGAGGATAAGATCATAAGACCAAGAGATTCAATGATGTTATAATGGCATTAAATTTAAAATGTATTGTTTTACTTGAAAAATATAACAATGCTATTTTTAATTAAAACGTTAAAAATTATTTTTTTATTCTGATTATGATTATTTTATATTTTGTTTTAAAAAATATTTACATAAAAAATTAGTATATGTTGATGTTAAAAATTTGTCAAGGTATTTACGCGCACAAAAAGAAAAAAAACTATTAAGAGTAGTCAAATGATACATGTGATAATGAGAGTCACCTTTATATAGTGTTTAGAAATAGAATCTGTTTAGAAAAGTAATTAATATTGAGTGTTATAGTAGAATTAAAACTTTTATAGACTGGAATATCTTGATAGAATTAAAGTTCCATGAGTTAAAATGTTTTGATAGAATTATGTTGGTTCATGTGAATACTATATTGTTAGAAAAATAAAGAGTGATTGGAGAAGAAACTCTTGTATTATTGATGTATATTATTGAAGTTATTGTGAAAGACGAATACAAGCCTATATATAGGCTAAGAATATAAAACCTAATAGAAATAGGAAACATAGGGTTTATAATAAAACATGAAACTAAACTAATTAGGAAACTAATACATATGAAACTAGGAAGCTAATATTGCAGTAAGAATAGGAAATATCTTTTAACATATATAAAGTGATACACTCAAAGGATTAGGTTGGATAGGAAGACGAGCCACATACATGGTAATTCACCATATTTGGTAAGCCAATTATACAACCCATGTGCAATAGCCATGGTTCCCCAAAAGTAGTTTTGTTTTGTCCAAATTTGATTTCAATTGCTTCAAAAGAACCTAAGCCGACCAATTGTAATTTGCTCAATTGCATTGCATCTATTAATTTATTATATAAAATAATACAGTAAAAGCATGCATTGAGATTATAATATAAATAAACGACTTAAAAAGGAAAGATTAAAAAAAAAGAATTTGGTGTTTGGTTAAGATAATGGAAAAGTGAGAGAGCAAAAAGAATGATAAAAACAAATTTTGTTTAGATTTTCACTCATCAATCATTCTAATTTAAAAGAGTTGTGATTAATTTATACATGTAAAAGAAAAAAAAATCGATTATATCATTTTTTTTTTCTCTCACTTTTTTTGTACGTCAAAATGATAGAAAAGTATTCCATACTCACCTATTTTTCTTCTTACTTATTTTTCTCTCTACCAATCATAACCTTGTAAATAAATTTCAGCATCCGTTTGGTTTGGTACAAGAAATGCGATGGGAATAACATAAAACTAAAATACTATAAAACTGAAGTTTGAGGGGATTAAAGAAGAGATGTCAGTGTTTTTATTAATAAAAATATTGTTTCATGATCAATGAAAATGACCAGGATTATCAAATTTAAATTGGTATATCTGTTTTTTCTGTTAAATATGATAATATATTTTACCAATAAAAAATCATTATCTCAATCGTCCTATCTGTCTAAAGTTTTATTTTTAGCAATTCTATTCTTTTTGCAAACCAAATATTATTTTTGTATTTAACCCTTCAATTAAGTGTCTCGAACGGAATCAAATATCATCTAAAGTTAGGGTTGAGATTTTATTTTTTATACGTTCTACAGATACACAATTCATTTAACATGTTTAAATTTGTATAAATTGACAAACAACTAACCATTAAGTTGTAAAAATCATATGTATCAATCACTCGACATTTATCACAAAGTTATTGGCACCCAAAATTTGTTTGAATCTAAAAAAATTACAAAATTACAAAATATAAAAAAATCCACTTTCATAAATAATATCAAACGAATATATAAAATTAAAAAAAAAAGATAAAAAAAAACTTGTGCTCAACAACTAGAAACAGTGAATCTAGTGATAAAAGCTTTTGTTGCATTAACCAAATGCGGCTTTATAAAAGAAATCAAATTAATTGTGTTTAATATTAATTTTCTTTTTGTTTAATTATATTTATTATTATTATTATTATTAGGGTGTTTAATATTAATCTTTAATCAATCAAGTTGAAATGCATGCACAAACCAGTATTTAATACTTCTGAATAAATTAAGGCAAAAGGGTTTAGGGGGTTGGAGGGAATTACATTAAGCAGAGACAGGCAGGGGATGATACATATAGTTGGAAGTGGAGGGGCAACATTCTACGGTTGCCATGCATTATTTCGCAGCCCCACATGAACAACAATAGCCCAATCAGTGTGAGACAGTTAATTACGAAGTGGCATATTCTATATTCTATTGAAGGAAACTATACACAAGCAACATAAAAAAATTAATTTCCAATATTTAAAAGTTGTGAATATCTTTACTTATACTTACTATTAATAAAGTTATAATGTTTGTTTGGTGTTCACTCTTCAAAATATATCTTAAACTCATACTTAAATATATAAATAAGATTATATATGTAACTCAAATGACTCAAAACTCTTCGCATATTTCTCTTTTGTTTTTCTCTCTCACTATCCCACTTGAACTTAACTTCTCCACTTTTCTTATCTCTCTTATCTTCAACTCATGTTGATTTTCTATAAATGGCATGCTTATAGGTAAGAAGATATATAATTGTTAGTGTTAGAAAAACGAGAGTAAATGGTTGTTTGAAAACCCAGAAGACATTAGCTTAAATCAAATAGTTTTGATTTAAATAGAAAATGTGTGAGATTAAATCAAAAGACATCAATTTAAATCAAAGATTGTGATTTAATAATTGATTTTTAAACAGACACAATCTGGTTCGTTAAAAACTAACAGACATGATCGTAAAACTCTCATTAAATCTGGAAAAATAATGTTTTTCCAATTGGAAAACATGACTTTCCAGAACCATTTGAAGAGGTACTTCTTACAAATATCCATCACTTCTCACTTTCATAATACAATTCTTTTTTTTCATTATTTCTTCTTTCTTTCTTATCTATTTTTCTCTCAAAACTCAGCTATAATATTTCAGTATTTCAAAGCAGGATTAAATCGGAAGTTCTTCAGATTTTGATGTCTAAAGACTTCAAGTTTGAGACTTGGTTGTATCCTGGAGGACTATTAGTCTGTAACCCATAGCAAACTTGTTTATACAAGTGGGGATGAATAAAGCCTTAAAGACAGTGTTTACTGCACGCCTCTAAGTCTTTATTTTCATATTCTGTTCCAGTTCAAAAAAAAAATTACAACAATTTTAAGTCTTTATTTTTTACCAACAAAATGGAGACGGAATCATTCAAGGTGATGAATCAAGATTTTGTCAAGCTAGAAAGATTCGATGAAAATAATTTCAGTTGGTGGCAAGACAAGATTATGTTATTGCTCACTGAGTAAAAAATTTCCTATATAGTGGATTTGAATTTGCAACCCATTCACAAACATCAAATCGGCTCGTAATATTTGGAATGTTCTTGAGTACGAATACAAAGTGAAAGAAGAAGGTACAAATAAATATTTAGTTTCCAAATACTTTGATTTCAAAATGTTTGACAATAAACTTATCTTAGAACAAGTGCACGAATTACAAGTTATTGTCAATAAACTCCGAGCTTTAAAAATTGTTTCGCCTGAATCATTCCAAGTGGGGGCTATTATAGCTAAACTTTTCCCTTCTTGGAAAGATTATGGAAAAAGATTGTTGCACAAATCTGAGGACTACAATTTATAACAAATTAAAAAAAAAAGCATCTTCGTATTGAAGAAGAGTCACGTTCACATGACTAAAGTGGTAATGTTCAAAGTGATCATAAAGTACATCATGTGGAGGCAAGCAAAACTAAAAAGCATGCTTTACAAGTGAAAGCTGGAGGAAACTTTAAAAAGACTGCAGGAAATAATAAAAGGAAAGATAATTTGCTTATGTATACAATGGTATGCAAATTTAATTATTTTGAAAACGAAAATGGATATGGAATATATTTGAGGATGACAATAACATATCAATTCGTTTAGCTTTATTTGTTGAAGTTGTGAGGCCATTTGGCTTGTATGTATTTAAATTTATAATTTAATTTGGTTGATTAAATTATTTAGTTGATTAAATTATTTAGTGACACTATAAATTTAAATGAGATGTGAAATTGAGATTTATTATAAATTTATAATAAAAGTCACTATGGACATTTATTGCTATAGCTTATTTGTGTGCATGAGTTGTCGTCAAATAAATTTTGACTTTAAAAGGCATGGTTATATATCTGTCTAGTGAGAATGGATTTATTCGTGAAAAAAATTAATGTTCAAATGACAGTATCTTGCTTGAGATGTTACTATTACGTATAATAAACATGAAGCTAATAAATTTCTGTGTTTGAGTGTACGTCTTTAAGACATAATATGAATATAAGTAACATTGTGTTGAAACACAATGATAGGGGATGTTTTGGTTTGTGCATAGAAAACTCACATGATTAAGTAATACATGTGTAAGAAGAATTAATTGTAGATGCACACATGAAAAATGACATTTCTAAAAGTGGTGAGTGAGGACGTTATATAACCCGAACATTGTGATCACTATGAGTGTTATTGTATGTGTATCTTAATGACATTGACATGCTGATGCGTATGACAATATTGAACAAAGATCCTAATGATGAATCAGAGAGTTTGACCACTTGTTTCAGACAAAGTAAGAGTGTTTGTACTGATAAATGTGTGAGTGTAGAGTTTTGATATTCAATATCAAAATTGGGCTTCGTTTGTATGATTCAATTCCTCAAGCTACTTGTTTATGTCCACATTGAGTAGTAACTTGTGTATTCAGAAATAACACACGTAGTAGAAATGTGAGAGTCATTTCTTTGTTTAACAATAAAATAATTAACTTGTCATTGTTAATGTAAAGAATTTATTATATTTCAAAGGGTGAGGTGTTAGTTATATTATAAAATCGCAGAAAATTTGTGAGATGTCAATATATTTATATGTTGAAAATATGTTGATCCTTCGAACTAATATAATTTATGTGTAAATAAAACTAAAAAATATCTATCTTCTATGTTTGAAAATTGAAAAACTTTAATGAGATAGATATTATCTTGGAATCAGAAAGCATAGTGTGGTTATGCTTTGAGTACTTTATAGTACATTACAAGAATATACAAGTTTACTAGAATCTTTGGTTACCTAGAATAAATCATAGATTTGATTTGAATCGGTTGTATCAAGGGGATACATTGATGTCATGGTAATCCGGTTGTATCAAGAGGATACACTGATGCTCTTCGGATGACAAGAGTAAAAGATATAAAATACCTAGACGGAGGTGATGCTTATTGGAAGAGCAAGAAACAAACTTGTATGTCTCACACAATAAAATATGAATTAATTGCCTCGACAGCAATTGAGAAAAAATGTTGAACGGATTAATTAAAAATTTATTGTTGAAAATAAATTTTGTTGACATATCCTATGCATTTAAAATCCATACTTTGTGATAATGAAGTTTTATAAGAGGTACCTTAAATAGTAAGTCTAGATATATCAGTCTTAGACATGAGTATGTGAGATAATTGATACAAGATGGTATCATTAAAATTGTCTATGTAAAGTCAAGTAAGAACTTGACTGGTCCACTTACTAAGGCACTCGCAAGAGACCTAGTAAGTAATATATCTAGAGAAATGGGGCTTAAACCATTTAAAAGTCAGCAGTGATGACAACCCAATCTAATGCTAGTAGACCACTAGTCCTAGGTTTTAATGGGTAATAACAAGTTACTGTGATTGACTGTTGATATTGTCACAAAGTTGGTCTATAATTGAGAAAGACAGTATTATTTGTTAAGTCTTAGAGCATGAGTTAAACTCTTAATGAAGTTATAAAATGCGTTCTAGTAACGAAAACGCAATAAGAACTTCATCTATATGAACGAAGGAGTGGTTCCACTTTTTATAGAGAATTATGGTTTGCTTTCTTGAGGTTCATGAAACTAGGATATAACACATGGCCATAATAGTGCTAAGTGAAGATACATTCTCACCGAAATAAGAGAATTGTTTGTGTGTAGTGGCTCTGGTCATATCATATAGGAATGTTGGTTTAATCTAAAGAACACCATTCATTTCGATATACTTTGAGTTGTTTACACTCAAAGAAGGTTTTAAATCAAAAGATACCTTCTTTATGCATACAAGACTCGAAGATATTGTGGTAGTATTTTTCAAAATTGGTTTTTCAAACAAGTGGGAGATTGTTAGAAAAATGGGAGCAAGGGTTGTTTGAAAACCCAAAAGGTATTAGTTTAAATCTAATGGTTTTGATTTATATAGAAAAGGTGTGAGATTAAATCAAAATGCATCAGTTTAAATCAAAAGGTTGTGATTTAAACATAAAAGGTGTGAGATTTAATAATTGATTTTTAAATAGACACGATTTGGACCGTTAAAAACTAACAGACATGATCGTAAGACTCTCATTAAATCTAGAAAAATCATGTCTTTCCAATTGGAAAAACATGACTTTCCAGAACCATTTGAAGATGTGCTTCTACACCTATAAATACTCATAATTTCCCACTTTCATAACACAATTTTTTTTTCATTCTTTCCTCTCTCTTTTTCTCTCAAAATTTTTTCATAATATTTTAGTATTTCAAATAAGAATTAAATCAGAAGTTCTTCAGATTTTGCTGTCTGCAGACTTCAAGTTCGAAACTTGGTTGTATTCTGGAGGACTATTCATCTATAACCCAGAGCAAATTTGTTTATACAAGTGATGATTAATAAAGCCTTAAAGACAATGTTTACTACACGCCTCTAAGTCTTGATTTTCATATTCTGTTCTAGTTTAGAAAAAAATTTACAACAGTTGGCGTATTATTTTATCACATAAAAGAGTAGATCAACATGCGCGTGTTGAGATACTAATATATAATTAAGCGCGTAGATCCTTTTGGTATTTGCCCTTAAAATGTTTGAAAAATCTTTACTTAAATATATAATTTAAATATTTCAATAGGGTTAGATATGTAACAAATTTAATCAAACTTTCAACATCTTTCTCTCATGTTTTTCTCTCCCTCAGTATCCCACTCTCCTTATTATTCTCATCTTCAACCCACCCCTTATCACATAAAAAAGAAAAGCAAAAGAGATGTAAAAAGCCTTTTATTAATTTTCAAACATTAAGAATGGTGAGTTGGCTCAATTTGGTCCACTTATCTTATACTTAAAAAGAAGTATAGATACTAAAATCAAATTGAACATTGAATTGATCGAGATATCGAATCATTAATTTATTGGTCAAATTAGTAAGTCAATAAAAACTATATAATAATATTATGATAAAATACTTGTCAAATTATTTATTATTATTTTTATAAAGACATAATCATCAAATTAGATGAAAAGAATTTTTTCATTCAATTTTTAGTTTCAATTAAAACAAAGTAAATTAGGGAGGTTGAGCTAAGAGCAAACCCCAAATTGCTAAGCCACTAATATCTCTCTTAAATCTGAGGTTTGAATAGGAAATTAAGGGATTTCATATGCAATGACAATTATACCCATAAAGCATTAGAGTTAAAACAAAAAAAAATTTAAACTTGTAATTTTGGTCATTTGGATAGAAATTGCTCTATTAAAATCAGATTGAGTTGGCATCCTATTCTTACAATTTTGATTAAAAGTGTAATTGTTGAAGATTTTTTTATTACATCGGGTTTAAAATTAATGTTTTAAATAAATTTAAAATTATTTTAAAAAAATTCATTAATAATATTATTTTAAAAATATTATATTTATAATGACATTACTAATAAATTTTTTTAAAACTACAAATAAAATTTCGAAGTGATTGGAAGTGTACTTTACAAAGGGACAAAACAACACCATATGAGAAAACCTGGCGTGCAATAGGACCCAAAACAAAAAAAAAAGGATAAAAATTGCAAAGAAAGAGAAGAAGAAGAAGCCATCAAAGTAGGACCAATCCTACCCACGCTGGATAGATGGTCCAATAAGGCAAGGCGACCTTAGCCTTTTCAGTTAATTACTAATTTTTATTAAATTTAATTTGTCTGACTCCACAAACCAATCTCCGCTTCCAACTATTTGTATCCTCTCATTCTGCTTTAACCCCCTATAAATACCATACCAAATCTTTCATTTCAGCATTAAGAAACTTTCTTAAGAGAGACAGAGAGAAAATTAAAAAGAAAAGAGAAAATTTAGAGAGATGGAGAACTTCCCAATAATCAACATGGAGAAGCTCAATGGTGAGGAAAGAGCAGCTGTAATGGAGAAGATCAAAGATGCTTGTGAGAACTGGGGTTTCTTTGAGGTATTAAAAACTAAAATTAGTTTTTGGTACCATATGTAGTTTCAGTTTTTTGGCCGTTGTTTGGTAAAATAACTGCCTAAATTCCGTTTTTAAAAAAAAAAAAATTATTTTTCAATATTTGATTCCTCTCAAAAATACTTTCTTTAGGTGTTTGGTAAACCCTTTTAAAACCTAGGCCAAACAGTTAACTCCCCATTCTTACATTCTCATTTTGACAATTTTTTCTAGTAAAAAATTGATGGGGGATTCTTTGTTGTTTGTTGATAATTTTAGCTGGTGAATCATGGAATACCAAATGAGGAACTAGACACAGTGGAGAGATTGACAAAAGAACACTACAGGAAGTGTATGGAACAAAGGTTTAAGGAACTTGTAGCGAGCAAGGGCCTTGATGGTGTCCAGACAGAGGTCAGTGACATGGACTGGGAGAGCACCTTCCACTTGCGCCATCTCCCTGAATCTAACATAGCTGAAATCCCAGACCTCGAAGACCAGTACAGGTAAAAACAAATTACTACTATATATCATTAGATGAAAAAAAAAAAAACCCACTCTTTGTTGACCAATGATTATAATATTTTTAAGATAAGTGCAATATATTGCAATTCAACCCTTGAATGAATTAATTATCCAACTTACCAGTTTTATCTCTTAACAATTAAGGAAATATTATTACTTGTTACAGGAAGGTGATGAAGGAATTTGCATTGAAATTAGAGAAATTAGCAGAGGAGCTACTAGACTTGTTATGTGAGAATCTTGGACTAGAGAAAGGGTACCTTAAGAAAGCCTTCTATGGGTCAAAGGGTCCAAACTTTGGCACAAAGGTTAGCAACTACCCTCCATGCCCAAAACCAAACTTGATCAAGGGACTCAGGGCCCACACCGATGCCGGCGGCATAATCTTGCTCTTCCAGGATGACAAGGTCAGCGGCCTCCAACTCCTCAAAGAGGGCGAATGGATCGATGTCCCCCCAATGCGCCACTCCATTGTTATCAACCTTGGTGACCAACTTGAGGTATAATACCATTTTTGGTGTAACTGCAGTTTCAGCTGTTGGAAGTCAAAAAAGGTTTTTGAAACCATTTTTGGGAAAACAGTCAGTTTGGTAAAACAACTGTTGAGTTCCTGCTGACACGAAATTAGCCTTTTAGAATCTATTTTTCAAGACTGATGTGGGTTTTTGAATGGGCAGGTGATCACTAATGGCAAATACAAGAGTGTTGAGCACAGAGTGATTGCACAAACAGATGGTACCCGAATGTCAATTGCTTCATTCTACAACCCTGGAAGTGATGCAGTTATCTATCCAGCAACAGAATTGGTGGAAAAAGAAGCAGAGGAGAAGAAACAAGTTTACCCAAAATTTGTGTTTGAAGACTACATGAAGCTGTATGCTGGGTTGAAATTCCAGGCCAAGGAGCCAAGATTTGAAACTATGAAAGCTGTTGAAGCAAATGTTAATTTGGGTACAATTGCAACTGCTTAAATAGCTAGTAATTGGACTAGATGACGCAGTTGTATGTTACTAAAAGTTTAATTTTTTTTATTGGTAAATTAGTGGGGCAGTCGGTTTGAATCCGGATCTCTTCTACGAAGGGTTTGGAGATGATCGTTAGGTCAAGAGGTTTCTCTCGTTAAAAGCTGAAATTCATGTGAGCAAGTTTGAAGATTAATTAGGAGATCTAAGCTTGCTGTTTGTGAGTCAGAGCTTATACTATAGTGGCCAGTGGGTATGGATTTATTTTGTAGACAGTAACAAAAAGGGTGGCTTTTCTCACGGGCATTCCCGGTGAAATAGACCACCCTAACAAAAGTTGTTATTCCAGAATATTATCATTCTAATAAGGAAATTCGTCCAATTGTTTCTTTCTCTTCATTTGTTTATGTGCTGGTGCATGATTTATATATAGAATTAATATACAGTTAAATTCCAACTCTTGCTTCAAGTCTCATTAAAAAACAGACTCAAAGATAATACAAACTAATCATCTTTGAATCAAGAAAAAGGCAACAAATGTTTTTTTAACCCTTCTAAAAAAAGGCTAACCATGTATATCAAGAGGACTGAATATAGGAAGTGCCTGTAAGGAGATTTCTCAGAACAAACTCATCCTTTGTTCGTGTTTCAAGACTGGCCGAATAGGAAGTTCACATGCCAACATTAGAAGCGTGCAAGTACATTGAGTCATTGCGTGCTGTCACCAAAATCGTGATGACAACATCGATGAAGATGTGTAAAAGGCTTGGGTTTGGGTTGCCACCAAGATTTGCATCTGTCCATCGGTTCACACTCTAAATCGATCAACAAACCAACTCATTCTTGTCTCACATTTGATCAAAGTGCATCGTGAATGTTATTCATTATTCTCATAATAATTTTTTATGTGAAAATGTGAGATGAACGAATAATACTCTTGACTTTTTACACAAAATTGGGTCTATCGTACACAACTAATCCATCATATGATGAAACACATGCACCACTATTTAAGGAGTTATGAATATGCACTACTACTGTTCCCTTTCCCTAAAAGTGACTTCCAAATACAGTAAAACGAAGATAGCAGATGTGTGTAATTATCTGTTATGGGAGATCACAATTAAGTATATCAACATATTTGCCCGACATTATAAGAAGTTTTTCTCCTTTTTTTCCCCCTTTTTCTTTTCTGTGTGGTGGGCATTTTGATAAACAATTTATTTGAGTGATAAGATTCTGAATTATTCTTAGGAAGAATGGAAGATGGAATAAGATGAAACTATAAAATAGCAATTTTAGGATGACATTATTGTAATCCACAACAAACTTTCTTTTTTGATTTTGGTATCTAATGATCCATAAGCATTCACCTATATTAAGTGGGGCAGCTAATAATCATGTAAAAGAATATATAAATATCAAACCTCTTTCTTACTTCTAATCATTATAAGAATATAGTGATAACTCACACCCATATCTCATGTTGATATTGTAATAGAAAAGATCATATCTTATAGGAAAGGTTTAACGATTTTGAAAGTAACTTGGGTAAACATTCGTAATATTATAAATGATATCAGAACCAATCTGCTTTACAAAATATGGACAACACATTTTCATTATGCCAATTACTAGTAATTAAAACTTCATGGAGAGAGGACAAATTAGTTTGGGTGGAACGAGGAATGCTTGGTTAAATCGGATCTAAAATATTAATTTTAGATTCGTCCAAAACTTCATTGGTAATTTTAGACCCATCTAACCAAGTATTTTTGAGGTGGACCACACTAAACATCAAGATCTACAATTAATCATTGAACAATTCCAACAATAATCATTGAATCAAGGCTTTATGTTCTTATTCAATGAGCTTAACAGAATCATTGGCTTCAAAATATACATATCTGTAGCTCGAGGTTTCAACCCAAGAGGGGGGGGGGGGGGGTGAATTGGGTTTTTAAAAACTTTTGCGGAATTTATAAAAGTTTATAAAAACTGATTAGCAGCAAATAATTAATACAAGTAATAAGCTGTAAATAAAGAGTTTAAGGAAAGAGGATGCAAACACAGTTATAGTGGTTCGGCAATATCGGATTCGTTCCGACCCTACGTCCACTCTCTTCAAGGAACTCCTTGAAGTAATCCACTAAGAAAACTTAGTCGCACAACTTAGCCGGGTGTTGCACAAACCGTACACAAGCAATTTACAGGAATTGCTTAAACCGAAAAATCCCCTTCCTTTCGGAAGCTTCCCCTTCCTCTCGGAAGTAATCTCTTTACAAAGATGGTGTAAAGTAAAAGGTAGAGAGACAGCAAATGAAAGCTTATTACAACAGAAATGTCTCTATTTCAAAGTAAAGCTTGAAGAAATGGCTCAATAAGATTATTTCAAAGCTTTTTGTGTTTCAAGAGTATAAAAACTTGATTATATGAGATCAACTCTTTTTGAATATGTGCTACTTTTTTTTGAATGCTTTGCTGAATGGGTTTATATAGCAATCAATTAATATGGCCGTTTTGGACTTTAATTTGAAAAAGATTTACTTTAAAACGTTCAGATTTGGAGTCCAACGGTCATATTTTTGAAAAACCAGTCGACTGGGTCGAGATACCAGTCGACTGGGTTCACTTGAAAAATACTCGTTTTCAGACCTTCTGGGTATCCAGTCGACTGGTATATATCACCCAGTCGACTGGGGATTTTCTGTCCATTTCACCAGTCGACTGGGTTGATTCATCCAGTCGACTGGGATATTACTGGTCAAAGTACCAGTCGACTGGGTTAATTCATCCAGTCGACTGGGTACCTTCTGACCCATATACCAGTCGACTGGTATATGTACCCAGTCGACTGGGTTGTCTTCCAACCCAGTTTTTCTTCTGTTTTTCATAAAAAAAAACATTTAAAAATAATGGTTTTAGAAAAACCTTTTGTGTTTGAGCCATTGAATAAGCTAATACAATGTATGAGTGAGACTTACATTGGTTCTAAACCTTAAGACCTATTCTAGATCTTCAGTCTTCACTTGATACTTGATTTGGTTCGAGTTTTTGCACTTTGTTCCTTGGTTGAATGTGTTTGATCCTTAATACAACTTAGTTTAAACATGTTAGTTAAATAACAGTTGTGTTTTGTCATCATTAAAATACGGGCGAGGGTCAACAATCTCCCCCTTTTTGATGATGACAAAACTAATAATGTAAAAACAGCTTTAAAAGCTAAGTGTTAAGATTTTACAAAAATTTGGACAGGGTCTCCTCTGTTTTTCGAGTAAAACCACCCTGTAAACAAGCAAACACAGTTTATATTTCTTTCAACCAATCCAGAATTAAACTCAACCAATCAATAAACATTTTTACAAAGATATGGAGCAATGCTCCCCCTAAATCTATGCATTGGTTGCGTTTTACTTAGATTTTCTCGTTTTTCTCATTTTTCTCCCCTTTTTGACAACAGCAACCAAAGGGGGGCATAACAAAAAAATAAGCTACTTAGCCAATACAGTCAGATAGGTTAGAAGAATACAAAGATGTATACGAAGATTTGGCTTCATTCGAATTTCAGAAGCCTTCCCGGGAAGAACCAGAAGTTTTTCAAGCATATAAGTATTTTATAGCAGTTTTAGTGACCAAACAGAGTTTTTAAAACAGTTCTAACATATCACAAATAGCGTAAATAAATGCAAGAAATATGGCTAATAGTATTACATCATCATAGAGAAAAAGTCAATACAAGTAGGGCCTCACAGAGCCATAACTAAGAAAAACATACATGAGATGTCCGTGCTATGTGACAAAAACTGGAAAAGCGCTAAGAACATATAAAAGATAGAGACTCATGGTACGGGAGAGTCCGAGCTGTCACGAAGAAGTTCCCTAATCTCAGCTAGGGAACCCTCGGTGTGCTCTCGATGTAACTCGAAGTCGTCCCGTAGGTGGTCTATGGAGGAGCTCAGCCTCTGGTAATCGGACTGCATGGACTGAAAACCGGACTCCATCGTCATCTGAAGACTCATGATAGCTCGTAGGATGTCACCATAACTAGTCTGACCAGTACTCGAGTCACCAATGGGAGGTGCTCGGGTATCCGTCTCCATCTCAGCAGCCGTATCAGCATCCTCATCACTGTCACTCGCATCCTCTCAGATCCTTAGGCGCTTTCCGGCCTTTGGATAGAGAAACCCTTCACGAACAGTACATCCCATCTTCTTCAGAGATGAGATGTTGATGATATCCGTCAATCCGATATCCTGAGCCTCGAAGGCAGGCAAAGGTACCCGGAAGTGCTGGAGGATGAGCGTAATGAGCATCCCATAAGGAAGACACCCGGAGTCGTTTGCTTCGCCGTTTATCATGTTGGCGAGCAGCAGAGGATATATATTGAAGTGGTGCCCAGATTTTAGGCACCAAATCAATACCGTATCTATTTTAGATAGATGCCCTCGACTCTCGAGTCTCGGATGGATGGTCCAACTGACAATCAATTGAAACATCTTTGAGTCGAGGGGCAAGTCACTACATGTGTGAAATGTAGTGGGTCTGTACACATAGTTAGGGTCACCCCTGACTATCCGACAGGCCTCCTCAACTTCAAAGTTGTCTGGCCATCCATCCAGACTCCATTGAACCCCCCTTATAGGGATTCTCAGAATGCTCATCAAGAGGTCAGTGTTGACCTCAAACTCCACACCGCTAACTCTGGTTCTGAATCTCAGAGCCAGAGGACTGGGTTTCACCAAGTTCCCATAGAACTGGTGAATCAGTCGCGAGTAATATTTTTCATGAATTCTGACCAGTGGGGTCAGATTTATTGCCTCAAAGGCTGGTAGAATATCGAAATTACCATGGCGAATAGAGTCGAAATCAACGACTCTACCCGTCATGATTTTCTTGTGATGGATTATAGAATTATACCTCTTATGAGCCGCTGGGCTGTAAAACAGAGTCTGCTCCAACTCTGTTCTGGGCTCCTTGCTGGATGACCCTGCTGCTCCCTTCCCTTTCGACTCCGAAGCCGAAGGTTTTGAAGATCTTGGCTTTTTGGGCGCATTAGGTCCACTAGTTGTGAGTTTTATACGGATTTTGTCACTCATTTTGGATAAATTTGAAGTTTTTGGAAAAAGAAAATTTGGTAAAAATGAGAGATTTTAACCGTAGAAAGTTAAAAATCTCTTTAGGAATGAGTAGATCGGTGTGTTTAGAAGGGATTTGGATGATTTTTAGATCAAAAAGATGAATTTTTCTAGAGAGAGAAAGCTTGGGCTCTTTGAAAATGGCGTAAAAATGAACAGTCTCTTTTATAGACTCGCGATACCAGTCGACTGGGGTCGATATACCAATCGACTGGGGTCGATATACCAGTCGACTGGGTTCCTTTGAAAAGATGAACAGTTTCTTTACCAGTCGACTGGGTAAACGTACCAGTCGACTGGGACAACTGACAGTGAGTTACCAGTCGACTGGGCTATCTTTACCAGTCGACTGGAGGATAAAGGGTATTCAAAAAATTGGCTCCAAACAAGATTTGATCTTGTAGACGACTAGTGAAGACTTACTAGTCATCTGGAAGTTTTGACAGAGAGTTACCAGTCGACTGGGTCAAAATTACCAGTCGACTGGAAGATCAGGCAGAGACTTACCAGTCGACTGGAGCATATTTACCAGTCGACTGGATCCTGAGTAAAATTTCCAGTCCTGAATTTTTTTAGCACGATTTTGTTTATCTATGACATTTTTGAGTGAAGGGAATAATTAAACATGGATTAATACTCTATCACTCAATGTCAAATATGCAAATGATGAAATGAGATGCAATCAAACATTCAGTTTATCAAAATCAAGCAAGCCCATCAACATTCTAATCTTACAAAAACTAGCTTCACTTAAGGGTTTTGTAAGAATATCAGCTATTTGATTTTCTGAAGGTATAAATTCTAATCTTATATCATCTTTTTGAGCATGATCTCTTAGGAAATGATGTCTAATCTCTATATGCTTGGTTCTAGAGTGCTGAATAGGATTTTTGGTTAGGTTGATGGCACTAGTATTATCACAAAATATAGGAATATTTTTGAGACTCATGCCATAGTCTTCTAGTTGTTGTTTCATCCAAAGTACTTGGGCACAACAACTGCCAGCTGCTACATATTCCGCCTCAGCGGTTGATAGTGCAACTGAATTCTGTTTCTTGGAGAACCAAGAAGTTAACATAGCACCTAAGAATTGGCATGTTCCACTTGTGCTTTTTCTATCTAACCTACATCCAGCAAAATCAGCATCCGAATATCCTACTAGCTCAAAAGATGATTCTCTAGAATACCATAATCCTATGGTCTGGGTCCCTTGTAGATATCTAAGGATTCTTTTTACTGCAACTACATGTGATTCCTTAGGATTAGATTGAAATCTAGCACACATGCATACACTGAACATTATATCAGGTCTACTTGCAGTCAAGTACAGTAAAGCACCTATCATGCTTCTATAATATTTAGAATCTACAGTTTTACCTCATTCATCAAGATAAAGTTTAGTGGTTGTGCTCATAGGCGTTCCAATTGGCTTTGAGCTTTCCATCCCGAACCTCTTTAGTAGATCTTTAATGTACTTTTGTTAATTGATGAAGATACCTCCTTTTAGTTATTTGATTTGCAGTCCAAGGAAGTAGGTAAGTTCTCCCATCATGCTCATTTCAAATTCACCTTGCATGCACTTTGCAAACTCTTGACATATAGATTCATTAGTAGCACCAAATATAATATCATCAACATATATTTGAACTATCAAAGTGTCATTTTTGTGAGTTTTTGTGAAGAGAGTTGTATCTATTCTACCTCTTACAAAATCATTATCAATCAAAAATTTACTTAGTCTTTCATACCATGCCCTTGGAGCTTGCTTCAACCCATATAGAGCTTTAGAAAGTTTATAGACATGATTTGGAAGACTTGGATTTTCAAATCCAAGAGGTTGTTCAACATAAACCTCTTCTTCTATAAAGCCATTTAAAAAGGCACTTTTCACATCCATTTGAAATAGCTTGAATTTATTAAAGCATGCAAAGGCTAATAACATTCGAATAGCTTCTAATCTAGCTACAGGAGCATAGGTTTCATCAAAATCTATTCCTTCCTCTTGGTTATATCCCTTAGCAACTAGTCTAGCCTTATTTCTAGTTACTATACCATTTTCATCCATTTTATTTCTATATACCCATTTAGTTCCAATAATTGAATGATCTTTAGGTCTTGGAACTAGTTCCCAAACATTGTTTCTCTCAAATTGATTTATCTCTTCCTGCATTGCAATTATCCAATCATTATCTTTTTCAGCTTCTATAAATGTCTTAGGTTCTACTTGAGACAAATAAGCTACAAAATTGCAAATATTTCTAACAGAAGAGCGAGTTCTTACCCCTTGTGAAGGATCACCAATTACTTGATCAATTGGATGATGATTTACATACCTCCAATCCTTGGGTAGATTTTCCTCTTGTTGACTTGTGGATGGTTGGTCCAAATTTGGAGTTGCCATCCCTTCATTTGTTTGAGTAGAACTCACTTTTGGGTCAACAATGGAAGTAGGAGTTTCCATTCTTGGAATAAAATCTGCATCATCTTTAAAGGAAACTTCTCCACTACTCATTGGGTTAGATTCATCAATAGTTACATGCACAGATTCTTCTACTACTAGAGTTCTCTTATTGAAAACTCTATAAGCCTTACTAGTAGTTGAATATCCTAAAAATATCCCTTCTTCGGTATTAGAATCAAATTTACTCAAGTTAGTTTTATTGTTATTTAAGATGAAGCATTTACTACCAAAGGCACGAAAATAGGAGATATTGGGCTTTCTCCCTTTCCATAGTTCATATGGTGTTTTATCAAGCAAGGGCCTTATCAAAATTCTATTTAAAATATAGCAAGAAGTATTCACGGCTTCAGCCCAAAAATATTTTGGTAAATTATTTTCACAAAGCATTGTTCTTGAAAATTCTTCTAGAACTCTATTTTTCCTCTCAACAACTCCATTTTGTTGAGGAGTTCTAGGAGCTGAAAAGTTGTGATTAATTTCATTTTCATCACAAAATTTCGAAAAGCTTTGATTTTCAAATTCTTTGCCATGATCACTTCTTATGCTTGAAATACAAATTCCTTTTTCATTTTGTACCTTTTTGCAAAACTTTTCAAAGCCTTTGAAAGCTTCATCCTTATAAGCAATAAAAATAACAAAGGTATATCTTGAATAGTCATCAACAATAACAAGAGCATATTGATGGCCACCTAGACTAATGGTACTAATTGGACCAAATAAGTCCATATGCAAAAGTTCCAAAGGTCTAGTAGTTGAGACTACATTTTTTGCTTTAAAAGATATCCTAGATTGTTTTCCCATTTGACAAGCATTGCAAATTTTGTTTTTCTCAAAATCGATTTTAGGAAGTCCAATAACTAAATCTTTTCTTGAAACAATTTTTAGCAAGTTCATGTTTACATGACCAAGCCTTCTATGCCATAGCCATTGATTTTCACTAAAGGCAGGAAAACATTTTTCATTAACGGAATGCAAAGATTTCAAATCAACTATATAGACATTTTCATGTCTATGGTCAATGAATTTGATCTTGTTGCTCTTGATGTCTATAACTAGACAATGAGAGGTCTCAAATGTGACTTTATATCCTTTGTCACATAATTGACTAATGCTAAGTAAATTTGGCTTAAGGCCTTGCACTAGCAAAACATTATCTAAGGTTGAGAAATCATTACCGACTTTTCCATGCCCGATGATCTTTATTTTAGTATTGTCTCCAATGGTCACAAGTCCACCATCTCTTAAAGTTAGCTCCTTGAATACGCTTTTATCACCGGTCATATGCTTCGAGCAACCGCTATCAAGGTACCAACAGTTACCTTTCTCCTTGGTGTGAAGGCAAATCTACATCACACAAGGATATACAATAGCACTTTTAGGTACCCAAAATTTCTTGGGTCCTTTGGGGTTAGTCCTAGAAAATACGGTTCCTTTTGGGACCCATACTTTCTTAATATGTGGTACTCTATGAACAAGTTGATGATGTACAATCCTAGCATTATAGTCATAGAAATTTCTAGGAAATCTTACATGTGCATTCCTATAATCCTTAGGATGATAGTTCCTAGTATACATGTTTCTATGGTAAGGAGTATGAAAATGCATGTCATTTCCAGAAAATGAATGATGATGCATTCTAGGATACATGCTAGCATATGTATGCAAGTTATTTCTAGAATAGCCATGATAGTGATTCCTAGGATGAGCAGAATGCATTCTTTGATTATACACATTGTTCCTAGAATGAGCATGATGATTATTTCTAAGGTGTGTATGAGCATTTCTAGAATGAGCATACAAATAAGCATGAGTATTTTTAGGATGCTTCAATTTAGTATGATCATTTAAGTTTCTAGACTTCCTAGGATTTATCGAGGGAGTGCTTTTAACAATGCTAGGAGCTTTTGAAGTAGAAGCTCCATCTACACAAGAGGCTTTCATGAATAAGCTCTCTTTTGTTTTTTGTTTTCCCAATGGAGAATATCCTACACCAGATTTTCCTCCACTTAATCTTTGGGAAGAAAGCACTTCATCAAGTTTTTCTTTACCAAGCATAAGTCTAGATATAGTACTGTTTAATTCAGAAATTTTATTTTTCAAATTCTCATTTTCATCTTTAAGAAAATCTTGAGACGAATCATACAGTAAAGATGATAATTTTTCTTTTTCTTCTCTAAGAACTATCATTTCTTTAGAAAGAGATGATACTTCTTTCTTAAGAACAGAATTTCTAGAATCAAATTTCTTTAATTCTTCATGCATTTCATTTATGACTTCTAGCAGTTCTTCACTACTAGTAACAATATTATTTTTTGAAGAGGGAGAAGATGTTACCTCACTTTCATCATCGATTGCCATCAAACAAAGGTTGGCAATTTTTTCGTATCCGATTTCTTTGTCTGATGACTCATCTTCTTCGTCATCGCTCCAGGTAGTTGCTACCATAGCTTTCTTTTTGAAGCCCTTATATGGTTTGCTTGAAACCGTACAGTCAGCTTTTATATGTCCTGGCTTCTTGCAGCCATAGCACATAAGTGGTTCCCTTTTTGAGGTGGGATCCTTTGAGTAAGGTTTCTTGCTTTTCTTCAAGAACCTATGGAATCGTCTGGTGATTAAAGCCATTTTACCATCCTCTTCACTGCTCTCTGCTTCTTGTTCTAATTCCTTTTCTTTGTTGCTCGTAGAAGCTTTGAGAGCAATTTGCTTTTTCTTCTTCTCATCATCATTGACGATGGGAGTCATTTCTTCCATCTCATATGTCAATAATGACCCAAGCAGCGTTTCAACATCAAGCTTGTCAAGATTTTTGGCCTCCTGAATGGCTGTCCTCTTTGGTTTCCATTCTGGTGGCAGAGATCTTAAGATTTTTCTGGTTAGTTCAACTTCCTCAATATTCTTGCCAAGCAATTTTAAACCATTTATAATAGTAGTGAATCGTGAATGCATTTCGGAAACGGTTTCGTTAGGAGACATCTTAAAAGATTCATACTCAGAAATTAGCATGTAAATTTTAGACTTTTTTACTTCACTTGTTCCTTCATATGTGACTTGCAATTTATCCCATATTTCTTTAGCAGAAACATATGCAGATATTTTGTTATATTCAGAAATATCTAATGCACAATGTAGCATGCTTGTTGCTCTGCTATTGAGAGACATCGTTCTACAATCCTCGTCAGTAAACTCAGTTTTGAGTTTAGGCATTGTATGAAGAGTCTCTCCAATAACTATTTCTTTTGAGTGAATTTTAGGTCCCTCTTCTATAATTCTCCATAGATTGTAATCTTGTCCTTCGACGAAGATTTTCATTCTATTTTTCCAATAGTTATAATTTGAGCCATTGAACAATGGTGGTCTAGTATAAGAGTGTCCCTCAGAGTAGCTATTTGCTGCCATTGGATCAACTCTAGGAATTTAAGCCTAATAAAGAGAACGAAGCTCTGATACCAATTGTAGCTCGAGGTTTCAACCCAAGAGGGGGGGTGAATTGGGTTTTTAAAAACTTTTGCGGAATTTATACAAGTTTATAAAAACTGATTAGCAGCAAATAATTAATACAAGTAATAAGCTGTAAATAAAGAGTTTAAGGAAAGAGGATGCAAACACAGTTATAGTGGTTCGGCAATATCAGATTCGTTCCGACCCTACGTCCACTCTCTTCAAGGAACTCCTTGAAGTAATCCACTAAGAAAACTTAGTCGCACAACTTAGCCAGGTGTTGCACAAACCGTACATAAGCAATTTACAGGAATTGCTTAAACCGAAAAATCCCCTTCCTTTCGGAAGTTTCCCCTTCCTCTCGGAAGTAATCTCTTTACAAAGATTGTGTAAAGTAAAAGGTAGAGAGACAGCAAATGAAAGCTTATTACAACAGAAATGTCTCTCTTTCAAAGTAAAGCTTGAAGAAATGGCTCAATAAGATTATTTCAAAGCTTTTTGTGTTTCAAGAGTATAAAAACTTGATTATATGAGATCAACTCTTTTTGAATATGTGCTACTTTTTTTTGAATGCTTTGCTGAATGGGTTTATATAGCAATCAATTAATATGGCCGTTTTGGACTTTAATTTGAAAAAGATTTACTTTAAAACGTTCAGATTTGGAGTCCAACGGTCATATTTTTGAATTACCAGTCGACTGGGTCGAGATACCAGTCGACTGGGTTCACTTGAAAAATACTCGTTTTCAAACCTTCTGGGTATCCAGTCGACTGGTATATATCACCCAGTCGACTAGGGATTTTCTGTCCATTTCACCAGTCGACTGGGTTGATTCATCCAGTCGACTGGGATATTACTGGTCAAAGTACCAGTCGACTGGGTTAATTCATCCAGTCGACTGGGTACCTTCTGACCCATATACCAGTCGACTGGTATATGTACCCAGTCGACTGGGTTATCTTCCAACCCAGTTTTTCTTCTGTTTTTCATAAAAAAAACATTTAAAAATAATGGTTTTAGAAAAACCTTTTGTGTTTGAGCCATTGAACAAGCTAATACAATGTATGAGTGAGACTTACATTGGTTCTAAACCTTAAGACCTATTCTAGATCTTCAGTCTTCACTTGATACTTGATTTGGTTCGAGTTTTTGCACTTTGTTCCTTGGTTGAATGTGTTTGATCCTTAATACAACTTAGTTTAAATATGTTAGTTAAATAACAGTTGTGTTTTGTCATCATTAAAATACGGGCGAGGGTCAACAATATCTTTAACGGGGGCTTAATGAAATTGAAAATAGATACGATGTATTTCTGCATTCTTTATCCAGTGCTCATACACTCAGGAAAAAAATAACAAGATATCTATTGTTATAAAGATTTTAATGTGTTTTGGAACTTACAATATAATTTTCTAATCTAATAAATAAAGAAGAATATGACTAGGGAGCCTAGATCTTCGGTTTATGCTTATGATACCGATAAAGGATACCACCCAATGACATGAGGACACGTGGACAAACTCCCCTCTAGTAGCATGAAGACATGTGGACGGACTCTCTCCAATAAACTGACAACACGTGGACAATTTCACCCAGTAGCTTGAAGACACGTGGACGAACCCCAAAACTTCTTTCACTTTGGACGAAGAAGAAGATTTTCTTCCACCTTTTGATCGAAGAAGGCGTCTTCCTCAACAACCTCTTCCTTGCCCTCGAATTGATCACGACCCACCCGGTTTGGCCTTGCTTGCTTGTTTGGAAATGGGCCTTGAAGATGTCGATGTTCATCATTCCCTCCACCTCTATACAAACGCAGATAAAGACCATAATAAGCCACACCGAGTTTGGTACCAGTTGGTATAGTGTTATGTCAAAATACCTTAGCACTACGTAAAAGAAGGAATGAAAGGGAAATCGGAGCTCGACCCTCATGTGTCACTCATACACACATATTTTGTAGGGCGCGTGGCTCGATGGGACATCATATGACCTCTCCCCAACCCTGGTTGGCTTAAGGGCATACTCTCTGAGAACGCGGTATGTCCTCCGGATCACCTCGAGATTCTCTTATTCCAGTTGGCTGGGTACAGCGTTAGCCGCGATCGACCACTGGACCTTATCCTTCACAGCCATATCTCCCCTCAGATTGACTAGGGTAATATCTACCTTATCCTCATCCACAAAGATGAAGTCCTCCTCATACCCCCCCTCTTCCACTTCCACGTAAGGCACCATGGATAGTAGTCCCTCCTTGGCCTCGGTGCCATCCGAGGACTCACACCCGGTGGAGGACGAGCTTGACCCCGTCTCCTCGGACTTACTTCTGTCATTACCACTACTTGGTCTATCGCGAAATCTATCTATTAAATACATGAAAAAGTTGATAGAAGAAACTCAGCAAAAATATGATCGCCTGAGCAGTTTTTTCTCAGCTAAAGCCCCGCGCACCCTCGAACCTCAAATAAACTCCGAGCACCTTCTCACCAAAATCAACTCCAAGCACTCTCACACTTTTGGTATGAGGCCGTGGGCTCTCAAATTTCTTCTCTGTTTACTACTGAAGTGAAGTGGGGTAAAATAATGAGCAAACATCCTTATATAAGAAGAGAGGCGAGACAAACAAGGAGAGTTAAACCTTACAGTTGGAAGGACATGACGGTCAAAATAACCGAGGCTACTTTTACATCCCTCAGGAGCCCCCAACTGCAATGATGCGACGTTTTGCCTGCTCGAGATGTCGTTCCATTCCTCAAAGGAACCAATCAATAAATGGCGCCGTCATTTCCAGTCTACTGGAACATTTATAAAGGTTCCAAAGGCAACCCAAGTATCATCCTTTTGGGCCTAGAAGGCAAAAAGGATTACTAGGGCCAAACATTAAAGGTTTGATTTGGGCTTAAAACGCAAACAAGGATTACTAGGGCCCAACACCAAAGGTTTGATTTGGGCCTAAAAGGCAAGAAGCCCAAGAATCCACCAAAAATTCCAAAAGAAGAAGCCCAAGAATTCATCCAAGATTCCAAGAAAAGAAATCTAAAGAATGCCGTAAGGATATTAAAACCGGACGGCACAAAAATTGAAGATCTCCAAGGCCGAGTATATTGACTACTGCTCATATGCTCGAACTGATGTTTCCGAGGCCGAGCATATTGACTGCTGCTCATATGCTCGAACCGATGTTTCCAAGGCCGAGCATATTGACTGCTACTCTTATGCTCGGATCAACGTTTTCAAGGCCGAGCATATTGACTGTTGATCATATGCTCGGGCCAACGTCTCCAAGGTTGAACATATTGACTACTGCTCATATGCTTAAACCAATGTCTCTAAGGCCGAGCATATTGATTGCTGCTCATATGCTCGAACCGACGTCTCCAAGGCCGAGTATATTTACTTTTGCTCATATGCTCGGTCCAACGTCTCCAAGGTTGAGCATATTGACTGCTGCTCATATGCTTAAACCAATGTCTCCAAGGCCGAGCATATTAACTGCTGCTTATATGCTCGGACCGACGTCTCCAAGGCCGAGCATATTGACTTCTGCTCATATGCTCGGACCAATGTTTCCAAGGCCGAGCACATTGACTGTTGCTCATATGCTCAGACTGACGTCTCTAAGGCCGAGTATATTGACTTCTGCTCATATGCTCGGACTATTGTCTCCAAGACCAAGGATCTTGATTGCTGCTCATATGCTCATACCAATTTCTCTAAGGCTGAGCATATTGACTGTTGCTTATATGCTCGGACCAAAGTCTCTAAGGTAGGGCATTTTGACTGCTGCTCATATGCTCGGACTAGTGTGTCCAAGGTCGGGCCTATTGACGCTATTCATATGCTCGGACCAACGTCTCCAAGGCCGAGCATATTGACTACTGCTCATACGCTTTGACCAATGTATCTAATGTCAAGCATATTGATTGCGGCTCACATGCTCAGACCGACATCTCTAAGGCCGATCAAGTTGACAACTGCTCAAACGCTCAGTCCAACATTTCCAAGGCCGAGCATATTGACTGCTGCTCAAACGCTAGGTCCAACCCCTCAAAGGCCAAGTATATCGACTGTTGTTCAAATTCTCGGCCCAACGTCTCCAAGGCTGGGCATATTGATAGCTCCTCAAAGGCTCGACCAAATGTCTCCCAGGCTGAGCAAGTTGAATACTGCTCAAATACTCGACCCAACATCTTTAAAGTCGAGCATATTGAATGCTGCCCAAATGCTCGGCCCAACGTCTCCAAGACTGAGCAAGTTGATTACTGCTCAAATGCTCGACCCAACGTCTTTAAAGCGGAGCTCTATCATACTTTCTTAGAGCACATAAATGTACTTAAGAAAATGGGAGGCCTTTGATACAGCCAATAAACACACCACCCAATAGTGTAACGACATGTGGACAACCCCTATCCAATAGTATAGCGACACGTGGACACTCCTCAATCAATAGTACAATGACACGTGGATAGTCCTAAACCAATAGCACAACTACATGTGGATAATTCTTACCCAATAGCACAACAACACCTGGACCATTCTGGCCCAATAGCATAGTGACACATGGAAAAAACTGTGGGTAGTCATCGCCTCCCCCGGACTCCCCCACACATACATGTAGCATGATTATAGGGATTACAGTCATCCCTGGACACACGACTAGACCTTTTGACGGAGGAGCGGGATCTCCAGGAATGCCCCATCCTTACTACATAGGCGACCTCACCCCCAAAACGCTATAAAAGGTCCAAGGTACGCAAATCCAATATGATCTACAATCACAATTTCATTACTGAAAACGTCAAGCATCTTCATTTCTCTAAAAACTTGCACTGACGAAAGCATCAGAGTGTCCTCAGAGGCATTACCCCTCCTATCTTCCGGTGACTCCCTAGCTCATCCAGTTTTCCTTATACATGCTCCCATTTTGAGCACCGACCTCCAGCTCAGCAACACATTTTAGGCATCAACAGATTGGCACCGTCCGTGGGAAATCACCATCTCTCGCTAACAATAAAAGCGAAGAAGTCTAAAGAACTCATCTGTTGCCATGCCACCCAAGAATACCACAAAGAACGCTAGCAACAGATTAACCTAAATAGTTAATTGCTAACTTATATGTTATAATAGAATTAGATCAAAATGAGTTAGAATAACAGTAAAATCACTTGTAGGTTATAAAACGGGCAAAAAAATAAATGTACCTCGGGAGCAAACCTCCAAGCTCTAAAAAAAAAAAGAGTTTTCGGATCAAAACAAAAAAAAAAGTCTTTGGAGCAATGAAGCCGTGACTAATAGTGATAACCTTAACACACCGTGACAATGAGATCCTAATTTATCTCATATGAAAGACGACTCGAAGAAACTTGCGTTGACAGATTGACTAAAAAAAATTATATTCTAAAAATTCTCAATTTTTAGAATATAAATAAAACAAGAAAATATTTATCATAAAAATTTTCAATTTTTAATAAAATATTTTTATTTTTTCAGTCAAATAAATAGCACTAATATTTTTGTGAATAAATACAGAATTGCAGTTGTTGTTTACTCTTACTTCACTGTTATTTCCCTCTAGCAAAGGCTGCTTCGCTAATCAAAATAAAACAAGCCGATTTAAGTATTGTTCGAGAGTTTATGAAATAATTTTTATTAATAATAAATTAGAACGTTATCCAAATGGTTTTAATAAATTATCCATAAAATGAATAAAAAAACTAAAAAATATATTTTAAACTTGAAAATTGAATAAATTGTGTTTGGAAAACAATTTTTATTTTTATTTTATTAAATACTATTTAAAAAAAATTATAAAACAAAACTATTACTAGATCGAATGGTATCTTATTAAGAAAAGCTATCAATCATGATTTCGTGTTTAGTTTCTTTCTTTGTAATGGTTTACATATATTGGCATCAAATAAGTAACGGATTCAATTAATTAACCATATGATGAATTTTGATATTATAGTTTTAATGTAAAATTAATTAAAAAAAAGGCTCGAGTACTGCTTTGATGACCTGCTTGGTCATAAACTAGCTACCGCTACCAACCTTGGCGGCTTTAGTACTACTACTACACGATAAATAACTTGCTTTTCATCTTTCTCTTAATGCATTATACGTGAGGAAACAACGAAAATGCAAAAAAAAAAAAAAAAATGTAATAAACATTTTACTTGAGGAGAAGATCATAAGATCAAAAGATTCAATGGTGTTATAATGGAATTAAATTGAAAATGTATTGTTTTTCTTGAAAAATATAACAATGTTATTTATTAGTAAAACATTGAAAATCAATTTTTTTTTTATTCTGGTTGCGATTATTTTATTTTTTGTTTAAAAAATATTTACATTAAAAATTAGTATATGTTGATGTCGAAAATTTGTCAGATATATACGCACACAAAAAGAGAAAAAACCCTTAAAAGTAGTCGAATGATGCTTATGATAATGAGAGTCACCTTTATATAATGTTTAGAAGTAGAGTCTGTTTAGGAAAGTAATTAATGTTGAGAGTTATAGTAGATTTAAGACTCTTATATACTGAAGTGTCTTGATAGAATTAGAGTTCCATGAGCTAGAATGTCTCGATAGAATTAAGGTTTTTATAGATTGGAATGACATTTATACCCCCTATACATGTAAAAGATTTATTTACTAGATTTGTTGATTGGTAAATCCATCCCAAGATGACACATGTCATCTAAAAATTGGTGAAACAAAGATAAGAAAGTCCTGTGTGCCGTATGATTTCAAAATGAGGAAAACCTTGATGATCTGCTTGGTCATAAACTAGCTAGCGCTACCAAGCATGGCGGCTTTAATACTACTACTACACGATAAATAACTTGCTTTTCATCTTGTTCTTAATGCATTATATGTGAGGAAACAACAACGAAAATGCAAAAAAATGTAATAAACATCTTTTATTAAATCAAACCTTATTTTTTTTGCACATTTTCAGTATGGAAAGAAACTTATGGTACGCAAGATCGAATTATACAATAAAGTTCACGTGATCTGATATGAAGAATATGAACGAATTGAAGATAAGATTATAAGACCAAGAGATTCAATGATGTTATGATGGAATTAAATTGAAAATATACTGTTTTCCTTGAAAAACATAACAATGTTATTTGTGAGAAAACATTATAGAATCTATAAGAAAAAATAACAGAAAGAACAATATTGAGTGAAAATTTGTAAGGGTGTCTACGCATACAAAGAGAGAAGAAATCCTTAGGAGTAACCGAATGATACATGTAATAATGAGAGTCACTTAATATAATGTTTAGAAGTAGAGTCTGTTTAGGAAAGTAGTTCATGTTGAGTATTATAGTAGAATTAGGATTTTCGTAGACTGGAGTGTCCTGTTAGAATTAGAGTTCTATTAACTAAAATATCTTAATAGAATTAAGGTTTTCATAGGTTGAAATAACATTAATACCCCTATATACGTGTAAGATATTTATTTGCTAGATTTACTGATTAGTAAACATTATAGAATCTATATGAAAATTGGTGAAACAAAGATAAGAAAGTCCTGTGTCTAGTATGACTTCAAAATGAGGAAAACCTTTACAAGTCCATATGTTTGATCAAAGACTACAAAACAAACTTAATCCAAATACTATAACCAGGTTTGAACGTTTACTTTTACTAGTAAAAATTGACTAATTGTGTGACTTATGTCTATGTCAGAGACTTTCTATAAGACACTGTTTTATCACGTTTTTATTTGTACTCATCAAAATTAATCAGGTGGAAAAATATTACACAAGTTAATTAGAAGAAAAAACAACAACATTCCACCCACTTTTTAAAGTTTTTTCTTCTCTTTCTTTTCACGCGTATTCAACACTCAGAAAATTGCACTAATTATTTTTTAAGTTAGTATTATTTATCAATGAAACTGTTTTAAAAATTAAAAATATATATAAAGAATTTGATCATGACTTATTTTATATAAATAGAAAGATAAATACGATATAGCATAATAAAAGTATAACATTTTTTTTAGTATGAAAAATTTATTGTTTGTTTTTTTTCTATCAAAATTATTAAAAAAAATAAAAAGTGAGGATAATTTACAAAAAAAAAATGTTAAATGACTTCCAAACGATTTTTAAGTTTTATTATAATCTTATTTTAATGTATTCAATCATATTAAAATGAAAAATTAACATTAAATTGATTAAAAATAATAATATATTACAACTAATTAAAAATTGTAAGATTTCTGATGTCAAATTTTTAGTTTGCATACCTAAATGTAACGATCTCTTGTGCAATCATTGAATTAAACATGATGGAGTATACATGAACACACTCAAAAGAACTTTATAAGACTCATGTTGTCCCATACGCAATATGTTGGTGCATGTGAGTACTGTATAAAGAGGTACACTCAAAGGATTAGGTTGGATAGGAAAAGGAGCCACATACATATTAATTCATCATATTTGGTGAGCAAATCATACAACCCATGTGCAATAGCCATGGTTCTCCAAAAGTAGTTTTGTTTTGTCCAAATTTGATTAAAATTGCTTCAAAAGAATCTAAGCCGACCAATTGTAATTTGCTCCATTGCATTGCATCCATTAATTTATTATAATTTTTTTTAAAAGAATCAGTAAAAAAACACTTCGATCTCTCTATTTTAATAATTACTACTCCACTGCTTTATGTAGATTTTGAAAGGAACCTAACTAAAGAGCCTTTATAGAGATTAACTGTCTAAATTAGTAATTAATTAAATTGCATATGCGGGATAAAAAGATAATTATTAATATAAACTAATATATCAATATACTAACAACATGCCTTGATATGCTAATATAAATAATAATGAAAGGGAAAAAAAAAGGAATTTGGTGGGAACATGGTGGGAACATGGTGGACAAAAGTAGTTGGGATTGATGAGGGCATGTTTGGATAGGGTAGTCAAAAACTGTTTTCAGTTAAAATTTTTTTTTTTTTTATGTTTGACAAATAATTTTAAAAAAACCAGTTTTCAAAAATTGATTGATGGAAACTCCAAATTGGTGTTTTCTGACATAATTTTTGAAAAATAGCCCTAAAATCAGTGTTTACTTCTCTGTTTCATTCTTCTTTCATAGTATATAAAAAATATAAAAATTTAAAAATAAAATAATATTAATTATTTTTAGTATTTAGTAAATATGAGAAATAAAATTAATATAGATTTTAAATTTAAACTAAAAACTAAAAATAATTACAAGATATATCAAAATAGTTTTCAAAATAAGATTATCCAAACAACATTTCACTATTTTCTGTTTTGGAAACAGTTCTTGAGTTATAGTTATCCAAACATGTTTTCTTCATAAAATATCAAAAATTATTTTTCAGTTTTCATTTTCGAAAACAATTTTCGAAAATTGAAAACAAAAAACGGTTATCCAAACATACTCCCTTTGCATCTTTTGCATTTTTTTTTTTAATTTCCCCACAATGTAGACCGGTGTTATCTCTTTCCTGGTTGTCCACAATTGAACTTACAAAAGTACCGTCTCATCTTGCCGTTTATCTCATCGTAATCAAGTACGTAGTAATAAACAACGTATCAGTTACTTTCTTAGGATATATCTTGTTTGGTTTAATAGTAAAAATAATTTATTAATTTTAAAATAATTTATAATATAATATTAATAATAATAAAAATAAAAATTGTTTAGTATTTAATAAAATAATAGTGAAAATAATTTAAAAAAACAATTTTTTAAAAGCAAAAAACATTTCATAAGTGAAAGAAAAAAAGTGGAAGAGAAAATAAATGAGAAATGATGGATAAGAAAATTGATTTTTTTTTTTCAATTTTCATCACGTGTTTGACAGCAAAAAGAAATGATAAAACAAATTTTGTTTTATCTTTCGCTCGCCAATCATTCTAATTTAGAAGAGTTGAGATTAATTTATCATGTAAAAGAAAAAAAATCAATTATCTCATTTTTCTTTCTTTTCTCACAAATTTTGTATGGCACAAATGATAGAAAAATATTCCATACTCACCTATTTTTCTTCTTACTTTTTTTTATCTAATTTTTTCTTTCTACTAATCATAACCTAAAGTAAATAAATTTCAGCACCCGTTTGGTTTGGTACAAGAAATGCAATGGGAATAACATAAAACTAAAATGCTATAAAAATTGAAGTTTGATGGGATTAAGGAAGAGATGTCAGTGCTTTTATTAATAAAATATATTGTTTTATGATCAATGAAAATGAACAAGATTATCAAATTTAAATTGGTATATCATTTTTTTTGTTAGGCATAACACAACATATTTTACCAATAAAATATCATTATCTAATTCACCCTATCTATCTCAAGTTTCAGTTTTAGCAATTCTATTATTTTTGGAAACCAAACATTATTTTTGTACCTAACCCTTCAATTAAGTGTCTCTAACGGAATCGAAGATTATCTAAAATTAAGGTTGAGATTTCGTTTTTTATGCGTTTGACAGATACACAATTCATTTAACATATTCAAATTCATATAAATTGACAAACAACTAACTATTAAGTTGTAAAAATCATATGTATCAATCACTCGATATTTATCACAAAATTATCGGCACCCAAAATTTGTTTGAATCACATAAAAATTTACAAATTTACAAAATATAAAAAAATCCATTTTCATAAATAATATCAAACGAATACATAAAATTTTAAAAAAATTGTCGGTTAATTTAGTGACGAAAGCTTTTGTTCCACTAACCAAATGTGGTTTTATAAAAGAAATCAAATTAATTTAGTTTAATATTAATTTTCTTTTTGTTTAATTATATATTATTATTAGGGTGTTTAGTATTAATCTTTAATCAATCAAGTTGAAATGCATGCACAAACCAGCATTTAATACTTCTGAAAAAATTAAGGCAAAAGAGTTTAGGGGGTTGGAGGTAATTACATTAAGCAGAGACAGGCACGATGATCTATATGGTTGGCAGTGGAGGGGCAAAATTCTACGGTTGCCATGCATTATTTCGCAGCCTCACATGCACAAGCAACATAAAAAAATTAATTTTCAATATTTAAAAGTTTGTGAATATCTATGTACGTATTTACTATTAACAAAGGCATAACTTTTGTTTGGTGTTCACTCATCAAAATATATCTTAAACTCCTACTTAAATATATAAATAAATTATTTAAATAAAATTATATATGTATATCAATTTACTCAAACTCTTCACATCTTTCTTTTTTGTTTTTCTCTCTTATTATCCCACTCGAACTTAATTTTTCCATTTTCCTTATATCTTTTATCTTCAACTCATGTTGATTTTCTATATCAGTCTTAGATATGAGTATGTGAGACAATTGATACAAGATGATATCATTATAATTGTCTATGTAAAGTCAAGTAAGAACTTGATTGGTCAACTTACTAAGGCACTCACAGGAGACCTAGTAAGTAATACACAGAGAAATGAGGCTTGAACCATTTAAAAGTCAGCAGTGATGGAAACCCAATATAATACTAGTAGACAACTAGTCATAGGTTTTAATGGGTAATGACAAGTTACTGTGATTGACAGTTGATATTGTCACAAAGTTGGCCCATAATTGAGAAAGACAGTATCGTCTGTTATGTTTTAGAGGATGAGTTAAACTCTTAATGAAGTTATAAAATGCGTTCTAGTAATGGAAACGCAATAGAAACTTCACCTACATGAATAGAGAAGTGGTGCCACTTCTTATAGAGAGTTATTGTTTGCTTTCTTGAGGTTCATGAAACTAAGATATAGTACATGACCATAACAGTGCTAAGTGAAAATAATTTCTCATCGAAATAAGAGAATTGTATGTGTGTAATGGCTCTGGTCGTATCATATAGGAATGTTGGTTTAATATAAAGGACACCGTTCATTTCGATATACTTTGAGATGTTTACACTAATAGAAGGTTTTAAATCGAAAGATACCTTCTTTATGCATACAAGACTTAGAGATATTGTGGCAGTATTTTTCAAAATTGTTTTTTCAAACAAGTGGGGGATTGTTAGAACAATAAGAGTAAGGGTTGTTTGAAAACCCAAAAGGCATTAGTTTAAATCAAATGTTTTTGATTTATATAGAAAATATTTGAGATTAAATCAAAAGACATCAGTTTAAATCAAAGGTTGTGATTTAAACATAAAATGTGTGAGATTTAATAATTGATTTTTAAACAGATATGATCTGGTCCGTTAAAAACTAACAGACATGATCGTGAGACTCTTATTAAATCTGAAAAAAAATCATGTCTTTCCAACTGGAAAAACACGAATTTCCAGAACCGTTTGAAGAGGTGCTTCTGTACCTATAAATACCCATCATTTCCCACTTTCATAATACAATTCTTTTTTTTTTTTTCATTATTTCTTCTTTCTTTCTTCTCTCTTTTTCTCTAAAAACTTTGTCATAATATTTCAGTATTTAAAAGCAGAGTTAAATCGGAAGTTCTTCAGATTTTGCTGTGTGCAGACTTCAATTTTGAGACTTGGTTGTATCCTGGAAGATAATTCGTCTATAACCCATAGCAAATCTATTTATACAAGTGAGGATGAATAAAGCCTTAAAGACAATGTTTACTACACGCCTATAAGTCTTGATTTTCATACTGTTCAAGTTTAGAAAAAAATTTACAGCAATTAATATATTATTTTATCACATAAAAGAGCAGATTAACACGCGCGTGTTGAAATGCTAGTATATAATTAAGCCGGTAGATCCTTTTCGTATTTTTCCTTAAAATGTCTGAAAAACCTTTACTTAAATATATAATTTAAATATTTAAATAGGGTTAGATATGTAACCCAATTTAATCCAATTATTCACATATTTCTCTAATGTTTTTCTCTCCCTTAGTATCCCACTCAGATTTAATTAGCTCACTCTCCTTATTACTCTCATCTTCAACCCACTCCTTATCACATAAAAAAGATAAGCAAAAGAGATGCAAAAAGCCTTTTCTTAATTATCAAACATTAAGAATGGCAAGGTGGTTCAATTTGGTCCGATTATCTTATACTTAAAAAGAAAATTAAAAATATAGATACCAAAATCAAATTAAACATTGAATTGATTGAAATATCGAATCATTAATTTATTGGTCAAATTAGTAAGTCAATAAAAACTATATAATAATATTATGATAAAATACTTGTCAAATTATTTATTAATATTTTTATAAAGACATAATCATCAAATTAGATGAAAAGAATTTTTTTCATTCTTAGTTTCAATTAAAACAAAGCAAATTGGGGAGGTTGAGCCGAGAGCAAACCCCAAATTGCTAAACCACTAATATCTCTCTTAAATATGATGGTTGAATAGGAAATTAGGGGATTTCATATGCAATGACAATTATACCCTTAATGCATTAGAGTTAAAACAAAAAAAATTTAAACTTGTAATTTTGGTCGTTTGGATAGAAATTGCTCTATTGAATTCGGATTGAGTTGCATCGTATTAAAACTTTATTGATAATAATATTTTATGAATACTACATTTATAATAATATTATTAATAAAAAATTTTAAAATTAAAAATAAAGTTTCGAAGTGATTGAAAGTGTACTTTACACAGGGATAAAACAACAACATATAAAAAACCCTGGCGTGCAATAGCCAGGCACCTTCCGAAAATATCACTTTTAAAAGGACCCAAAACAAAAAAAAAAAGGATAAAAATTGGTGCCTTGCTTGAAAAGGGTTAAGGTAGCCCTTAGCGACAATGGTTTGGTCAAATTGCAAAGAAAGAGAATAAGAAGAAGCCTTCAAAAGTAGGACCAATCCTACCCTCGCTGGATAGATAGATGGGCCAAAACAAATATTGATGGGTCCCTCATGAGACTCTAAATTGATTTTCAGTTAACTACTAATTTTTATTAAATTTAATTTGTCTGACCAACCTCCACTTCCAAGTATTTGTATCCTCTCTTTCTGCTTTAACCCCCTATAAATACCATACCAAATCTTTCATTTCACCATTAAGAAACTTTCTTGAGAGAGATAGAGAGAGAAAATTACAAAGAAAAGAGAAAATTTAGAGAGATGGAGAACTTCCCAATAATCAACATGGAGAAGCTCAATGGTGAGGAAAGAGCAGCTGTAATGGAGAAGATCAACGATGCTTGTGAGAACTGGGGTTTCTTTGAGGTATTAAAAACTAAAACTAGTTTTTGGTACCATATGTAGTTTCAGTTTTTTGGCCGTTGTTTGGTAAAATAACTGTCTAAATTCAGTTTTTAAAAAAAAAAAATATTATTCAATTTTTGATTCCTCTCAAAAATCTTTTCTTTAGGTGTTTGGTAAACCCTTTTAAAACCTAGGCCAAACAGTTAACTCCCCATTCCTACCTTCTCATTTTGACAATTTTTTCTAGTAAAAATTTGATGGGATCTAATATTTTGTGGGGGATTCTTTGTTGTTTGTTGATAATTTTAGCTGGTGAATCATGGAATACCAAATGAGGAACTAGACACAGTGGAGAGATTGACAAAGGAACACTACAGGAAGTGTATGGAACAAAGGTTTAAGGAACTTGTAGCAAGCAAGGGCCTTGATGGTGTCCAGACAGAGGTCAGTGACATGGACTGGGAGAGCACCTTCCATTTGCGCCATCTCCCTGAATCTAACATAGCTGAAATCCCAGATCTCGAAGACCAGTACAGGTAAAAACAAATTACGACTATATATCATTAGTTGAAAAAAAAAAACCCCACTCTTTGTTGACCAATGATTATAATATTTTAAGATGAGTGCAATATATTGCAATTCAACCCTTGAATGAATTAATTAGCCAACTTACCAGTTTTATCTCTTAACAATTAAGGAAATATTATTACTTGTTACAGGAAGGTGATGAAGGAATTTGCATTGAAATTAGAGAAATTAGCAGAGGAGGTACTAGACTTGTTATGTGAGAATCTTAGACTAGAGAAAGGGTACCTTAAGAAAGCCTTCTATGGGTCGAAGGGTCCAAACTTTGGCACAAAGGTTAGCAACTACCCTCCATGCCCAAAACCAAACTTGATCAAGGGACTCAGGGCCCACGCCGATGCCGGCGGCATAATCTTGCTCTTCCAGGATGACAAGGTCAGCGGCCTCCAACTCCTCAAAGACGGCGAATGGATCGATGTCCCCCCAATGCGCCACTCCATTGTTATCAACCTTGGTGACCAACTTGAGGTATAATACCATTTTTGGTGTAACTGCAGTTTTAGCTGTTGGAAGTCAAAAAAGGTTTTTGAAACCATTTTTGGGAAAACAGTCAGTTTGGTAAAACAACTGTTGAGTTCCTTCTGACACGAAATTAGCCTTTTAGAATCTATTTTTCAAGACTGATGTGGGTTTTTGAATGGGCAGGTGATCACTAATGGTAAATACAAGAGTGTTGAGCACAGAGTGATTGCACAAACGGATGGTACCCGAATGTCAATTGCTTCATTCTACAACCCTGGAAGTGATGCAGTTATCTATCCAGCAACAGAATTGGTGGAAAAAGAAGCAGAGGAGAAGAAACAAGTTTACCCAAAATTTGTGTTTGAAGACTACATGAAGCTGTATGCTGGGTTGAAATTCCAGGCCAAGGAGCCAAGATTTGAAGCTATGAAAGCTGTTGAAGCAAATGTTAATTTGGGTACAATTGCAACTGCTTAAATAGCTAGTAATTGGACTAGATGACGCAGTTGTATGTTACTAAAAGTTTAATTTTTTTTATTTGTAAATTGGTGGGGGAGTCGGATTGAATCCGGATCTCTTCTACGAAGGGTTTGGAGATGATCGTTAGGTCAAGAGGTTGCTCTCGTTAAAAGCTGAAATTCATGTGAGCAAGTTTGAAGATTAATTAGGAGATCTAAGCTTGCTGTTTGTGAGTCAGAGCTTATACTAAAGTGGCCAGTGGGTATGGATTTATTTTGTAGACAGTAACAAAAAGGGTGGCTTTTCTCACGGGCATTCCCGGTGAAATAGACCACCCTAACAAAAGTTGTTATTCCAGAATATTATCATTCTAATAAGGAAATTCGTCCAATTGTTTCTTTCTCTTCATTTGTTTATGTGCTGGTGCATGATTTATATATAGAATTAATATACAGTTAAATTCCAACTCTTGCTTCAAGTCTCATTAAAAAACAGACTCAATGATAATACAAACTAATCATCTTTGAATCAAGAAAAAGGCAACAAATGTTTTTTTAACCCTTCTAAAAAAAGGCTAACCATGTATATCAAGAGGACTGAATATAGGAAGTGCCTGTAAGGAGATTTCTCAGAACAAACTCATCCTTTGTTCGTGTTTCAAGACTGGCCGAATAGGAAGTTCACATGCCAACATTAGAAGCGTGTAAGTACGTTGAGTCGCTGCGTGCTGTCACCAAAATCGTGATGAAAACATCGATGCAGACGTGTAAAAGGCTTGGGTTTGGGTTGCCACCAAGATTTGCATCTGTCCATCGGTTCACACTCTAAGTCGATCAACAAATCAGCTCATTCTTGTCTCATATCTGATCAAAGTGCATCGTGAATGTTATTCATTATTCTCATAATAATTTTTTTATGTGAAAATGTGAGATGAACGAATAATACTCTTGACTTTTTACCCAAAATTGGGTTTATCGTACACAACTAATCCATCATATGATGAAACACATGCACCGCTATTTAAAGAGTTATGAATATGCACTACTACTGTTCCCCTTCCCTAAAAGTGACTTCCAAATGCAGTAAAACAAAGATAGCAGAATTATCTGTTATGGGAGATCACAATTAAGTATATCAACATATTTGCCCGACATGATAAGAAGTTTTTCTCCTTTTTTTTCCCTTTTTCTTTTCTGTGTGGTGGGCATTTTGATAAACAATGTATTTGAGTGATAAGATTATGAATTATTCTTAGTAAGAATGGAAGATGGAATAAGATGAAACTATAAAATAGCAATTTTAGGATGACATTATTGTAATCCACAACAAACTTTCTTTTTTGATTTTGGTATCTAATGATCCATAAGCATTCACCTATATTAAGTGGGGCAGCTAATAATCATGTAAAAGAATATATAAATATCAAACCTCTTTCTTACTTCTAATCATTATAAGAATATAGTGATAACTCACACCCATATCTCATGTTGATATTGTAATAGAAAAGATCATATCTTATAGGAAAGGTTTAACGATTTTGAAAGTAACTTGGGTAAACATCCGTAATATTATAAATGATATCAGAACCAATCTGCTCTACAAAATATGGACAGCGCATTTTCATTATGCCAATTACTAGTAATTAAAACTTCATGGAGAGAGGACAAATTAGTTTGGGTGGAACGAAGAATGCTTGGTTAAATCGGATCTAAAATATTAATTTTAGATTTGTCCAAAACTTCATTGGTAATTTTAGACCCGATCTAACCAAGTATTTTTGAGGTGGACCACACTAAACATCAAGATCTACAATTAATCATTTAACAATTCCAACAATAGTCATTGAATCAAGGCTTTATGTTCTTATTCAATGAGCTTAACAGAATCATTGGCTTCAAAATATCTTCAAAATATACATATCTTTAATGGGGGCTTAATGAAATTGAGAATAGATACGATGTATTTCTGCATTCTTTATCCAGTGCTCATACACTCGGGAAAAAAATAACAAGACATCTATTGTTATAAAGATTTTAATCTGTTTTGGAACTTACAATATAATTTTCTAATCCAATAAATAAAGAAGAATATGACTAGGGAGCCTAGATCTTCGATTTATGCTTATGATACAGATAAAGGATACCACCCAATGACATGAGGACATGTGGACAAACTCTCCTCTAGTAGCATGAAGACATGTGGATGGACCCTCTCCAATAAACTGACAACACGTGGACAATTTCACCCAGTAGCTTAAAGACACGTGGACGAAGCCCAAAACTTCTTTCACTTTGGACGAAGAAGAAGATCTTCTTCCACCTTTTGATCAAAGAAGGCGTCTTCCTCAACAACCTCTTCCTCGCCCTCGAATTGATCATGACCCACCCGGTTTGGCCTTGCTTGCTTGTTTAGAAATGGGCCTTGAAGATGTCGATGTTCATCATTCCCCCCACCTCCATACAAACGCAGATAAAGACCATAAGAAGCCGCATCGAGTTTGGTACCAGTTGGCATAGTGCTATGTCAAAATACCTTAGCACTACGTAAAAAAAGGAATGAAGGGGAAATCGGAGCTCGACCCTCATGTGTCACTCATACACACACATTTCGTAGGGTGCGTGGCTCGATGGGACATCACATGACCTCTCCCCAACCCTGGTTGTCCTAAAGACATACTCCTTGAGAATGCAGTATGTCCTTTGGATCACCTCGAGATTCTCCTATTCCAGTTGGCTGGGTACAGCGTTAGCCGTGATCGACCACTGGACCTTATCCTCCACAACCATATCTCCCTTCAGATCGACTAGGGTAATATCTACCTTATCCTTATCCACAAAGATGAAGTCCTCCACATACCCCCCCTCTTCCACTGCCACGTAAGACACCATGGATAGTAGTCCCTCCTTGGCCTCGGGGCTATCCGAGGACTCACTCCCGGTGGAGGACGAGCTTGACCCCGTCTCCTCGGACTTACTTCTGTCATTACCACTACTTGGTCTATCGCGAAATCTATCTATTAAATACATGAAAAAGTTGATAGAAGAAACTCAGCAAAAATATGATCATCTGAGCAGTTCTTTCTCAGCTAAAGCCCCGCGCACCCTCGAACCTCAAATAAACTCCGAGCACCTTCTCACCAAAATCAACTCCGAGCACTCTCACACTTTTGGTACGAGGCCGTGGGCTCTCAAATTTCTTCTCTGTTTACTACTGAAGTGAAGTGGGGTAAAATGATGAGCAAACATCCTTATATAAGAAGAGAGGCGAGACAAACAATGAGAGTTAAACCTTACGGTTGGAAGGACATGACGGTCGAAATAACTGAGGCTACTTTTACATCCCTCAGGACCCCCCAGCCGCAATGATGTGACGTTTTGCCTGCTCGAGATGCCGTTCCATTCCTCAAAGGAGCCAATCAATAAATGGCGTCGTCATTTCCACTCTACTGGCACATTTATAAAGGTTCCAAAGACAACCCAAGTATCATCCTTTTGGGCCTAAAAGGCAAAAAGGATTACTAGGACCAAACACTAAAGGTTTGATTTGGGCTTAAAATGCAAAAAGGATTACTAGGGCCCAACATCAAAGGTTTGATTTGGGCTTAAAAGGCAAGAAGCCTAAGAGTCCACCAAAAATTCCAAAAGAAGAAGCCTAAGAATTCATCAAAGATTCCAGGAAAAGAAATCTAAAGAATGCCTTAAGGATATTAAAACCAGACGGCACAAAAATTGAAGATCTCCAAGGCCGAGCATATTGACTGCTGCTCATATGCTCAAACTGACATTTCCAAGGTCGAGCATATTGACTGCTGCTCATATGCTTGAACCGATGTTTCCAAGGCCGAGTATATTGACTGCTGCTCATATGCTCAGACCAACGTCTTCAAGGCCAAGCATATTGACTGTTGCTCATATGCTCGGACCAACATCTCCAAGGTTGAGCATATTGATTACTGCTCATATGCTTAAACCAATGTCTCCAAGGCCGAGCATATTGATTGTTGCTCATATGCTCGAACCGACGTCTCCAAGGCCGAGCATATTGACTTCTACTCATATGCTCGGTCCAACGTCTCCAAGATTGATCATATTGACTACTGCTCATATACTTAAACCAATGTCTCCAAAGCCGAGCATATTAACTGCTGTTCATATGCTCGGACCGACGTCTCCAAGGCCGAGCATATTGACTTCTACTCATATGCTCGGACCAATGTTTCCAAGGCCGAGCACATTGACTGCTGCTCATATGCTCAGACCGACGTCTCTAAGACCGAATATATTGACTTCTGCTCATATGCTCGGACTATTGTCTCCAAGACCAAGCATATTGATTGCTGCTTATATGCTCGGAGCAACGTCTCTAAGGCCGAGCATATTGATTGTTGCTTATATGCTCGGATCAAAGTCTCTAAGGTAGGGCATTTTGACTGCTGCTCATATGCTCGGACCAATGTATCCAAGGTCGAGCATATTGACGCTGTTCATAAACTCGAACCAACGTCTCTAAGGCCGAACATATTGACTGCTGCTCATATGCTCTGACTAATGTATCTAATGTCGAGCATATTGACTACTGCTCGTATGCTCAGACCGACGTCTCTAAGGCCGACCAAGTTGACTACTGCTCAAATGCTCAGTTCAACATTTCCAAGGCCGAGCATATTGACTGCTGCTCAAACGCTAGGTCCAACCCCTCAAAGGCCAAGTATATCGACTGCTATTCAAATTCTCGGCCCAACGTCTCCAAGGCTGGGTATATTGACAGCTCCTCAAATGCTCGACCAAACGTCTCCTAGGCCGAGCAAGTTGAATACTGCTCAAACACTCGGTCCAACGTCTCCAAGGTCGAGCATATTGACTGCTGCCCAAATACTCGGCCTAACGTCTCCAAGACTGAGCAAGTTGACTGCTGCTCAAATGCTCGGCCCAATGTCTTTAAAGCGGAGCTCTATCATACTTCCTTAGAGCACATAAATGTACTTAAGAAAGTGGGAGGCCTTTGATACAGCCAATAAACACACCACCCAATAGCGTAACGACATGTGGACAACCCCTATCCAGTAGTATAACGACACGTGGACACTCCTCAATCAATAGTACAATGACACGTGGATAGTCCTCAACCAATAGCACAACGACATGTGGATAGTTCTTACCCAATAGAACAACAACACCTAGACCATTATGGCCTAATAGCATAGTGGCACATGGAAAAAACTGTGGGTAGTCATCGCACTCATATTTTTGTGAATAAATACAGAATTGCAGCTGTTGTTTACACTCTTACTTCACCGTTATTTTCCTCTAGCAAAGGCTGCTTCACTCACCAAAATAAAACAAGCCGATTTAAATATTGTCCGAGAGTTTATGAAATGATATTTATTAATAATAAATAACAACGGTATCCAAACGTTTTTAATAAACTATCCATAAAATGAATAAAAAACAAAAAAATATTTTAAATTTAAAAATTGAATAAATTGTGTTTAAAAAATAATTTTCATTGTTATTTTATTAAATACTATTTTAAAAAATTATAAATCGAAACTATTACTCGGTCGAATAGCATCTTAGTAAGAAAAGTCATCAATCCTGATTTCGTGTTTAGTTTCTTTCTTTGTAAGAGTTTAGTTATATTGGCATCAAATAAGTAATAGATTCAATAAATATGATGAATTTTAATATTATGGTTTTAATGTAAAATTAATTAATTAAAAAAAGGCTCGAGTACTACATGCTTAGTCATAAACTAGCTAGTGCTACCAACCTTGGCGGCTTTAATACTACTACTACTACACGATAAATAACTTGCTTTTCATCTTGTTCTTAATGCATTATATGTGAGGAAACAAAAACGAAAATGCAAAAAATGTAATAAACATTTTACTTGAGGATAAGATCATAAGACCAAGAGATTTAATGATGTTATAATGGAATTAAATTGAAAATGTATTGTTTTACTTGAAAAATATAACAATGTTATTTTTAAGTAAAACGTTAAAAATTATTTTTTTATTCTGATTATGATTATTTTATATTTTGTTTAAAAAAATATTTACATAAAAAATTAGTATATGTTGATGTCAAAAATTTGTCAGGGTATTTACGCACAAAAAAAAAGAAACTATTAAGAGTAGTCAAACGATACTTGTGGTAATGAGAGTCACATTTATATAGTGTTTAGAAGTAGAATCTATTTAGAAAAGTAATTAATATTGAGTGTTATAGTAGAATTAAAACTTTTATAGACTAGAGTATCTTGATAGAATTAGAGTTCCATGAGTTAAAATGTCTTGATAGAATTATGTTGGTTCATGTGAATACTGTATAGAATTAGAGTACCATTTTCTATACCGTTCGATTCTAGAGATCCTTGATATTTTTTAGCTCCATTTTTTGATAGTGTACTAGTTTATTTACTTTAAAAAGAAAGGTGACGTGATTATCAAAGCTGTGTGAGCGATTTCACACTGTCAAACACAGGATCTAAGCATTCTTAATGAGACCTACCTCGTCTCATTGCATCATGAAGATGAAGATCTGAAAGTAATTATTTTAATTTGTAAAAGAAGAGAACGAACTCGAATCATCCTGCTTTTCTGTCTAAATTTCAGAAATATTTTTTGACGATGAGAATGGTGAATCAAGGGCAATATAGTAATAATATCGCCATGCCTGCAAAATTATGGTATGATTAAGTGTATAAAATGCTTTTGATTATTATTTAATCAAATTTCATTCAAGTCAATTCGTTTTAAACTGGTTTAAGTAGTAAACCAAACAAAACCATTGTGACGAGGAGGTGAAAATTTATTAGATCATATTCTACAATTTATGGTAATTCATTGTTTCCGAACCCCTCTTTAATTTCACCATTTCGTTATAGAAAATGGGAAGAAAAAAAAAATGACATTTACACTTTACTTAGAACTAAATGAAAATATAATTTATTTAGAAATGAATTTTAGTTTTAGTTTTTTATATTAATTTATAAAATTAAATTGAATTCTTATGCTTAAAATGCTTAAAATAAATGAAAAAATCAAAAGAAAATAAAAAGGCAGAGATGAGGTAGAGGGAAATAAAAAATATTTTGATCAACATAACAAAAATTTTATTAATTTTGATAAGATTCGAAACAAGTTAACTCTATTTCATATTAAATTCATTTTAAAATGAATTTCATATTTTTTTTTTCAAACATAACAATTGTAGAATCACAAATGAATTTTATAAAATTTAAAGAATTTATTTATTTTAAACATACTTTTATAATATATTTTAAAAAAAATAAAGAAATCTAAAAAAGATTCATGCATGCAATTAAAATTTATTAATTACTATTATTTTATAATTAATTAATTTGCTGGTATAGGTAGAACAAAAAAAGTTAAAAAAAAAAGGAGATGTAGGCCATGTAAAAGGTTCAAGGGCACTAGGGGCAGTGAGTAGAAGAGATTGAAAAAGAGAGCAAATATTCCACATTATTGGACATTGGCTTAAAATCAACAAGGCTTTTTCTAACAATGGATTTCTCTCCCTAGACCATGTACTCTCTGTCATTTTGGACCAACGTTTTCAGCTTATTGTTGGATGCTAATCAATCAACTTTCGGGCCAGGCACTATCAACTTCTGGGGCAATCTTTGTGAGTCACGAGTTTTCATGAATAATTATGAATTAAGAATGACAAAATAATTTATATGATTTGATTTTTTTTATCATTTATTTAGTTTTAAAATGAGTTTTGTTCGTTATAAATCATGAGTTTAATAAAATTGATCAACCTAAATAGTTAATTGTTAACCTATATGTTGTAAAAGAATTTAGATTAAAATGAATTAGAATAACAGTAAAATCACATGTACGCTATAAAACGGGTAAAAAAATTAAATTTGTCTCAGGAGCAAACCTCCGAACTCCAAAAAAAAAAAGATCTTCGGATCAAACCAAAAAAAATTTGATCACTCGAAAAAAACTTATCAAGATCTGCCACTGCATTGAATGAATAGTAGTGGTGGTCAAACCTTCATTGTTGATATAATTAATTATATCACCACATGTGAGGTAATCACAAGGTACAGAACCAGAATATTGATCCCTAATTCTTCGTCTAATCTTTTCGACAAATAGCTTTGATAAACCTGAAATGAATTTCTCCTTCTAATATGAGTAATTACAATATTTTTCTGTGAAGATTTTGGCAAGGAAAACATCCTTATACCATCTAAAGTCTTGCATTGTTGGACAAGTTAAATTTGAAAGAACTTCTGAAAATTTTTCTTGAAATCTTTCAGGATCTCCAACAAAATGTTTCATGATGGAGAATATAAGAGTTTCTACTGCATTTTCTTTCAATATATTAAATGGTACTTATTGATTAGTTTGTAGGTCAATTCTCATTTCTTGAATTTGAACTTGTGCTTCAGTAATACTGAAGCGATCTTGATCTAATAAATAAGTATCCCATCATCATTTTAAAAAACCTGTAAAACCAGCTAATAAGAAAGTGACAATTTTTTTATCAGTAATTTCAATTTTGGTTTTTATATGCAGTAGCTGTCATGGTCATCTCTTGAAGTATGTTCAAGATTTATTGCTCACTTTGACCATTAAAGATTCCATTCAATGATGGAGCTATTGTCATATTTTGCTTGAGTACTTTCTGCTCTATCTTCAAATTAAAGATCGGAAAGGGTTGGCTTAGGATAATAATTTCGAATTTTTGGTAGAGATGCATTCCTATTATAATTTTTTCTATAAATTTTATTGATTTCAAATTGTTGAGTGTTGTTTTCTTCCTAAGCATCTTCAATTTCATTAATGATATCTTGCTCGATAGAATTAACATTATTTGAAAAGCTTCCAAATTTCTTATTGATCGATAAACATCTTAGTCTATTATTTATCTATGAAATATGTCTTCACTGTCATTTTTATATTTTACCAAATCTTTCCTACCAGTGTTAGTAAGCGAAAAAAAGTTTACTTGATGGGCAATCTTTGTGAGTCATGAGTTTACATGGAATGATTATGAATTAAAAAGGGTAAAGTAGTTTACTTGATGTTTATTTTTTTATCATTTATTTAGTTTAAAAATAAATTTTGTTTTTAGTGAATCACATATTTAATAGAATTGATGAATCTAAATAGTTAATTACTAACTTATATGTTATAAAAAAATTTATATCAAAATAAATTAAAATAACAATATAATCATTTGTAAGATATAAAAAAATAAATTTGCCTCAGGAGTAAACCTCCAAACTTCTATAAAAAAAAAAAAATCTTTCAATCAAACCAAAAAAATTTGATCACTTAAAAAAAAAAAAAAAAAAAACTTATCAACATCCCTCACATGAAATGGATGGTAGTGGTGGTCAATTTTAAAAGTGTGAAAAAAAAATCAATAATAGAGGTGGACAAATGAGGCCGTGACTAACGGTGGTAAACTTTGGCTCCAAACTTTCAAGTCGGATCTTCTGAAGCGTAAGACAATTCGGCTGCTAATTTAATGGGCCCTAGTAATAAAGAAGAAGCGTAAGACAATTCGATTATGCATTTGTCAAATCACCATGATTTGATCATTTTACTCATCAAAAATCCAAAAACAAAAAAAAATTGTCCACAACAGTTTAGTGGTTCTAAAAATGGGCCAAGCAGTTTTCATCAGAAGGCCCAAACATGAGAGCAACAGCAACTCGCAAATTGTGTCTTCACTGGAAATTTCCCTTAAAGCACTTTGGTCCCCAACTTTGAATCCTAATTTGTCCCCAAATCTACACACCGTCACAATGAGATCCTAATTTATCTCATGTGAAAGACGACTAGAAGTAATTTGCGTTGACAGATTGACTAAAAAAAATTATAAAGACCAGAATCTTTGGGTATATACAGAGGACAAATAAAAATTATGGGTATTTAGGAAAAATATAAATAAAACAAGAAAAATATTTATCACAAAAAGTTTCGATTTTTTAATAGGATATTTTTATTTTTTCAGTCAAATAAATAGCACTCATATTTTTGTGAATAAATAAAGAATTGCAACTGTTGTTTACACTCTTACTTTATTTTCCTCTAGCAAAGGCTGCTTCGCTCACCAAAATAAAACAAGCCGGTTTAAATATTGTTCGAGAGTTTATGAAATGATATTTATTAATAATAAATAACAATATTATCCAAACGTTTTTAATAAGCTATCCATAAAATGAATAAAAAACAAAAAATATATTTTAAATTAAAAAATTGAATAAATTGTGTTTAAAAAATAATTTTCATTATTATTTTATTAAACATTATTTTAAAAAATTATAAAACCGAAATTATTACTAGGTCGAATAACATCTTAGTAAGAAAAGCCATCAATCCTGATTTCGTGTTTAGTTTATTTCTTTGTAAGAGTTTACATATATTGGCATCAAATAAGTAATAGATTCAATAAATATGATGAATTTTAATATTATGGTTTTAATGTAAAATTAATTAATTAAAAAAAGGCTCGAGTACTACTTGCTTAGTCATAAACTAGCTAGCGCTACCAACCTTGGCGGCTTTAATACTACTACTACTACACGATAAATAACTTGCTTTTCATCTTGTTCTTAATGCATTATATGTGAGGAAACAACAACGAAAATGCAAAAAAAAATGTAATAAACATTTTACTTGAGGATAAGATCATAAGACCAAGAGATTCAATGATGTTATAATGGCATTAAATTTAAAATGTATTGTTTTACTTGAAAAATATAACAATGCTATTTTTAATTAAAACGTTAAAAATTATTTTTTTATTCTGATTATGATTATTTTATATTTTGTTTTAAAAAATATTTACATAAAAAATTAGTATATGTTGATGTTAAAAATTTGTCAAGGTATTTACGCGCACAAAAAGAAAAAAAACTATTAAGAGTAGTCAAATGATACATGTGATAATGAGAGTCACCTTTATATAGTGTTTAGAAATAGAATCTGTTTAGAAAAGTAATTAATATTGAGTGTTATAGTAGAATTAAAACTTTTATAGACTGGAATATCTTGATAGAATTAAAGTTCCATGAGTTAAAATGTTTTGATAGAATTATGTTGGTTCATGTGAATACTATATTGTTAGAAAAATAAAGAGTGATTGGAGAAGAAACTCTTGTATTATTGATGTATATTATTGAAGTTATTGTGAAAGACGAATACAAGCCTATATATAGGCTAAGAATATAAAACCTAATAGAAATAGGAAACATAGGGTTTATAATAAAACATGAAACTAAACTAATTAGGAAACTAATACATATGAAACTAGGAAGCTAATATTGCAGTAAGAATAGGAAATATCTTTTAACATATATAAAGTGATACACTCAAAGGATTAGGTTGGATAGGAAGACGAGCCACATACATGGTAATTCACCATATTTGGTAAGCCAATTATACAACCCATGTGCAATAGCCATGGTTCCCCAAAAGTAGTTTTGTTTTGTCCAAATTTGATTTCAATTGCTTCAAAAGAACCTAAGCCGACCAATTGTAATTTGCTCAATTGCATTGCATCTATTAATTTATTATATAAAATAATACAGTAAAAGCATGCATTGAGATTATAATATAAATAAACGACTTAAAAAGGAAAGATTAAAAAAAAAGAATTTGGTGTTTGGTTAAGATAATGGAAAAGTGAGAGAGCAAAAAGAATGATAAAAACAAATTTTGTTTAGATTTTCACTCATCAATCATTCTAATTTAAAAGAGTTGTGATTAATTTATACATGTAAAAGAAAAAAAAATCGATTATATCATTTTTTTTTTCTCTCACTTTTTTTGTACGTCAAAATGATAGAAAAGTATTCCATACTCACCTATTTTTCTTCTTACTTATTTTTCTCTCTACCAATCATAACCTTGTAAATAAATTTCAGCATCCGTTTGGTTTGGTACAAGAAATGCGATGGGAATAACATAAAACTAAAATACTATAAAACTGAAGTTTGAGGGGATTAAAGAAGAGATGTCAGTGTTTTTATTAATAAAAATATTGTTTCATGATCAATGAAAATGACCAGGATTATCAAATTTAAATTGGTATATCTGTTTTTTCTGTTAAATATGATAATATATTTTACCAATAAAAAATCATTATCTCAATCGTCCTATCTGTCTAAAGTTTTATTTTTAGCAATTCTATTCTTTTTGCAAACCAAATATTATTTTTGTATTTAACCCTTCAATTAAGTGTCTCGAACGGAATCAAATATCATCTAAAGTTAGGGTTGAGATTTTATTTTTTATACGTTCTACAGATACACAATTCATTTAACATGTTTAAATTTGTATAAATTGACAAACAACTAACCATTAAGTTGTAAAAATCATATGTATCAATCACTCGACATTTATCACAAAGTTATTGGCACCCAAAATTTGTTTGAATCTAAAAAAATTACAAAATTACAAAATATAAAAAAATCCACTTTCATAAATAATATCAAACGAATATATAAAATTAAAAAAAAAAGATAAAAAAAAACTTGTGCTCAACAACTAGAAACAGTGAATCTAGTGATAAAAGCTTTTGTTGCATTAACCAAATGCGGCTTTATAAAAGAAATCAAATTAATTGTGTTTAATATTAATTTTCTTTTTGTTTAATTATATTTATTATTATTATTATTATTAGGGTGTTTAATATTAATCTTTAATCAATCAAGTTGAAATGCATGCACAAACCAGTATTTAATACTTCTGAATAAATTAAGGCAAAAGGGTTTAGGGGGTTGGAGGGAATTACATTAAGCAGAGACAGGCAGGGGATGATACATATAGTTGGAAGTGGAGGGGCAACATTCTACGGTTGCCATGCATTATTTCGCAGCCCCACATGAACAACAATAGCCCAATCAGTGTGAGACAGTTAATTACGAAGTGGCATATTCTATATTCTATTGAAGGAAACTATACACAAGCAACATAAAAAAATTAATTTCCAATATTTAAAAGTTGTGAATATCTTTACTTATACTTACTATTAATAAAGTTATAATGTTTGTTTGGTGTTCACTCTTCAAAATATATCTTAAACTCATACTTAAATATATAAATAAGATTATATATGTAACTCAAATGACTCAAAACTCTTCGCATATTTCTCTTTTGTTTTTCTCTCTCACTATCCCACTTGAACTTAACTTCTCCACTTTTCTTATCTCTCTTATCTTCAACTCATGTTGATTTTCTATAAATGGCATGCTTATAGGTAAGAAGATATATAATTGTTAGTGTTAGAAAAACGAGAGTAAATGGTTGTTTGAAAACCCAGAAGACATTAGCTTAAATCAAATAGTTTTGATTTAAATAGAAAATGTGTGAGATTAAATCAAAAGACATCAATTTAAATCAAAGATTGTGATTTAATAATTGATTTTTAAACAGACACAATCTGGTTCGTTAAAAACTAACAGACATGATCGTAAAACTCTCATTAAATCTGGAAAAATAATGTTTTTCCAATTGGAAAACATGACTTTCCAGAACCATTTGAAGAGGTACTTCTTACAAATATCCATCACTTCTCACTTTCATAATACAATTCTTTTTTTTCATTATTTCTTCTTTCTTTCTTATCTATTTTTCTCTCAAAACTCAGCTATAATATTTCAGTATTTCAAAGCAGGATTAAATCGGAAGTTCTTCAGATTTTGATGTCTAAAGACTTCAAGTTTGAGACTTGGTTGTATCCTGGAGGACTATTAGTCTGTAACCCATAGCAAACTTGTTTATACAAGTGGGGATGAATAAAGCCTTAAAGACAGTGTTTACTGCACGCCTCTAAGTCTTTATTTTCATATTCTGTTCCAGTTCAAAAAAAAAATTACAACAATTTTAAGTCTTTATTTTTTACCAACAAAATGGAGACGGAATCATTCAAGGTGATGAATCAAGATTTTGTCAAGCTAGAAAGATTCGATGAAAATAATTTCAGTTGGTGGCAAGACAAGATTATGTTATTGCTCACTGAGTAAAAAATTTCCTATATAGTGGATTTGAATTTGCAACCCATTCACAAACATCAAATCGGCTCGTAATATTTGGAATGTTCTTGAGTACGAATACAAAGTGAAAGAAGAAGGTACAAATAAATATTTAGTTTCCAAATACTTTGATTTCAAAATGTTTGACAATAAACTTATCTTAGAACAAGTGCACGAATTACAAGTTATTGTCAATAAACTCCGAGCTTTAAAAATTGTTTCGCCTGAATCATTCCAAGTGGGGGCTATTATAGCTAAACTTTTCCCTTCTTGGAAAGATTATGGAAAAAGATTGTTGCACAAATCTGAGGACTACAATTTATAACAAATTAAAAAAAAAAGCATCTTCGTATTGAAGAAGAGTCACGTTCACATGACTAAAGTGGTAATGTTCAAAGTGATCATAAAGTACATCATGTGGAGGCAAGCAAAACTAAAAAGCATGCTTTACAAGTGAAAGCTGGAGGAAACTTTAAAAAGACTGCAGGAAATAATAAAAGGAAAGATAATTTGCTTATGTATACAATGGTATGCAAATTTAATTATTTTGAAAACGAAAATGGATATGGAATATATTTGAGGATGACAATAACATATCAATTCGTTTAGCTTTATTTGTTGAAGTTGTGAGGCCATTTGGCTTGTATGTATTTAAATTTATAATTTAATTTGGTTGATTAAATTATTTAGTTGATTAAATTATTTAGTGACACTATAAATTTAAATGAGATGTGAAATTGAGAATTGCAACTGTTGTTTACACTCTTACTTTATTTTCCTCTAGCAAAGGCTGCTTCGCTCACCAAAATAAAACAAGCCGATTTAAATATTGTTCGAGAGTTTATGAAATGATATTTATTAATAATAAATAACAATATTATCCAAACGTTTTTAATAAACTATCCATAAAATGAATAAAAAACAAAAAAATATATTTTAAATTTAAAAATTGAATAAATTGTGTTTAAAAAATAATTTTCATTGTTATTTTATTAAATACTATTTTAAAAAATTATAAACCAAAACTATTACTCTGTCGAATAGCATCTTAGTAAGAAAAGTCATCAATCCTGATTTCGTGTTTAGTTTCTTTCTTTGTAAGAGTTTACATAAATTGGCACCAAATAAGTAATAGATTCAATAAATATGATGAATTTTAATATTATGGTTTTAATGTAAAATTAATTAATTAAAAAAAGGCTCGAGTACTACTTGCTTAGTCATAAACTAGCTAGTGCTACCAACCATGGCGGCTTTAATACTACTACTACTACATTTCATCTTGTTCTTAATGCATTATATGTGAGGAAACAACAACGAAAATGCAAAAAATGTAATAAACATTTTACTTGAGGACAAGATCATAAGACCAAGAGATTTAATGATGTTATAATGGAATTAAATTGAAAATGTATTGTTTTACTTGAAAAATATAACAATGTTATTTTTAAGTAAAACATTAAAAATTATTTTTTTATTCTAATTATGATTATTTTATATTTTGTTTAAAAAAATATTTACATAAAAAATTAGTATACGTTGATGTCAAAAATTTGTCAGGGTATTTACGCACACAAAAAGAAAAAAAACTATTAAGAGTAGTCAAATAATACTTGTAATAATGAGAGTCATCTTTATATAGTGTTTAGAAGTAGAATCTGTTTAGAAAAGTAATTAATATTGAGTGTTATAATAGAATTAAAGCTTTTATAGATTGGAGTATCTTGATAGAATTAGAATTTCATGAATTAAAATGTCTTGATAGAATTATGTTGGTTCATGTGAATACTGTATAAAGAGGTACACTCAAAGGATTAGGTTGGATAGGAATACGAGCCACATACATGGTAATTCACCATATTTGGTAAGCCAATTATACAACCCATGTGCAATAGCCATGGTTCCCCAAAAGTAGTTTTGTTTTGTCCAAATTTGATTTCAATTGCTTCAAAAGAACCTAAGCCGACCAATTGTAATTTGCTCCATTGCATTGCATCTATTAATTTATTATATAAAATAACACAGTAAAAGCATGCATTAAGATTATAATATAAATAAATGACTTAAAAAGGAAATGTTAAAAAAAAAGAATTTGGTGTTTGGTTAAGATATGGAAAAGTGAGAGAGCAAAAAGAATGATAAAAACAAATTTTGTTTTGATTTTCACTCGTCAATCATTCTAATTTAGAAGAGTTGTGATTAATTTATACTTGTAAAAGAAAAAAAAAAAATCGGTTATGTCATTTTTTTTTTCTCTCACATTTTTTGTATGTCAAAATGATAGAAAAGTATTTCATACTCATCTATTTTTCTTCTTATTTATTTTTCTCTCTACCAATCATAACCCAGTAAATAAATTTCAGCACCCGTTTGGTTTGATACAAGAAATGCAATGGGAATAACATAAAACTAAAATACTATAAAACTGAAGTTTGAGGGGATTAGGGAAGAGATGTCAATGTTTTTATTAATAAAAATATTGTTTCATGATCAATGAAAATGATCAGGATTATCAAATTTAAATTGGTATATCTATTTTTTCGGTTAAATATGACAACATATTTTACCAATAAAAAAATCATTATCTCAGCATCCTATCTATCTAAAGTTTCATTTTTAGCAATTCTATTCTTTTTGCAAACCAAACGTTATTTTTGTATCTAACCCTTCAATTAAGTGTCTCGAACGGAATCGAAGATCATCTAAAGTTAGGGTTGAGATTTTGTTTTTTATACGTTCTACAGATACACAATTCATTTAACATGTTTAAATTCGTATAAATTGACAAACAACTAACTATTAAGTTGTAAAAATCATATGTATCAATCACTCAACACTTATCACAAAGTTATCAGCACCCAAAATTTGTTTGAATCTAAAAAAATTACAAAATTAAGAAATATAAAAAAAATCCATTTTCATAAATAATATCAAACGAATACATAAAATTTTAAAAAAAAGATAAAAAGAAACTTGTGCTCAACAACTAGAAACGGTGAATCTAGTGATAAAAGCTTTTGTTGCATTAACCAAATGCGGCTTTATAAAAGAAATCAAATTAATTGTGTTTAATATTAATTTTCTTTTTGTTTAATTATATTTATTATTATTATTATTATTATTATTATTAGGGTGTTTAATATTAATCTTTAATCAATCAAGCTGAAATGCATGCACAAACCAGTATTTAATACTTCTGAATAAATTAAGGCAAAAGGGTTTAGGGGGTTGGAGGGAATTACCTTAAGCAGAGACAGGCAGGATGATACATATAGTTGGAAGTGGAGGGGCAACATTCTACGGTTGCCATGCATTATTTCGCAGCCCCACATGAACAAAAATGGCCCAATCAGTGTGAGACAGTTAATTACGAAGTGGCATATTCTATATTCTATTGAAGGAAACTATACACAAGCAACATAAAAAAAATTAATTTCCAATATTTAAAAGTTGTGAATATCTTTACCTATACTTACTATTAATAAAGTCATAATGTTTGTTTGGTGTTCACTTTTCAAAATATATCTTAAACTCAAACTTAAATATATAAATAAGATTATATATGTAACTCAATTGACTCAAAACTTTTCGCATATTTCTCTTTTGTTTTTCTCTCTCACTATCCCACTTGAACTTAACTTCTCCACTTTCCTTATCTCTCTTATCTTCAACTCATGTTGATTTTCTATAATTGGCATGCTTATAGGTAAGAAGATATATAATTGTTAGTGTTAGAAAAACGAGAGTAAATGGTTGTTTGAAAACCCAAAAGACATTAGTTTAAATCAAATGGTTTTGATTTAAATAGAAAATGTGTGAGATTAAATCAAAAGACATCAATTTAAATCAAAGATTGTGATTTAATAATTGATTTTTAAATAGACACAATCTGGTTCGTTAAAAACTAACAGACATGATCGTAAGACTCATTAAATCTGGAAAAATCATGTCTTTCCAACTGGAAAACATGACTTTCCAGAACCATTTGAAGAGGTACTTCTTACAAATATCCATCACTTCTCACTTTCATAATACAATTTTTTTTTCATTATTTCTTCTTTCTTTCTTATCTATTTTTCTCTCAAAACTCAACCATAATATTTCAGTATTTCAAAGCAGGATTAAATTGGAAGTTCTTCAGATTTTGATGTCTACAGACTTCAAGTTTGAGACTTGGTTGTATCCTGGAGGATTATTAGTCTGTAACCCATAGCAAACTTGTTTATACAAGTGGGGATGAATAAAGCCTTAAAGACACTGTTTACTGAACGCCTCTAAGTCTTTATTTTCATATTCTGTTCCAGTTCAAAAAAAAAATTACAACAATTTTAAGTCTTTATTTTTTACCAACAAAATGGAGACAGAATCATTCAAGGTGATGAATCAAGATTTCGTCAAGCTAGATAGATTCAATGAAAATAATTTCAGTTGGTGGCAAGACAAGATTATGTTATTGCTCACTGAGTAGAAAATTTCCTATATACTGGATTTGAATTTGCAACCCATTCACAAACATCAAATCGGCTCGTAATATTTGGAATGTTCTTGAGTACGAATACAAAGCGAAAGAATAAGGTACGAATAAGTATTTAGTTTCCAAATACTTTGATTTCAAAATGTTTGACAATAAACCTATCTTAGAACAAGTGCACGAATTACAAGTTATTATCAATAAACTCCGAGCTTTAAAAATTGTTTCGCCTGAATCATTCCAAGTGAGGGCTATTATAACTAAACTTTTCCATTCTTGGAAAGATTATGGAAAAAGATTGTTGCACAAATCTGAGGACTACAATTTATAACAAATTAAAAAAAAAACATCTTCGTATTGAAGAAGAGTCATGTTTACATGACTAAAGTGGTAATGTTCAAAGTGGTCATAAAGTACATCATGTGGAGGCAAGCAAAACTAAAAAGCATGCTTTACAAGTGAAAGCTGGAGGAAACTTTAAAAAGACTGCAGGAAATAATAAAAGGAAAGATAATTTGCTTATGTATACAATGGTATGCAAATTTAATTATTTTGAAAACGAAAATGGATATGGAATATATTTGAGGATGACAATAACATATCAATTCGTTTAGCTTTATTTGTTGAAGTTGTGAGGCCATTTGGCTTGTATGTATTTAAATTTATAATTTAATTTGGTTGATTAAATTATTTAGTGACACTATAAATTTACATGAGATGTGAAATTGAGATTTATTATAAATTTATAGTAAAAGTCTCTATGGACATTTATTGCTATAGCTTATTTGTGTGCATGAGTTGTCGTCAAATAAATTTTGACTTTAAAAGGCATGGTTATATATCTGTCTAGTGAGAATTGATTTATTCGTGAAAAAAATTAATGTTCAAATGACAGTATCTCGCTTGAGATGTTACTGTTACGTATAATAAACATGAAGCTAATAAATTTATGTGTTTGAGTGTACGTCTTTAAGATATAATATGAATATAAGTAACATTGTGTTGAAACACAATGATAGGGGATGTTTTAGTTTGTGCATAGAAAACTCACATGATAAAGTAATACATGTGTAAGAAGAATTAATTGTAGATGCACACATGAAAAATGACATTTCTAAAAATGGTGAGTGAGGACGTTATATAACCCGAACATTGTGATCACTATGAGTGTTATTGTATGTGTATCTTAATGACAATGACATGCTGATGCGTATGACAATATTGAACAAAGATCCTAATGATGAATCAGAGAGTTTGACCACTTGTTTCAGACAAAGTAAGAGTGTTTGTACTGATAAATGTGTGACTGTAGAGTTTTGATATTCAATATCAAAATTGGGCTTCGTTTGTATGATTCAATTCCTCAAGCTACTTGTTTATGTCCACATTGAGTAGTAACTTGTGTATTCAGAAATAACACACGTAGTAGAAATGTGAGAGTCATTTCTTTATTTAACAATAAAATAATTAACTTGTCATTGTTAATGTAAAGAATTTATTATATTTCAAAGGGTGAGGTGTTAGTTATATTATAAAATCACAAAAAATTTGTGAGATGTCAATATATTTATATGTTGAAAATATGTTGATCCTTCGAACTAATATAATTTATGTGTAAATAAAACTAAAAAATATCTATCTTCTATGTTTAAAAATTGAAAAACTTTAATGAGATAGATATTATCTTGGAATCAGAAAGCATAGTGTGGTTATGCTTTCAGTATTTTATAGTACATTACAAGAATATACAAGTTTACTAGAATCTTTGGTTACCTAGAATAAATCATAGATTTGATTTGAATCGGTTGTATCAAGGGGATACATTGATGTCATGGTAATCCGGTTGTATCAAGAGGATACATTGATGCTCTTCGGATGACGAGAGTAAAAGATATAAAATACCTAGACAGAGGTGATGCTTATTGGAAGAGCAAGAAACAAACTTGTATGTCTCACACAATGAAATATGAATTAATTGCCTCGACAGCAATTGAGAAAAAATGTTGAACGGATTAATTAAAAATTTATTGTTGAAAATAAATTTTGTGGCCGTATCCTATGCATTTAAAATCCATACTTTGTGATAATGAAGTTTTATAAGAGGTACCTTAAATAGTAAGTCTAGATATATCAGTCTTAGACATGAGTATGTGAGATAATTGATACAAGACGGTATCATTAAAATTGTCTATGTAAAGTCAAGTAAGAACTTGACTGGTCCACTTACTAAGGCACTCGCAAGAAACCTAGTAAGTAATATATCTAGAGAGATGGGGCTTAAACCATTTAAAAGTCAGCAGTGATGACAACCCAACCTAATGCTAGTAGACCACTAGTCTTAGGTTTTAATGAGCAATAACAAGTTACTGTGATTGACTGTTGATATTGTCACAAAGTTGGCCCATAATTGAGAAAGACAGTATCATCCGTTACGTCTTAGAGCATGAGTTAAACTCTTAATGAAGTTATAAAATGCGTTCTAGTAACGGAAACGCAATAAGAACTTCATCTATATGAACGAAGAAGTGGTTCCACTTTTTATAGAGAATTATGGTTTGCTTTCTTGAGGTTCATGAAACTAGGATATAACACATGGCCATAATAGTGCTAAGTGAAGATACATTCTCACCGAAATAAGAGAATTGTTTGTGTGTAGTGGCTCTGGTCATATCATATAGGAATGTTGGTTTAATCTAAAGGACACCATTCATTTCGATATACTTTGAGTTGTTTACACTCAAAGAAGGTTTTAAATCAAAAGATACCTTCTTTATGCATACAAGACTCGGAGATATTGTGGCAGTATTTTTCAAAATTGGTTTTTCAAACAAGTGGGAGATTGTTAGAAAAATGGGAGCAAGGGTTGTTTGAAAACCCAAAAGGTATTAGTTTAAATCAAATGGTTTTGATTTATATAGAAAAGGTGTGAGATTAAATCAAAATGCATCAGTTTAAATCAAAGGTTGTGATTTAAACATAAAAGGTGTGAGATTTAATAATTGATTTTTAAATAGACACGATTTGGACCGTTAAAAACTAACAGACATGATCGTAAGACTCTCATTAAATCTAGAAAAATCATGTCTTTCCAATTGGAAAAACATAACTTTCCAAAACCATTTGAAGATGTGCTTCTACACCTATAAATACCCATAATTTCCCACTTTCATAATACAATTTTTTTTTCATTCTTTCCTCTCTCTTTTTCTCTCAAAACTTTTTCATAATATTTTAGTATTTCAAAAAAGAATTAAATCAGAAGTTCTTCAGATTTTGCTGTCTGCAGACTTCAAGTTCGAAACTTGGTTGTATTCTGGAGGACTATTCATCTATAACCCATAGTAAATTTGTTTATACAAGTGAGGATTAATAAAGCCTTAAAGACAATGTTTACTACACGCCTCTAAGTCTTGATTTTCATATTCTGTTCCAGTTTAGAAAAAAATTTACAACAGTTGGCGTATTATTTTATCATATAAAAAAGTAGATCAACATGCGCGTGTTGAGATGCTAATATATAATTAAGCCCGTAGATCCTTTTGGTATTTGCCCTTAAAATGTCTGAAAAATCTTTACTTAAATATATAATTTAAATATTTCAATAGGGTTAGATATGTAACAAATTTGATCAAACTTTCCACGTCTTTCTCTCATGTTTTTCTCTCCCTCAGTATCCCACTCTCCTTATTACTCTCATCTTCAACCCACCCCTTATCACATAAAAAAGAAAAGCAAAAGAGATGTAAAAAGCCTTTTATTAATTTTCAAACATTAAGAATGGTGAGTTGGCTCAATTTGGTCCACTTATCTTATACTTAAAAAGAAGTATAGATACTAAAATCAAATTGAACATCGAATTGATTGAGATATCGAATCATTAATTTATTGGTCAAATTAGTAAGTCAATAAAAACTATATAATAATATTATGATAAAATACTTGTTAAATTATTTATTAATATTTTTATAAAGACATAATCATCAAATTAGATGAATTTTTTTTTTCATTCAATTTTTAGTTTGAATTAAAACAAAGTAAATTAGGGAGGTTGAGCTAAGAGCAAACCCCAAATTGCTAAGCCACTAATATCTCTCTTAAATCTGAGGTTTGAATAGGAAATTAAGGGATTTCATATGCAATGACAATTATACCCATAATGCATTAGAGTTAAAACAAAAAAAAATTTAAACTTGTAATTTTGGTCATTTGGATAGAAATTGCTCTATTAAAATCGGATTGAGTTGGCATCCTATTCTTACAATTTTGATTAAAAGGGTAATTGTTGAAGATTTTTTTATTAGACCAGGTTTAAAATTAATGTTTTAAATAAATTTAAAATTATTTAAAAAAATTTCGTTAATAATATTATTTTTAAAATAATGACATTACTAATAATTTTTTTTAAAACTACAAATAAAATTTCGAAGTGATTGGAAGTGTCCTTTACAAAGGGGCAAAACAACACCATATGAGAAATCCTGGCGTGCAATAGGACCCAAAACAAAAAAAAAAAAGGATAAAAATTGCAAAGAAAGAGAAGAAGAAGAAGCCATCAAAGTAGGACCCCACATGAGACCCTAAAATTGATTTTCAGTTAATTACTAATTTTTATTAAATTTAATTTGTCTGACCCCACAAACCAACCTCCACTTCCAAGTATTTGTATCCTCCCAGTCTGCTTTAAACCCCCTATAAATACCATACCAAATCTTTCATTTCAGCATTAAGAAACTTTCTTGAGAGAGATAGAGAGAGAAAATTAAAAAGAAAAGAGAAAATTTAGAGAGATGGAGAACTTCCCAATAATCAACATGGAGAAGCTCAATGGTGAGGAAAGAGCAGCTGTAATGGAGAAGATCAAAGATGCTTGTGAGAACTGGGGTTTCTTTGAGGTGTTAAAAACTAAAACTAGTTTTTGGTACCATATGTAGTTTCAGTTTTTTGGCCGTTGTTTGGTAAAATAACTGCCTAAATTCAGTTTTTTTTTTTAAAAATTATTTTTCAATTTTTGATTCCTCTCAAAAATCCTTTCTTTAGGTGTTTGGTAAACCCTTTTAAAACCTAGGCCAAACAGTTAACTCCCCATTCTTACATTCTCATTTTGACAATTTTTTCTAGTAAAAAATTGATGGGGGATTCTTTGTTGTTTGTTGATAATTTTAGCTGGTGAATCATGGAATACCAAATGAGGAACTAGACACAGTGGAGAGATTGACAAAAGAACACTACAGGAAGTGTATGGAACAAAGGTTTAAGGAACTTGTAGCGAGCAAGGGCCTTGATGGTGTCCAGACAGAGGTCAGTGACATGGACTGGGAGAGCACCTTCCACTTGCGCCATCTCCCTGAATCTAACATAGCTGAAATCCCAGATCTCGAAGACCAGTACAGGTAAAAACAAATTACTACTATGTATCATTAGATGAAAAAAAAAAACCCACTCTTTGTTGACCAATGATTATAATATTTTTAAGATAAGTGCAATATATTGCAATTCAACCCTTGAATGAATTAATTAGCCAACTTACCAGTTTTATCTCTTAACAATTAAGGAAATATTATTACTTGTTACAGGAAGGTGATGAAGGAATTTGCATTGAAATTAGAGAAATTAGCAGAGGAGCTACTAGACTTGTTATGTGAGAATCTTGGACTAGAGAAAGGGTACCTTAAGAAAGCCTTCTATGGGTCAAAGGGTCCAAACTTTGGCACAAAGGTTAGCAACTACCCTCCATGCCCAAAACCAAACTTGATCAAGGGACTCAGGGCCCACACCGATGCCGGCGGCATAATCTTGCTCTTCCAGGATGACAAGGTCAGCGGCCTCCAACTCCTCAAAGAGGGCGAATGGATCGATGTCCCCCCAATGCGCCACTCCATTGTTATCAACCTTGGTGACCAACTTGAGGTATAATACCATTTTTTGTGTAACTGCAGTTTCAGCTGTTGGAAGTCAAAAAAGGTTTTTGAAACCATTTTTGGGAAAACAGTCAGTTTGGTAAAACAACTGTTGAGTTCCTGCTGACACGAAATTAGCCTTTTAGAATCTATTTTTCAAGACTGATGTGGGTTTTTGAATGGGCAGGTGATCACTAATGGCAAATACAAGAGTGTTGAGCACAGAGTGATTGCACAAACAGATGGTACCCGAATGTCAATTGCTTCATTCTACAACCCTGGAAGTGATGCAGTTATCTATCCAGCAACAGAATTGGTGGAAAAAGAAGCAGAGGAGAAGAAACAAGTTTACCCAAAATTTGTGTTTGAAGACTACATGAAGCTGTATGCTGGGTTGAAATTCCAGGCCAAGGAGCCAAGATTTGAAGCTATGAAAGCTGTTGAAGCAAATTTTAATTTGGGTACAATTGCAACTGCTTAAATAGCTAGTAATTGGACTAGATGACGCAGTTGTATGTTACTAAAAGTTTAATTTTTTTTATTGGTAAATTGGTGGGGCAGTCGGATTGAATCCGGATCTCTTCTACGAAGGATTTGGAGATGATCGTTAGGTCAAGAGGATGCTCTCGTTGAAAGCTGAAATTCATGTGAGCAAGTTTGAAGATTAATTAGGAGATCTAAGCTTGCTGTTTGTGAGTCAGAGCTTATACTATAGTGGCCAGTGGGTATGAATTTATTTTGTAGACAGTAACAAAAAGGGTGGCTTTTCTCACGGGCATTCCCGGTGAAATAGACCACCCTAACAAAAGTTGTTATTCCAGAATATTATCATTCTAATATGGAAATTCGTCCAGTTGTTTCTTTCTCTTCATTTGTTTATGTGCTGGTGCATGATTTATATATAGAATTAATATACAGTTAAATTCCAACTCTTGCTCCAAGTCTCATGAAAAAACAGACTCAAAGATAATACAAACTAATCATCTTTGAATCAAGAAAAAGGCAACAAATGTTTTTTTAACCATTACAAAAAAAGGCTAACCATGTATATCAAGAGGACTTAATATAGGAAGTGGAGATTTCTCAGAACAAACTCATCCTTTGTTCGTGTTTCAAGACTGACCGAATAGGAAGTTCACATGCCAACATTAGAAGCATGCAAGTACATTGAGTCATTGCGTGCTGTCACCAAAATCGTGATGACAACATCGATGAAGATGTGTAAAAGGCTTGGGTTTGGGTTGCCACCAAGATTTGCATCTGTCCATCGGTTCACACTCTAAATCGATCAACAAACCAACTCATTCTTGTCTCACATTTGATCAAAGTGCATCGTGAATGTCATTCATTATTCTCATAATAATTTTTTATGTGAAAATGTGAGATGAACGAATAATACTCTTGACTTTTTACACAAAATTGGGTCTATCGTACACAACTAATCCATCATATGATGAAACACATGAACCGCTATTTAAAGAGTTATGAATATGCACTACTACTGTTCCCTTTCCCTAAAAGTGACTTCCAAATGCAGTAAAACGAAGATAGTAGATGTGTGTAATTATCTGTTATGGGAGATCACAATTAAGTATATCAACATATTTGCCCGACATGATAAGAAGTTTTTCTCCTTTTTTTTTTCCCTTTTTCTTTTCTATGTGGTGGGCATTTTGATAACCAATGTATTTGAGTGATAAGATTATGAATTATTCTTAGGAAGAATGGAAGATGGAATAAGATGAAACTATAAAATAGCAATTCTAGGATGACATTATTGTAATCCACAACAAACTTTCTTTTTTGATTTTGGTATCTAATGATCCATAAGCATTCACGTATATTAAGTGGGGCAGCTAATAATCTTGTAAAAGAATATATAAATATCAAACCTCTTTCTCACTTCTAATCATTATAAGAATATAGTGATAACTCACAACCATATCTCATGTTGATATTGTAATAGAAAAGATCATATCTTATAGGAAAGGTTTAACGATTTTGAAAGTAACTTGGGTAAACATCCGTAATATTATAAATGATATCAGAACCAATCTACTTTACAAAATATGGACAACACATTTTCATTATGCCAATTACTAGTAATTAAAACTTCATGGAGAGAGGACAAATTAGTTTGGGTGGAACGAGGAATGCTTGGTTAAATCGGATCTAAAATATTAATTTTAGATTCGTCCAAAACTTCATTGGTAATTTTAGACCCGATCTAACCAAGTATTTTTGAGGTGGACCACACTAAACATCAAGATCTACAATTAATCATTTAACAATTCCAACAATAATCATTGAATCAAGGCTTTATGTTCTTATTCAATGACCTTAACAAAATCATTGGCTTCAAAATATACATATCTTTAATGGGGGCTTAATGAAATTGAGAATAGATACGATGTATTTCTGCATTCTTTATCTAGTGCTCATACACCCAGGAAAAAAATAACAAGACATCTACTGTTATAAAGGTTTTAATGTGTTTTGGAACTTACAATATAATTTTCTAATCTAATAAATAAAGAAGAATATGACTAGGGAGCCTAGATCTTCGATTTATGTTTATGATACAGATAAATGATACCACCTAATGACATGAGGACACGTGGACAAACTCCCCTCTAGTAGCATGAAGACATGTGGACGGACCCTCTCCAATAAACTGACAACACGTGGACAATTTCACCCAGTAGCTTGAAGACACATGGACGAACCCCAAAACTTCTTTCACTTTGGACGAAGAAGAAGATCTTCTTCCACCTTTTGATCGAAGAAGGCGTCTTCCTCAACAACCTCTTCCTCGCCCTCGAATTGATCACGACCCACCCGGTTTGGCCTTGCTTGCTTGTTTGGAAATGGGCCTTGAAGATGTCGATGTTATCATTCCCCCCACCTCCATACAAACGCAGATAAAGACCATAATAAGCCGCACCGAGTTTGGTACCAGTTGGCATAGTGCTATGTCAAAATACCTTAGCACTACGTAAAAGAAGGAATGAAGGGGAAATCGGAGCTCGACCCTCATGTGTCACTCATACACACATATTTTGTAGGGCGCGTGGCTCGATGGGACATCACATGACCTCTCCCCAACCCTGGTTGGCCTAAAGACATACTCCCTGAGAATATGGTATGTCCTCCGGATCACCTCGAGATTCTCCTCTTCTAGTTGGCTGGGTACAGTGTTAGCCGTGATCGACCACTGGACCTTATCCTTCACAGCTATATCTCCCCTCAGATCGACTAGGGTAATATCTACCTTATCCTCATCCACAAAGATGAAGTCCTCCTCATAACCCCCCTCTTCCACTGCCACGTAAGGCACCATGGATTGTAGTCCCTTCTTGGCCTCGGTGCCATCCGAGGACTCACACCCGGTGGAGGACGAGCTTGACTCCGTCACCCCGGACTTTCTTCTATCATTACCACTACTCGGTCTATTGTGAAATCTATCTACTAAATACATGAAAAAGTTGACAGAAGAAACTCAGCAAAAATATGATCGCCTGAGCAGTTCTTTCTCAGCTAAAGCCCCGCGCACCCTCGAACCTCAAATAAACTCCGAGCACCTTCTCACCAAAATTAACTCCGAGCATTCTCACACTTTTGGTACGAGGCCGTGGGCTCTCAAATTTCTTCTCTGTTTACTACTGAAGTGAAGTGGGGTAAATGATGAGCAAACATCCGTATATAAGAAGAGAGGCGAGACAAACAAGGAGAGTTAAACCTTACGGTTGGAAGGACATGACGGTCGAAATAACCGAGGCTAATTTTACATCCCTCAGGAGCCCCCAGCCGCAATGATGCGACGTTTTGCCTGCTCGAGATGCCGTTCCATTCCTCAAAGGAACCAATCAATAAATGGTGCCGTCATTTCCACTCTACTGGAATATTTATAAAGGTTCCAAAGACAACCCAAGTATCATCCTTTTGGGCCTAGAAGGCAAAAATGATTACTAGGGCCAAACATTAAAGGTTTGATTTGGGCTTAAAACGCAAAAAGGATTACTAGGACCCAACACCAAAGGTTTGGGCCTAAAAGGCAAGAAGCCCAAGAATTCATCTGAGATTCCAAGAAAAGAAATCTAAAGAATGCCTTAAGGATATTAAAACCAGACGGCACAAAAATTGAAGATCTCCAAGGCCGAGCATATTGACTGCTGTTCATATGCTCGAACTGATGTTTCCAAGGCCGAGCATATTAACTGCTGCTCATATGTTCGAACCAATGTTTCCAAGGCCGAGCATATTGACTGCTACTCTTATGCTCGGACCAACATTTTCAAGGCCGAGCATATTGACTGTTGCTCATATGCTCGGACCAACGTCTCCAAGGTTGAGCATATTGACTGGTGCTCATATGCTTAAACCAATGTCTCTAAGGCCGAGCATATTGATTGCTGCTCATATGCTTGAACCGACGTCTCCAAGGCTGAGCATATTGACTTTTGCTCATATGCTCGGTCCAACGTCTCCAAGGTTGAGCATATTGACTGCTGCTCATATGCTTAAACCAATGACTCCAAGGCCGAGCATATTAACTGCTGCTTATATGCTTGGACCGACGTCTCCAAGGCCGAGCATATTGACTTTTGCTCATATGCTCGGACCAATGTTTCCAAGGCCGAGCACATTGACTGTTGCTCATATGCTCAGACCGACGTCTCTAAGGCCAAGTATATTGACTTCTGCTCATATGCTCGGACTATTGTCTCCAAGACCAAGCATATTGATTGCTGCTCATATGCTCAGACAAACGTCTCTAAGGCTGAGCATATTGACTGTTGCTTATATGCTTGGACCAAAGTCTCTAAGGTAGGGCATTTTGACTGCTGCTCATATGCTCGGATCAGTGTTTCCAAGGTCGGGCATATTGACGCTATTCATATGCTCGAACCAACGTCTCCAAGGCCGGGCATATTGACTACTGCTTATACGCTCTGACCAATGTATCTAATGTCGAGCATATTGACTGCTGCTCACATGCTCAGACCGACGTCTCTAAGGCCGATCAAGTTGACAACTGCTCAAATGCTCAGTCCAACATTTCCAAGGCCGAGCATATTGACTGCTGCTCAAACGCTAGGTCCAACCCCTCAAAGGCCAAGTATATCGACTGCTGTTCAAATTCTCGGCCCAACGTCTCCAAGGCTGGGCATATTGACAGCTCCTCAAAGGCTCGACCAAACGTCTCCCAGGCTGAGCAAGTTGAATACTGCTCAAACACTTGACCCAACGTCTTCAAAGTCGAGCATATTGACTGCTGCCCAAATGCTCGGCCCAACGTCTCCAAGACTGAGCAAGTTGATTGCTGCTCAAATGCTCGACCCAACGTCTTTAAAGCGGAGGTCTATCATACTTTTTTAGAGTATATAAATGTACTTAAGAAAGTGGGAGGCCTTTGATATAGCCAATAAACACACCACCCAATAGCGTAACGACATGTGGACAACCCGTATCCAATAGTATAGTGACACGTGGACACTCCTCAATCAATAGTACAATGACACGTGGATAGTCCTCAACCAATAGCACAACTACATGTGGATAATTCTTACCCAATAGCATAACAACACCTGGACCATTCTGGCCCAATAGCATAGTGACACATGGAAAAAACAGTGGGTAGTCATCGCCTCCCCCGGACTCCCCCACACATACATGTAGCATGATTATAAGGATTACAATTGTCCCTGGACACACGACTAGACCTTCTGACGGAGGAGCGGGATCTCCAGGAATGCCCCGTCCTTACTACATAGGCGACCTCACCCCCAAAACGCTATAAAAGGTCCAAGGTACGCAAATCCAATATGATCTACAATCACAATTTCATTACTGAAAATGTCAAGCATCTTCATTTCTCTAAAAACTTGCACTGACGAAAGCATCAGAGTGTCCTCAGAGGCATTATCCCTCCTATCTTCCGGTGACTCCCTAGCTCATCCAGTTTTCCTTGTACATGCTCCCATTTTGAGCACCGACCTCCAGCTCAGCAACACATTTTAGGCATCAACAGATTGGCACCGTTCGTGGGAAATCACTATCTCTCGCTAACAATAAAAGCGAAGAAGTCTAAAGAACTCATCTGTTGCCATGCCACCCAGGAATACCACAAAGAACGCCGGCAACTGATTAACCTAAATAGTTAATTGCTAACTTATATGTTATAATAGAATTTAGATCAAAATGAGTTAGAATAACAGTAAAATCACTTGTAGGTTATAAAACGGGCAAAAAAATAAATGTACCTCGGGAGCAAACCTCCAAGCTCTAAAAAAAAAAAAAGAGTTTTCGGATCAAACCAAAAAAAAAAGTCTTTGGAGCAATGAAGCCGTGACTAATAGTGTTAACCTTAACACACCGTGACAATGAGATCCTAATTTATCTCATATGAAAGACGACTCGAAGAAACTTGCGTTGACAGATTGACTAAAAAAATTATATTCTAAAAATTCTCAATTTTTATAAATAAAACAAGAAAATATTTATCATAAAAATTTTCAATTTTTAATAAAATATTTTTATTTTTTCAGTCAAATAAATAGCACTAATATTTTTGTGAATAAATACAGAATTGCAGCTGTTGTTAACTCTTACTTCACTGTTATTTCCCTCTAGCAAAGGCTGCTTCGCTAATCAAAATAAAACAAGCCAATTTAAGTATTGTTCGAGAGTTTATGAAATAATTTTTATTAATAATAAATTAGAACGTTATCCAAATGGTTTTAATAAATTATCCATAAAATGAAAAAAAAAACTAAAAAATATATTTTAAACTTGAAAATTGAATAAATTGTGTTTGGAAAACAATTTTCATTGTTATTTTATTAAATACTATTTTAAAAAAATTATAAACCAAAACTATTACTAGATCGAATGGTATCTTATTAAGAAAAGCTATCAATCATGATTTCGTGTTTAGTTTCTTTCTTTGTAATAGTTTACATATATTGGCATCAAATAAGTAATGGATTCAATTAATTAACCATATGATGAATTTTGATATTATAGTTTTAATGTAAAATTAATTAAAAAAAAAAGGCTCGAGTACTACTTTGATGACCTGCTTGGTCATAAACTAGCTACCGCTACCAAACTTGGCGGCTTTAGTACTACTACTACACGATAAATAACTTGCTTTTCATCTTTTCTCTTAATGCATTATATGTGAGGAAACAACGAAAATGCAAAAAAAAAAAAAAATGTAATAAACATTTTACTTGAGGAGAAGATCATAAGATCAAAAGATTCAATGATGTTATAATGGAATTAAATTGAAAATGTATTGTTTTACTTGAAAAATATAACAATGTTATTTATTTGTAAAACATTGAAAATCAATTTTTTATTTATTCTGGTTGCGATTATTTTATATTTTGTTTTAAAAATATTTACATAAAAAATTAGTATATAATCAATTTATTTCTGGATCAACTCATAAGAGAGGGCCAAGATACTTTGATTTCTTGCGTTTTCTCAAATATGATTTATTTAATGGGTTACAACGTATTATACATGCTAATTCAAATTTTAATTGATGAATATTATTATATTTATGATTAATGCTACTTATTCAACAAAGTCGATTGGTTGATACGAGTGGATTTTCTGTTACGATAAATTGACGAAACGTTGATGTCGAAAATTTGTCAGATATATACGCACACAAAAAGAGAAGAAACCCTTAAGAGTAGTCGAATGATGCTTATGATAATGAGAGTCACCTTTATATAATGTTTAGAAGTAGAGTCTGTTTAGGAAAGTAATTAATGTTGAGAGTTATAGTAGATTTAAGACTCTTATATACTGGAGTGTCTTGATAGAATTAGAGTTCCATGAGCTAGAATGTCTTGATAGAATTAAGGTTTTTATAGATTGGAATGACATTTATACCCCCGTATACGTGTAAAAGATTTATTTACTAGATTTGTTGATTGGTAAATCCATCCCAAGATGACACATGTCATCTAAAAATTGGTGAAACAAAGATAAGAAAGTCCTGTGTGCAGTATGATTTCAAAATGAGGAAAACCTTGATGACCTGCTTGGTCATAAACTAGCTAGCGCCACCAACCATGGCGGCTTTAATACTACTACTACACGATAAATAATTTGCTTTTCATCTTGTTCTTAATGCATTATATGTGAGGAAACAACAACGAAAATGCAAAAAAATTTAATAAACATCTTTTATTAAAACAAACCTTATTTTTTTGCACATTTTCTGTATGGAAAGAAACTTATCGTACGCAAGATCGAATTATACAATAAAGTTCACGTGGTCTGATATGAAAAATATGAACGAATTGAATATAAGATCATAAAACCAAGAGATTCAATGATGTTATGATGGAATTAAATTGAAAATGTACTGTTTTCCTTGAAAAACATAACAATGTTATTTTTGAGTAAAACATTATAGAATCTATAAGAAAAAATAACAGAAAGAACAATATTTAGTGAAAATTTGTCAGGGTGTCTACGCACACAAAGAGAGAAGAAATCCTTAGGAGTAACCGAATGATACATGTAATAATGAGAGTCACTTAATATAATGTTTAGAAGTAGAGTCTGTTTAGGAAAGTAGTTCATGTTGAGTGTTATAGTAGAATTAGGATTCTCGTGGACTAGAGTGTCCTGCTAGAATTAGAGTTCTATTAACTAAAATATCTTGATAGAATTAGGGTTTTTATAGGTTGAAATGACATTAATACCCCTATATACGTGTAAGATATTTATTTGCTAGATTTACTTATTAGTAAACATTATAGAATCTATATGAAAATTGGTGAAACAAAGATAAGAAAGTCCTGTGTGTAGTATGACTTCAAAATGAGGAAAACCTTTACAAGTCCATATGTTTGATCAAAGACTACAAAACAAAGTTAATCCAAATACTATAACCAGGTTTGAACGTTTACTTTTACTAGTAAAAATTGACTAATTGTGTGATTTATGTCTATGTCAGAGACTTTCAATAAGACTTTGTTTTAAATCACGTTTTTATTTGTACTCATCAAAATTAATCAGGTGGAAAAATATTACACAAGTTAATTAGAAGAAAAAACAATAACATTCCACCCACTTTTTAAAGTTTTTTCTTCTCTTTCTTTTCACGCGTATTTGACACTCAGAAAATTGCACTGGTTATTTTTTAAGTTAGTATTATTTATCAATGAAACTGTTTTAAAAATTAAAAAAATATATAAAGAATTCGATCATGACTTCTTTTATATAAGTAGAAAGATAAATACGATATAGCATAAGAAAAGTATAACATTTTTTTTAGTATGAAAAATTTATTGTTTGTTTTTTTACTATCAAAATTATTAAAAAAATAAAAAGTGAGGATAATTTACAAAAAAAAATGTTAAATGACTTCCAAACGATTTATAAGTTTTATTATAATCCTATTTTAATGTATTCAATCATATTAAAATGAAAAATTAACGTTAAATTGATTAAAATAATAATATATTATAACTAATTAAAAATTGTAAGATTTCTGATGCCAAATTTTTAATTTGCATACCTAAATGTAATGATCTCTCGTGCAATCATTGAATTGAACATGATAGAGTATGCATGAACACACTCAAAAGAACTTTATAAGACTCATGTTGTCCCATACGCAATATGCTGGTGCATGTGAGTACTGTATAAAGAGGTACACTCAAAGGATTAGGTTGGATAGGAAAAGGAGCCACATACATAGTAATTCATCATATTTGGTGAGCCAATCATACAACCCATGTGCAATAGCCATGGTTCCCCAAAAGTAGTTTTGTTTTGTCCAAATTTGATTAAAATTGCTTCAAAAGAATCTAAGCCGACCAATTGTAATTTGCTCCATTGCATTGCATCCATTAATTTATTATAATTTTTTTTTAAAGAATCAATAAAAAAACACTTCGATCTCTCTATTTTAATAATTACTACTCCACTGCTTTATGTAGATTTTGAAAGGAACCTAACTAAAGAGCCTTTATAGAGATTAACTGTCTAAATTAGTAATTAATTAAATTGCATATGCTGGATAAAAAGATAATTATTAATATAAAATAATATATCAATATACTAACAACATGCCTTGATATGCTAATATAAATATTAATGAAAGGAAAAAAAAAAGGAATTTGGTGGGAACATGGTGGACAAAAGTAGTTGGGACTGATGAGGGCATGTTTGGATAGGGTAGTCAAAAACTGTTTTCAGTTTTCAATTTTTTTTTATTTTTTTATGTTTGACAAACAGTTTTCAAAAACCAATTTTCAAAAATTGGTTGATGAAAACTCCAAATTGGTGTTTTCTGACATAATTTTTGAAAAATAGCCCTAAAATCAGTATTTACTTCTCTGTTTCATTCTTTTTTCATAGTATATAAAAAATTTAAAAATAAAATAATATTAATTATTTTTAGTATTTAGTAAATATGAGAAATAAAATTAATATAGATTTTAAATTTAAACTCAAAACTAAAAATAATTACAAGATATATCAAAATAGTTTTCAAAATAAGATTATCCAAATAACATTTCACTGTTTTCTGTTTTGGAAACAGTTTTTGAGTTAAAGTTATCCAAACATGTTTTCTTCATAAAATATCAAAAAACTGTTTTTCAGTTTTCATTTTCGAAAACGGTTTTTGAAAATTAAAAACAAAAAACTGTTACCCAAACATACTCCCTTTGCATCTTTTGCATTTTTTTTTTAATTTCACCGAAGATAATAAAGTATTGGTACTCATACTTCATGTTCTTTGTAATCCCTCACAATGTAGACTGGTGTTATCTCTTTCCTGGTTGTCCACAATTGAACTTACAAAAGTACCGTCTCATCTTGCCGTTTATCTCATCATAATCAAGTACATAGTAATAAACAACGTATCAGTTACTTTCTTAGGATATATCTTGTTTGGTTTAATAGTAAAAATAATTTATTAATTTTAAAATAATTTATAATATAATATTAATAATAATAAAAATAAAAATTGTTTAGTATTTAATAAAATAATAGTGAAAACAATTTAAAAAAACAATTTTTAAAAGCAAAAAACATTTCATAAGTGAAAGAAAAAAAGTGGAAGAGAAAATAAATGAGAAATGATGGATAAGAAAATTGATTTTTTTTTTCAATTTTCATCACGTGTTTGACAGCAAAAATAAATGATAAAACAAATTTTGTTTTATCTTTCGCTAGCCAATCATTCTAATTTAGAAGAGTTGAGATTAATTTATCATGTAAAAGAAAAAAAATCAATTATCTCATTTTTCTTTCTTTTCTCACAAATTTTGTATGGCACAAATGATAGAAAAATATTCCATACTCACCTATTTTTCTTCTTACTTTTTTTTTATCTAATTTTTTCTTTCTACTAATCATAACCTAAAGTAAATAAATTTCAGCACCCGTTTGGTTTGGTACAAGAAATGCAATGGGAATAACATAAAACTAAAATGCTATAAAAATTGAAGTTTGATGGGATTAGGGAAGAGATGTAAGTGCTTTTATTAATAAAATATATTGTTTTATGATCAATGAAAATAAACAAGATTATCAAATTTAAATTGGTATATCATTTTTTATTGTTAGGCATAACACAACATATTTTACCAATAAAATATCATTATCTAATTCACCCTATCTATCTCAAGTTTCATTTTTAGCAATTCTATTATTTTTGGAAACCAAACATTATTTTTGTACCTAACCCTTCAATCAAGTGTCTCAAACGGAATCGAAGATTATCTAAAATTAAGGTTGAGATTTCGTTTTTTATGCGTTTGACAGATACACAATTCATTTAACATGTTCAAATTCGTATAAATTGACAAACAACTAACTATTAAGTTGTTTGTAATAATAAACACATGCTTCATTTAAACCCTAAACTTCAATCAAGTGTCTCAAACGGAATCGAAGATTATCTATCAATCACTCGATATTTATCACAAAATTATCGGCACCCAAAATTTGTTTGAATCACATAAAAATTTACAAATTTACAAAATGTAAAAAAATCTATTTACATAAATAATATCAAACGAATACATAACATTAAAAAAAAATTGTGCTCAACAACTAGAAGCGGTTAATTTAGTGATGAAAGCTTTTGTTCCACTAACCAAATGTGGCTTTATAAAAGAAATCAAATTAATTGAGTTTAATATTAATTTTCTTTTTGGTTAATTATATATTATTATTAGGGTCTTTAGTATTAATCTTTAATCAATCAAGTTGAAATGCATGCACAAACCAGCATTTAATACTTCTGAAAAAATTAAGGCAGAAGAGTTTAGGGGGTTGGAGGTAATTACATTAAGCAGAGACAGGCACGATGGTATATATGGTTGGTAGTGGAGGGGCAAAATTCTACGGTTGCCATGCATTATTTCGCAGCCCCACATGCACAAGCAACATAAAAAAATTAATTTCCAATATTTAAAAGTTTGTGAATATCTATATATGTATTTACTATTAACAAAGGCATAACTTTTGTTTTGTGTTCACTCATCAAAATATATCTTAAACTCCTACTTAAATATATAAATAAATTATTTAAATAAGGTTATATATGTATCTCAATTTACTCAAACTCTTCACATCTTTTTTCTTTGTTTTTCTCTCTCATTATCCCACTCGAACTTAATTTCTCCATTTTCCTTATATCTCTTATCTTTAACTCATGTTGGTTTTCTATATCAGTCTTAGATATGAGTATGTGAGACAATTGATACAAGATGATATCATTATATTTGTCTATGTAAAGTCAAGTAAGAACTTGATTGGTCAACTTACTAAGGCACTCACAGGAGACCTAGTAAGTAATACACAGAGAAATGAGGCTTGAACCATTTAAAAGTCAGCAGTGATGGAAACCCAACATAATGCTAGTAGACAACTAGTCATATGTTTTAATGGGTAATGACAAGTTACTGTGATTGACAGTTAATATTGTCACAAAGTTGGCCCATAATTGAGAAATACAGTACCGTTTGTTATGTTTTAGAGGATGAGTTAAACTCTTAATGAAGTTATAAAATGCGTTCTAGTAACGAAAACGCAATAGGAACTTCACCTATATGAAGAGAGAAGTGGTGCCACTTCTTATAGAGAGTTATGGTTTGCTTTCTTGAGGTTCATGAAACTAGGATATAGTACATGACCATAACAGTGCTAAGTGAAAATAATTTCTCATCGAAATAAGAGAATTGTATATGTGTAGTGGCTCTGGTCGTATCATATAGGAATGTTGGTTTAATATAAAGGACACCATTCATTTCGATATACTTTGAGATGTTTACACTATTAGAAAGTTTTAAATCGAAAGATACCTTCTTTATGCATACAAGACTTAGAGATATTGTGGCAGTATTTTTCAAAATTGTTTTTTCAAACAAGTGGGGGATTGTTAGAACAATAAGAGTAAGGGTTGTTTGAAAACCCAAAAGGCATTAGTTTAAATCAAATGGTTTTGATTAATATAGAAAATATGTGAGATTAAATCAAAAGGCATCAGTTTAAATCAAATATTGTGATTTAAACATAAAATGTGTGAGATTTAATAATTTATTTTTAAACAGACATGATCTGGTCCGTTAAAAACTAACAGACATGATCGTGAGACTCTTATTAAATATGGAAAAATCATGTCTTTCCAACTGAAAAAACATGAATTTCCAGAACCATTTGAAGAGGTGCTTCTGTACCTATAAATACCCATCATTTCCCACTTTCATAATACAATTCTTTTTTTTTTTTCATTCTTTCTTCTTTCTTTCTTCTCTCTTTTTCTCTAAAAACTTTGTCATAACATTTCAGTATTTAAAAGCAGAGTTAAATCGGAAGTTCTTCAGATTTTGCTGTGTGCAGACTTCAATTTTGAGACTTGGTTGTATCCTGGAAGATAGTTCTTCAGATTAACACACGCGTGTTGAAATACTAGTATATAATTAAGCCGGTAGATCCTTTTCGTATTTTCCCTTAAAATGTCTGAAAAACCTTTACTTAAATATATAATTTAAATAGGGTTAGATATGTAACCCAATTTAATCCAATTATTCACATATTTCTCTCATGTTTTTCTCTCCCTTAGTATCCCACTCAGATTTAATTAGCTCACTCTCTTTATTACTCTCATCTTCAACCCACTCCGTATCACATAAAAAAGAAAAGCAAAAGAGATGCAAAAAGCCTTTTCTTAATTATCAAACATTAAGAATGGCGAGGTGGTTCAATTTGGTCCGATTATCTTATACTTAAAAAGAAAATTAAAAATATAGATACTAAAATCAAATTGAACATTGAATTGATCGAAATATCGAATCATTAATTTATTGGTCAAATTAGTAAGTCAATAAAAACTATATAATAATATTATGATAAAATACTTGTCAAATTATTTATTATTATTTTTATAAAGACATAATCATCAAATTAGATGAAAAGAATTTTTTTCATTCAAATTTTAGTTTCAATTAAAACAAAGCAAATTGGGGAGGTTGAGCCTAGAGCAAACCCCAAATTGCTAAACCACTAATATCTCTCTTAAATATGATGGTTGAATAAGAAATTAGGGGATTTCATATGCATTGACAATTATACCCTTAATGCATTAGAGTTAAAACAAAAAAAATTTAAACTTGTAATTTTGGTCCTTTGGATAGAAATTGCTCTATTGAAGCCGGATTGAGTTGCCATCTTATTAAAACTTTATTGATAATAATATTTTATGAATACTACATTTATAATAACGTTACTAATAAAATCTTTCAAAATTAAAAATAAAATTTCGAAGTGATTGAAAGGGTACTTTACAAAGGGATAAAACAACAACATATAAGAAAACCTGGCGTGCAATAGCCAGGCACCTTCCTAAAATATCACTTTTAAAAGGACCCAAAACAAAAAAAAAGGATAAAAATTGGTGCCTTGCTTGAAAAGTTAAGGTAGCCCTTAGCGACAATGGTTTGGTCAAATTGCAAAGAAAGAGAGTAAGAAGAAGCCTTCAAAAGTAGGACCAATCCTACCCTCGCTGGATAGATAGATGGGCCAAAACAAATATTGATGGGTCCCTCATGAGACTCTAAAATTGATTTTCAGTTAACTACTAATTTTTATTAAATTTAATTTGTCTGACCCCACAAACCAACCTCCACTTCCAAGTATTTGTATCCTCTCATTCTGCTTTAACCCCCTATAAATACCATACCTAATCTTTCATTTCAGCATTAAGAAACTTTCTTCAGAGAGATAGAGAGAGAAAATTAAAAAGAAAAGAGAGAATTTAGAGAGATGGAGAACTTCCCAATAATCAACATGGAGAAGCTCAATGGTGAGGAAAGAGCAGCTGTAATGGAGAAGATCAAAGATGCTTGTGAGAACTGGGGTTTCTTTGAGGTATTAAAAACTAAAACTAGTTTTTGGTACCATATGTAGTTTCAGTTTTTTGGCCGTTGTTTGGTAAAATAACTGTCTAAATTCAGTTTTTTAAAAAAAATTATTTTTCAATTTTTGATTTCTTTAGGTGTTTGGTAAACCCTTTTAAAACCTAGGCCAAACAGTTAATTCCCCATTCCTACCTTCTCATTTTGACAATTTTTTCTAGTAAAAATTTGATGGGATCTAATATTTTGTGGGGGATTCTTTGTTGTTTGTTGATAATTTTAGCTGGTGAATCATGGAATACCAAATGAGGAACTAGACACAGTGGAGAGATTGACATAGGAACACTACAGGAAGTGTATGGAACAAAGGTTTAAGGAACTTGTAGCAAGCAAGGGCCTTGATGGTGTCCAGACAGAGGTCAGTGACATGGACTGGGAGAGCACCTTCCACTTGCGCCATCTCCCTGAATCTAACATAGCTGAAATCCCAGATCTCGAAGACCAGTACAGGTAAAAACAAATTACGACTATATATCATTAGATGAAAAAAAAACCCCACTCTTTGTTGACCAATGATTATAATATTTTAAGATGAGTGCAATATATTGCAATTCAACCGTTGAATGAATTAATTAGCCAACTTATCAGTTTTATCTCTTAACAATTAAGGAAATATTATTACTTGTTACAGGAAGGTGATGAAGGAATTTGCATTGAAATTAGAGAAATTAGCAGAGGAGGTACTAGACTTGTTATGTGAGAATCTTAGACTAGAGAAAGGGTACCTTAAGAAAGCCTTCTATGGGTCAAAGGGTCCAAACTTTGGCACAAAGGTTAGCAACTACCCTCCATGCCCAAAACCAAACTTGATCAAGGGACTCAGGGCCCACACCGATGCCGGCGGCATAATCTTGCTCTTCCAGGATGACAAGGTCAGCGGCCTCCAACTCCTCAAAGACGGTGAATGGATCAATGTCCCCCCAATGCGCCACTCCATTGTTATCAATCTTGGTGACCAACTTGAGGTATAATACCATTTTTGGTGTAACTGCAGTTTCAGTTGTTGGAAGTCAAAAAAGGTTTTTGAAACCATTTTTGGGAAAACAGTCAGTTTGGTAAAACAACTGTTGAGTTCCTGCTGACACGAAATTAGCCTTTTAGAATCTATTTTTCAAGACTGATGTGGGTTTTTGAATGGGCAGGTGATCACTAATGGTAAATACAAGAGTGTTGAGCACAGAGTGATTGCACAAACAGATGGTACCCGAATGTCAATTGCTTCATTCTACAACCCTGGAAGTGATGCAGTTATCTATCCAGCAACAGAATTGGTGGAAAAAGAAGCAGAGGAGAAGAAACAAGTTTACCCAAAATTTGTGTTTGAAGACTACATGAAGCTGTATGCTGGGTTGAAATTCCAGGCCAAGGAGCCAAGATTTGAAGCTATGAAAGCTGTTGAAGCAAATGTTAATTTGGGTACAATTGCAACTGCTTAAATAGATAGTAATTGGACTAGATGACGCAGTTGTATGTTACTAAAAGTTTAATTTTTTTTATTGGTAAATTGGTGGGGGAGTCGGATTGAATCCGGATCTCTTCTACGAAGGGTTTGGAGATGATTGTTAGGTCAAGAGGTTGCTCTCGTTAAAAGCTGAAATTCATGTGAGCAAGTTTGAAGATTAATTAGGAGATCTAAGCTTGCTGTTTGTGAGTCAGAGCTTATACTATAGGGGCCAGTGGGTATGGATTTATTTTGTAGACAGTAACAAAAAGGGTGGCTTTTCTCACGGGCATTCCCGGTGAAATAGACCACCCTAACAAAAGTTGTTATTCCGGAATATTATCATTCTAATAAGGAAATTCGTCCAATTGTTTCTTTCTCTTCATTTGTTTATGTGCTGGTGCATGATTTATATATAGAATTAATATACAGTTAAATTCCAACTCTTGCTTCAAGTCTCATGAAAAAACAGACTCAAAGATAATACAAACTAATCATCTTTGAATCAAGAAAAAGGCAACAAATGTTTTTTTTAACCCTTCTAAAAAAAGGCTAACCATGTATATCAAGAGGACTGAATATAGGAAGTGCCTGTAAGGAGATTTCTCATAACAAACTCATCCTTTGTTCGTGTTTCAAGACTAGCCGAATAGGAAGTTCACATGCCAACATTAGAAGCGTGCAAGTACATTGAGTCGCTGCGTGCTGTCACCAAAATCGTGATGAAAACATCGATGAAGACGTGTAAAAGGCTTTGGTTTGGGTTGCCACCAAGATTTGCATCTGTCCATCGGTTCACACTCTAAGTCGATCAACAAATCAGCTCATTCTTGTCTCATATCTGATCAAAGTGCATCGTGAATGTTATTCATTATTCTCATAATAATTTTTTTATGTGAAAATGTGAGATGAACGAATAATACTCTTGACTTTTTACCCGAAATTGGGTCTATTGTACACAACTAATCCATCATATGATGAAACACATGCACCGCTATTTAAAGAGTTATGAATATGCACTACTACTGTTCCCTTTCCCTAAAAGTGACTTCCAAATGCAGTAAAACGAAGATAGCAGATGTGTGTAATTATCTGTTATGGGAGATCACAATTAAGTATATCAACATATTTGCCCGACATGATAAGAAGTTTTTCTCCTTTTTTTTTTCCCTTTTTCGTTTCTGTGTGGTGGACATTTTGATAAACAATGTATTTGAGTGATAAGATTATGAATTATTCTTAGTAAAAATGGAAGATGGAAGAAGATTAAACTATAAAATAGCAATTTTAGGATGACATTATTGTAATCCACAACAAACTTTCTTTTTTGATTTTGGTATCTAATGATCCATAAGCATTCACCTATATTAACTGGGGCAGCTAATAATCATGTAAAAGAATATATAAATATCAAACCTTTTTCGTACTTCTAATCATTATAAGAATATAGTGATAACTTACACCCATATCTCATGTTGATATTGTAATAGAAAAGATCATATCTTATAGGAAAGGTTTAACGATTTTGAAAGTAACTTGGGTAAACATCCGTAATATTATAAATGATATCAGAACCGCACATTTTCATTATGCCAATTACTAGTAATTAAAACTTCATGGAGAGAGGACAAATTAGTTTGGGTGGAACGAGGAATGCTTGGTGAAATCGGATCTAAAATATTAATTTTTAGATTCGTCCAAAACTTCATTGGTAATTTTAGACCCGATCTAACCAAGTATTTTTGAGGTGGACCACACTAAACATCAAGATCTACAATTAATCATTTAACAATTCCAACAATAGTCATTGAATCAAGGCTTTATGTTCTTATTCAATGAGCTTAACAAAATCATTGGCTTCAAAATATCTTCAAAATATACATATCTTTAATGGGGGCTTAATGAAATTGAGAATAGATACGATGTATTTCTGCATTCTTTATCCAGTGCTCATACACTCAGGAAAAAAATAACAAGACATCTATTGTTATAAAGATTTTAATCTGTTTTGGAACTTACAATATAATTTTCTAATCCAATAAATAAAGAAGAATATGACTAGGGAGCCTAGATCTTTGATTTATGCTTCTGATACAGATAAAGGATACCACCCAATGACATGAGGACACGTTGACAAACTCTCCTCTAGTAGCATGAAGACATGTGGACGAACCCTCTCCAATAAACTGACAACACGTGGACAATTTCACCCAGTAGCTTGAAGACACGTGGACGAACCCCAAAACTTTTTTCACTTTGGACGAAGAAGAAGATCTTCTTCCACCTTTTGATCGAAGAAGGCGTCTTCCTCAACAACCTCTTCCTCGCCCTCGAATTGATCACGACCCACCCGGTTTGGCCTTGCTTGCTTGTTTGGAAATGGGCCTTGAAGATGTCGATGTTCATCATTCCCCCCACCTCCATACAAACGCAGATAAAGACCATAAGAAGCCGCACCGAGTTTGGTACCAGTTGGCATAGTGCTATGTCAAAATACCTTAGCACTACGTAAAAGAAGGAATGAAGGGGAAATCGGAGCTCGACCCTCATGTGTCACTCATACACACATATTTCGTAGGGCGCATGGCTCGATGGGACATCACATGACCTGTCCCCAACCCTGGTTGGCCTAAGGACATACTCCCTGAGAACGCGGTATGTCCTTTGGATCACCTCGAGATTCTCCTATTCCAGTTGGCTGGGTACAGCGTTAGCCGTGGTCGACCACTGGACCTTATCTTCCACAACCGTATCTCCCTTCAGATCGACTAGGGTAATATCTACCTTATCCTTATCCACAAAGATGAAGTCCTCCTCATACCCCCCCTCTTCCACTGCCACGTAAGACACCATGGATAGTAGTCCCTCCTTGGCCTCGGTGCCATCCGAGGACTGACTCCCAGTGGAAGACGAGCTTGACCCCATTTCCCCGTACTTACTTCTGTCATTACCACTACTCGGTCTATCGCGAAATCTATCTACTAAATACATGAAAAAGTTGACAGAAGAAACTCACCAAAAATATGATCGCCTGAGCAGTTCTTTCTCAGCTAAAGCCCCGCGCACCCTCGAACCTCAAATAAACTCCGAGCACCTTCTCACCAAAATCAACTCAGAGCACTCTCAGACTTTTGGTATGAGGCCGTGGGCTCTCAAATTTCTTCTCTGTTTACTATTTAAGTGAAGTGGGGTAAAATGATGAGCAAACATCCTTATATAAGAAGAGAGACGAGACAAACAAGGAGAGTTAAACCTTACGGTTGGAAGGACATGACAGTCGAAATAACTGAGGCTACTTTACATCCCTCAGGAGCCCCCAGCCGCAATGATGCGACGTTTTGCCTGCTCGAGATGCCGTTCCATTCCTCAAAGGAACCAATCAATAAATGGCGCCGTCATTTCCACTCTACTGGCACATTTATAAAGGTTCCAAAGACAACCTAAGTATCATCCTTTTGGGCCTAAAAGGCAAAAAGGATTACTAGGGCCAAATACTAAAGGTTCGATTTGGGCTTAAAACGCAAAAAGGATTACTAGGGCCCAACATCAAAGGTTTGATTTGGGCCTAAAAGGTAAGAAGCCCAAGAGTCCACCAAAAATTCCAAAAGAAGAAGCCCAAGAATTCATCAAAGATTTCAGGAAAAGAAATCTAAAGAATGCCTTAAGGATATTAAAACTGGACGACACAAAAATTGAAGATCTCCAAGGCTGAGCATATTGACTGCTGCTTATATGCTCAAACTGATATTTCCAAGGTCGAGCATATTGACTGCTGCTCATATGCTCGAACCGATGTTTTCAAGGCCGAGCATATTGACTGCTGCTCATATGCTCAGACCAACGTCTTCAAAGTCGAGCATATTGACTGTTGCTCATATGCTCGGACTAACATCTCCAAGGTTGAGCATATTGATTGCTGCTCATATGCTTAAACCAATGTCTCCAAGGCCGAGCATATTGATTGCTGCTCATATGCTCGAACCGACGTCTCCAAGGCCGAGCATATTGACTTCTACTCATATGCTCGGTCCAACGTCTCCAAGATTGAGCATATTGACTGCTGCTCATATGCTTAAACCAATGTCTCCAAGGCCAAGCATATTAACTGCTGCTCATATGCTCGGACCGACGTCTCCAAGGCTGAGCATATTGACTTCTGCTCATATGCTCGGACCAATGTTTCCAAGGCCGAGCACATTGACTGTTGCTCATATGCTCAGACCGACGTCTCTAAAACCGAGTATATTGACTTCTGCTCATATGCTCGGACTATTGTCTCCAAGACCAAGCATATTGATTGTTGCTCATATGCTCGGACCAACGTCTCTAAGGCCGAGCATATTGACTATTGCTTATATGCTCGGACCAAAGTCTCTAAGGTAGGGCATTTTGACTACTGCTCATATGCTCGGACCAATGTATCCAAGGTCGAGCATATTGACGCTGTTCATATACTCGGACCAACGTCTCCAAGGCCGAGCATATTGACTGCTGCTCATATGCTCTGACTAATGTATCTAATGTCGAGCATATTGACTGCTGCTCATATGCTCAGACCGACGTCTCTAAGGTCGACCAAGTTGACTACTGCTCAAACACTCAGTTCAACATTTCCAAGGCCGAGCATATTGACTGCTGCTCAAACACTAGGTCCAACCCCTCCAAGGCCAAGTATATCGACTGCTATTCAAATTCTCGGCCCAACGTCTCCAAGGCTGGGCATATTGACAGCTCCTCAAATGCTCGACCAAACGTCTCCTAGGCCAAGCAAGTTGAATACTGCTCAAACACTTGGCCCAATGTCTCCAAGGTCGAGCATATTGACTGCTGCCCAAATACTCAGCCCAACGTCTCCAAGACTGAGCAAGTTGACTACTGCTCAAATGCTCGGCCCAACGTCTTTAAAGCGGAGCTCTATCATACTTCCTTAGAGCACATAAATGTACTTAAGAAAGTGGGAGGCCTTTGATACAGCCAATAAACACACCACCCAATAGTGTAACGACATGTGGACAACCCCTATCCAATAGTATAGCGACACGTGGACACTCCTCAATCAATAGTACAATGACACGTGGATTGTCCTCAACCAATAGCACAACGACATGTGGATAGTTCTTACCCAATAGCACAACAACACCTAGACCATTCTGGCCCAATAGCATAGTGACACATGGAAAAAACTGTGGGTTGTCATCGCACTCATATTTTTGTGAATAAATACAGAATTGCAGCTGTTGTTTACACTCTTACTTCACCATTATTTTCCTCTAGCAAAGGCTGCTTCGCTCACCAAAATAAAACAAGCCGATTTAAATATTGTCCGAGAGTTTATGAAATGATATTTATTAATAATAAATAACAACATTATCCAAACGTTTTTAATAAACTATCCATAAAATGAATGAAAAACAAAAAAATATTTTAAATTTAAAATTTAATAAATTGTGTTTAAAAAATAATTTTCATTGTTATTTTATTAAATATTATTTTAAAAAATTATAAATCGAAACTAGTACTCGGTCGAATAGCATCTTAGTAAGAAAAGTCATCAATCCTGATTTCGTGTTTAGTTTCTTTCTTTGTAAGAGTTTACATATATTGGCATCAAATAAGTAATAGATTCAATAAATATGATGAATTTTAATATTATGGTTTTAATGTAAAATTAGTTAATTAAAAAAAGGCTCGAGTACTACTTGCTTAGTCATAAACTAGCTAGTGCTACCAACCTTGGCGGCTTTAATACTACTACTACTACTACACGATAAATAACTTGCTTTTCATCTTGTTCTTAATGCATTATATGTGAGGAAACAACAACGAAAATGCAAAAAATGTAATAAACATTTTACTTGAGGATAAGATCATAAGACCAAGAGATTTAATGATGTTATAATGGAATTAAATTGAAAATGTATTGTTTTACTTGAAAAATATAACAATGTTATTTTTAAGTAAAACGTTAAAAATTATTTTTTTAATTCTGATTATGATTATTTTATATTTTGTTTAAAAAAATATTTATATAAAAAATTAGTATATGTTGATGTCAAAAATTTGTCAGGGTATTTACGCACACAAAAAGAAAAGAAACTATTAAGAGTAATCAAATGATACTTGTGATAATGATAGTCACCTTTATATAATGTTTAGAAGTAGAATATGTTTAGAAAAGTAATTAATATTGAGTGTTATAGTAGAATTAAAGCTTTTATAGATTGGAGTATCTTGATAGAATTAGAGTCTCATGAATTAAAATGTCTTGATAGAATTATGTTGGCTCATGTGAATACTGTATAAAGAGCTACGCTCAAAGGATTAGGTTGGATAGGAATACGAGCCACATACATGGTAATTCACCATATTTGGTAAGCCAATTATACAACCCATGTGCAATAGCCATGGTTCCCCAAAAGTAGTTTTGTTTTGCCCAAATTTGATTTCAATTGCTTCAAAAGAACCTAAGCCGACCAATTGTAATTTGCTCCATTGCATTGCATCTATTAATTTATTATGATTTTTCTAAAAGAGGAAACCAATAGAAAAAAAAACACTTCGATCTCTCTATTTTAATAATTACTACTCCACCACTTTATGTAGATTTTGAAAGGAACGTAACTAAAGAGCCTTTATAGAGATTAACTGTTTGTATTAGTAATTAATTAAATTGCATAACGTTGAATAAAAATAAAATAAAAGTAAAACCAAAGAATAGTGTAGTTATTTGTACTACTAATAAAGTCAAAACCTTCATTTAGTGTTCACCCTTCAAAATATAAATCAAATATATTTAAATAAGGTTATATATGTAACTTAATTGACTCCAACTCTCCACGATTTTTTTTTTTGTTTTTCTCTCCCACTATCACACTTAGACTTAACTTTTCAACTCCTTATTTTCACCCCATGATGATTTTTTCTATTCTTCTTTATCTTTTTTATGATTCTAACTAGATTGTTTTTCGTAGGTTCAGTTTTCTAATAGAGAATATGTGATTATTATGTTTGTCATGCTTACAGATAAAAAATAATTATTAATATATTATTTTATCATATAAAATAACACAGTAAAAGCATGCGTTGAGATTATAATATAAATAAATGACTTAAAAAGGAAAGGTTAAAAAAAAGGAATTTGGTTAAGATATGGAAAAGTGAGAGAGCAAAAAGAATGATAAAAACAAATTTTGTTTTGATTTTCACTCGTCAATCATTCTAATTTAGAAGAGTTGTGATTAATTTATACATGTAAAAGAAAAAAAAATCGATTATGTCATTTTTTTTTCTCTCACATTTTTTGTATGTCAAAATGATAGAAAAGTATTCCATACTCACCTATTTTTCTTCTTACTTATTTTTCTTTCTACCAATCATAACCTAGTAAATAAATTTCAGTACCTGTTTGGTTTGGTACAAGAAATGCAATGGGAATAACATAAAACTAAAATACTATAAAACTGAAGTTTGAGGGGATTAGGGAAGAGATGTCAGTGTTTTTATTAATAAAAATATTGTTTCATGATCAATGAAAATGACCAGGATTATCAAATTTAAATTGGTATATCTATTTTTTCTGTTAAATATGACAACATATTTAACCAATAAAAAAATCATTATCTCACTCATCCTATCTGTCTAAAGTTTCATTTTTAGCAATTCTATTCTTTTTGCAAAACAAACATTATTTTTGTATCTAACCCTTCAATTAAGTGTCTCGAACGGAATCAAAGATCATCTAAAGTTAGGGTTGAGATTTTGTTTTTTATACGTTCTACAGATACACAATTCATTTAACATGTTTAAATTCGTATAAATTGACAAACAACTAACTATTAAGTTGTAAAAATCATATGTATCAATCACTCGACACTTATCACAAAGTTATCGACACCCAAAATTTGTTTGAATCTAAAAAAATTACAAAATTAAGAAATATAAAAAAATCCATTTTCACAAATAATATCAAACGAATACATAAAATTAAAAAAAAAGATAAAAAAAAACTTGTGCTCAAGAAACGGTGAATCTAGTGATAAAAGTTTTGTTGCATTAACCAAATGCGGCTTTATAAAAGAAATCAAATTAATTGCGTTTAATATTAATTTTCTTTTTGTTTAATTATATTTTTTATTATTATTATTATTAGGGAGTTTAATATTAATCTTTAATCAATCAAGTTGAAATGCATGCACAAACCAGTATTTAATACTTCTGAATAAATTAAGGCAAAAGGGTTTAGGGGGTTGGAGGGAATTACATTAAGCCGAGACAGGCAGGATGATACATATGGTTGGAAGTGGAGGGGCAACATTCTACGGTTGCCATGCATTATTTCGCAGCCCCACATGAACAACAATAGCCCAATCAGTGTGAGACAGTTAATTACGAAGTGGCATATTCTATATTCTATTGAAGGAAACTATACACAAGCAACATAAAAAAATTAATTTCCAATATTTAAAAGTTGTGAATATCTTTACCTATACTTACTATTAATAAAGTCATAATGTTTGTTTGGTGTTCACTCTTTAAAATATATCTTTAACTCATACTTAAATATATAAATAAGATTATATATGTAACTCAATTGACTCAAAGCTCTTCGCATCTTTCTCTTTTGTTTTTCTCTCTCACTATCCCACTTGAACTTAACTTCTCCACTTTCCTTATCTCTCTTATCTTCAACTCATGTTGATTTTCTATAATTAGCATGCTTATAGGTAAGAAGATATATAATTGTTAGTGTTAGAAAAACGAGAGTAAATAGTTGTTTGAAAACCCAAAAGACATTAGTTTAAATCAAATGGTTTTGATTTAAATAGAAAATGTGTGAGATTAAATCAAAAGACATCAATTTAAATCAAAGATTGTGATTTAAACATAAAAAGGAGTGAGATTGATTTTTAAACAGACACAATCTGGTTCGTTAAAAACTAACAGACATGATCGTAAGACTCTCATTAAATATGAAAAAATCATGTCTTTCCAACTGGAAAACTTGACTTTCCAGAACCATTTGAAGAGGTGCTTCTTACAAATATCCATCACTTCTCACTTTCATAATACAATTCTATTTTTTTTTCATTATTTCTTCTTTCTTTCTTATCTATTTTTCTCTCAAAACTCAGCCATAATATTTCAGTATTTCAAAGCAGGATTAAATCGGAAGTTCTTCAGATTTTGATGTTTACAGACTTCAAGTTTGAGACTTGGTTGTATCCTGGAGGACTATTAGTTTGTAACCCATAGCAAACTTGTTTATACAAGTGGGGATGAATAAAGCCTTAAAGACAGTGTTTACTGCACGCCTCTAAGTCTTTATTTTCATATTCTGTTCCAGTTCAAAAAAAAAATTACAACAATTTTAAGTCTTTATTTTTTACCAACAAAATGGAGACGGAATCATTCAAGGTGATGAATTAAGATTTCGTCAAGCTAGATAGATTCGATAAAAATAATTTCAGTTGGTGGCAAGACAAGATTATGTTATTGCTCACTGAGTAGAAAATTTCCTATATACTGGATTTGAATTTGCAACTCATTCACAAACATCAAATTGGCTTGTAATATTTGGAATGTTCTTGAGTACGAATACAAAGCGAAAGAAGAAGGTACGAATAAGTATTTAGTTTCCAAATACTTTGATTTCAAAATGTTTGACAATAAACCTATCTTAGAACAAGTGCATGAATTACAAGTTATTGTCAATAAACTCTGAGCTTTAAAAATTGTTTCGTCTGAATCATTCCAAGTGGGGGCTATTATAGCTAAACTTTTCCCTTCTTGGAAAGATTATGGAAAAAGATTGTTGCACAAATCTGAGGACTATGATTTATAACAAATTAAAAAAAAGCATCTTCATATTGAAGAAGAGTCATGTTTACATGACTGAAGTGGTAATGTTCAAAGTGGTCATAAAGTACATCATGTGGAGGCAAGCAAAACTAAAAAGCATGCTTTACAAGTGAAAGCTGGAGGAAACTTTAAAAAGACTACAGGAAATAATAAAAGGAAAGATAATTTGCTTATGTATACAATGGTATGCAAATTTAATTATTTTGAAAACAAAAGTGGATATTGAATACATTTGAGGATGACAATAACATATCAATTCGTTTAGCTTTATTTGTTGAAGTTGTGAGGCCATTTGGCTTGTATGTATTTAAATTTATAATTTAATTTGGTTGATTAAATTATTTAGTTGATTAAATTATTTAGTGACACTACAAATTTACATGAGATGTGAAATTGAGATTTATTATAAATTTATAGTAAAAGTCACTATGGACATTTATTGCTATAGCTTATTTGTGTGCATGAGTTGTCATCAAATAAATTTTGACTTTAAAAGGCATGGTTATATATCTGTCTAGTGAGAATGGATTTATTCGTGAAAAAAATTAATGTTCAAATGACAGTATCTTGCTTGAGATGTTACTGTTACGGATAATAAACATGAAGCTAATAAATTTCTGTGTTTGAGTGTACGTCTTTAAGACATAATATGAATATAAGTAACATTGTGTTGAAACACAATGATAGGGGTTGTTTTGGTTTGTGCATAGAAAACTCACATGATTAAGTAATACATGTGTAAGAAGAATTAATTGTAGATGCACACAAGAAAAATGACATTTCTAAAAGTGGCGAGTGAGGACGTTATATAACCTGAACATTGTGATCACTATAAGTGTTATTGTATGTGTATCTTAATGACAATGACATGCTGATGCGTATGACAATATTGAACAAAGATCCTAATGATGAATCAGAGAGTTTGACCACTTGTTTCAGACAAAGTAAGAGTGTTTGTACTGATAAATGTGTGGGTGTAGAGTTTTGATATTCAATATCAAAATTGGGCTTCGTTTGTATGATTCAATTTCTCAAGCTACTTGTTTATGTCCACATTGAGTAGTAACTTGTGTATTCAGAAATAACACACGTAGTAGAAATGTGAGAGTCATTTCTTTGTTTAACAATAAAATAATTAACTTGTTATTGTTAATGTAAAGAATTTATTATATTTCAAAGGGTGAGGTGTTAGTTATATTATAAAATCGCAGAAAATTTGTGAGATGTCAATATATTTATATGTTGAAAATATGTTGATCCTTCGAACTAATATAATTTATGTGTAAATAAAACTAAAAAATATCTATCTTCTATGTTTAAAAATTGAAAAACTTTAATGAAATAGATATTATCTTGGAATCAGAAAGCATAGTGTGGTTATGCTTTGAGTACTTTATAGTACATTACAAGAATATACAAGTTTACTAGAATCTTTGGTTACCTAGAATAAATCATAGATTTGATTTGAATCGGTTGTATCAAGGGGATACATTGATGTCATGGTAATCCGGTTGTATCAAGAGGATACACTAATGCTCTTCGGATGACGAGAGTAAAAGATATAAAATACCTAGACGGAGGTGATGCTTATTGGAAGAGCAAGAAACAAACTTGTATGTCATACACAATGAAATATGAATTAATTGCCTTGACAGCAATTGAGAAAAAATGTTGAACTGATTAATTAAAAATTTATTGTTGAAAATAAATTTTGTGACCATATCCTATGCATTTAAAATCCATACTTTGTGATAATAAAGTTTTATAAGAGGTACCTTAAATAGTAAGTCTAGATATATCAGTCTTAGACATGAGTATGTGAGATAATTGATACAAGACGGTATCATTAAAATTGTCTATGTAAAGTCAAGTAAGAACTTGGCTAGTCCACTTACTAAGGCACTCGCAAGAGACCTAGTTAGTAATATATCTAGAGAGATGTGGCTTAAACCATTTAAAAGTCAGCAGTGATGACAATCCAACCTAATGCTAGTAGACCACTAGTCCTAGGTTTTAATGGGTAATAACAAGTTACTGTGATTGACTGTTGATATTGTCACAAAGTTGGCCCATAATGGAGAAAGACAGTATCATTCGTTACATCTTAGAGCATAAGTTAAACTCTTAATGAGGTTATAAAATGCGTTCTAGTAACGGAAACGCAATAAGAACTTCATCTATATGAATGAAGGAGTGGTTCCACTTTTTATAGAGAATTATGGTTTGCTTTCTTGAGGTTCATGAAACTAAGATATAACACATGGCCATAATAGTGCTAAGTGAAGATACATTCTCACCGAAATAAGAGAACTGTTTGTGTGTAGTGGCTATGGTCATATCATATAGGAATGTTGGTTTAATTTAAAGGACACCATTCATTTCGATATACTTTGAGTTGGTTACACTCAAAGAAGGTTTTAAATCAAAAGATACCTTCTTTATGCATACAAGACTCGGAGATATTGTGGCAGTATTTTTCAAAATTGGTTTTTCAAACAAGTGGGAGATTGTTAGAAAAATGGGAGCAAGGGTTGTTTGAAAACCCAAAAGGTATTAGTTTAAATCAAATGGTTTTGATTTATATAGAAAAGGTGTGAGATTAAATCAAAATGCATCAGTTTAAATCAAATGGTGTGATTTAAACATAAAAGGTGTGAGATTTAATAATTGATTTTTAAATAGACACGATTTGGACTGTTAAAAACTAACAGACATGATCGTAAGACTCTCATTAAATATAGAAAAATCATGTCTTTCCAACTGGAAAAACATGACTTTCCAGAACCATTTGAAGATGTGCTTCTACACCTATAAATACCCATAATTTCCCACTTTCATAATACAAATTTTTTTTTCATTCTTTCCTATCTTTTTCTCTCAAAACTTTTTCATAATATTTTAGTATTTCAAAAAAAAATTAAATCGGAAGTTCTTCAGATTTTGCTGTCTGCAGACTTCAAGTTCGAAACTTGGTTGTATTCTGGAGGACTATTCATCTATAACCCATAGCAAATTTGTTTATACAAGTGAGGATTAATAAAACCTTAAAGACAATGTTTACTACACGCCTCTAAGTCTTGATTTTCATATTCTGTTCCAGTTTAGAAAAAAATTTACGACAGTTGGCGTATTATTTTATCACATAAAAGAGTAGATCAACATGCGCTTGTTGAGATGCTAATATATAATTAAGCCCGTAGATCCTTTTGGTATTTGCCCTTAAAATGTCTGAAAAATCTTTACTTAAATATATAATTTAAATATTTCAATAGGGTTAGATATGTAACAAATTTAATCAAACTTTTCACATCTTTCTCCCATGTTTTTCTCTCCCTCAGTATCCCACTCTCCTTGTTACTCTTATCTTCAACCCACCCCTTATCACATAAAAAAGAAAAGCAAAAGAGATGTAAAAAGCCTTTTATTAATTTTCAAACATTAAGAATGGTGAGTTGGCTCAATTTGGTCCACTTATCTTATACTTAAAAAGAAGTATAGATACTAAAATCAAATTGAACATCAAATTGATCGAGATATCGAATCATTAATTTATTAGTCAAATTAGTAAGTCAATAAAAACTATATAATAATATTATGATAAAATACTTGTCAAATTATTTATTATTATTTTTATAAAGACATAATCATCAAATTAGATGAAAAGAATTTTTTCATTCAATTTTTAGTTTCAATTAAAACAAAGTAAATTAGGGAGGTTGCGCTAAGAGCAAACCCCAAATTGCTAAGCCACTAATATCTCTCTTAAATCTGAGGTTTGAATAGGAAATTAAGGGATTTCATATGCAATGACAATTATACCCAAAATGCATTAGAGTTAAAACGAAAAAAAAAAAAAACTTGTAATTGTGGTCATTTGGATAGAAATTGCTCTATTAAAATCGGATTGAGTTGGCATCCTATTCTTACAATTTTGATTAAAAGTGTAATTGTTGAAGATTTTTTTATTAGATCGGGTTTAAAACTAATGTTTTAAATAAATTTAAAATTATTTTAAAAAGCTTCATTAATAATATTATTTTTGAAATATTATATTTATAATGACATTACTAATAAATTTTTTTAAAACTACAAATAAAATTTCGAAGTGATTGGAAGTGCACTTTACAAAGGGACAAAACAACACCATATAAGAAAACCTGGCGTGCAATAGCTAGGCACCTTCCTAAACTATCACTTTTAAAAGGACCCAAAACAAAAAAAAAAGGATAAAAATTGCAAAGAAAGAGAAGAAGAAGAAGCCATCAAAGTAGGACCCCACATGAGACTCTAAAATTGATTTTCAGTTAATTACTAATTTTTATTAAATTTAATTTGTCTGACCCCACAAACCAACCCCCACTTCCAACTATTTGTATCCTCTCATTCTGCTTTAACCCCCTATAAATACCATACCAAATCTTTCATTTCAGCATTAAGAAACTTTGTTGAGAGAGATAGAGAGAGAAAATTAAAAAGAAAAGAGAAAATTTAGAGAGATGGAAAACTTCCCAATAATCAACATGGAGAAGCTCAATGGTGAGGAAAGAGCAGCTGTAATGGAGAAGATCAAAGATGCTTGTGAGAACTGGGGTTTCTTTGAGGTATTAAAAACTAAAACTAGTTTTTGGTACCATATGTAGTTTCAGTTTTTTGGCCGTTGTTTGGTAAAATAACTGTCTAAATTCAGTTTTTATTTTTTTAAAAAAAATTATTTTTCAATTTTCGATTCCTCTCAAAAATCCTTTCTTTAGGTGTTTGGTAAACCCTTTTAAAACCTAGGCCAAACAGTTAACTCCCCATTCTTACATTCTCATTTTGACAATTTTTTCTAGTAAAAAATTTGATGGGGGATTCTTTGTTGTTTGTTGATAATTTTAGCTGGTGAATCATGGAATACCAAACGAGGAACTAGACACAGTGGAGAGATTGACAAAAGAACACTACAGGAAGTGTATGGAACAAAGGTTTAAGGAACTTGTAGCGAGCAAGGGCCTTGATGGTGTTCAGACAGAGGTCAGTGACATGGACTGGGAGAGCACCTTCCACTTGCGCCATCTCCCTGAATCTAACATAGCTGAAATCCCAGATCTCGAAGACCAGTACAGGTAAAAACAAATTACTACTATATATCATTAGATGAAAAAAAAAACCCACTCTTTGTTGACCAATGATTATAATATTTTTAAGATAAGTGCAATATATTGCAATTCAACCCTTGAATGAATTAATTAGCCAACTTACCAGTTATATCTCTTAACAATTAAGGAAATATTATTACTTGTTACAGGAAGGTGATGAAGGAATTTGCATTGAAATTAGAGAAATTAGCAGAGGAGCTACTAGACTTGTTATGTGAGAATCTTGGACTAGAGAAAGGGTACCTTAAGAAAGCCTTCTATGGGTCAAAGGGTCCAAACTTTGGCACAAAGGTTAGCAACTACCCTCCATGCCCAAAACCAAACTTGATCAAGGGACTCAGGGCCCACACTGATGCCGGCGGCATAATCTTGCTCTTCCAGGATGACAAGGTCAGCGGCCTCCAACTCCTCAAAGAGGGCGAATGGATCGATGTCCCCCCAATGCGCCACTCCATTGTTATCAACCTTGGTGACCAACTTGAGGTGTAATACCATTTTTGGTGTAACTGCAGTTTCATCTGTTGGAAGTCAAAAAAGGTTTTTGAAACCATTTTTGGGAAAACAGTCAGTTTGGTAAAACAACTGTTGAGTTCCCTGCTGACACGAATTAGCCTTTTAGAATCTATTTTTCAAGACTGATGTGGGTTTTTGAATGGGCAGGTGATCACTAATGGCAAATACAGGAGTGTTGAGCACAGAGTGATTGCACAAACAGATGGTACCCGAATGTCTATTGCTTCATTCTACAACCCTGGAAGTGATGCAGTTATCTATCCAGCAACAGAATTGGTGGAAAAAGAAGCAGAGGAGAAGAAACAAGTTTACCCAAAATTTGTGTTTGAAGACTACATGAAGTTGTATGCTGGGTTGAAATTCCAGGCCAAGGAGCCAAGATTTGAAGCTATGAAAGCTGTTGAAGCAAATGCTAATTTGGGTACAATTGCAACTGCTTAAATAGCTAGTAATTGGACTAGATGACGCAGTTGTATGTTACTAAAAGTTCAGTTTTATTTGTAAATTGGTGGGGCAGTCGGATTGAATCCGGATCTCTTCTACGAAGGATTTGGAGATGATCGTTAGGTCAAGAGGTTGCTCTCATTAAAAGCTGAAATTCATGTGAGCAAGTTTGAAGATTAATTAGGAGATCTAAGCTTGCTGTTTGTGAGTCAGAGCTTATACTATAGTGGCCAGTGGGTATGGATTTATTTTGTAGACAGTAACAAAAAGGGTGGCTTTTCTCACGGGCATTCCCGGTGAAATAGACCACCCTAACAAAAGTTGTTATTCCAGAATATTATCATTCTAATAAGGAAATTCGTCCAATTGTTTCTTTCTCTTCATTTGTTTATGTGCTGGTGCATGATTTATATATAGAATTAATATACAGTTAAATTCCAACTCTTGCTTCAAGTCTCATGAAAAAACAGACTCAAAGATAATACAAACTAATCATCTTTGAATCAAGAAAAAGGCAACAAATGTTTTTTTAACCCTTCTAAGAAAAGGCTAACCATGTATATCAAGAGGACTGAATATAGGAAGTGCCTGTAAGGAGATTTCTCAGAACAAACTCATCCTTTGTTCGTGTTTCAAGACTGGCCGAATAGGAAGTTCACATGCCAACATTAGAAGCGTGCAAGTACATTGAGTCTCGTGATGACAACATCGATGAAGATGTGTAAAAGGCTTGGATTTGGGTTGCCACCAAGATTTGCATCTGTCCATCGGTTCACACTCTAAATCGATCAACAAACCAACTCATTCTTGTCTCACATTTGATCAAAGTGCATCGTGAATGTTATTCATTATTCTCATAATAATTTTTTATGTGAAAATGTGAGATGAACGAATAATATTCTTGACTTTTTACACAAAATTGGGTCTATCGTACACAACTAATCCATCATATGATGAAACACATGCACTGCTATTTAAAGAGTTATGAATATGCACTACTACTGTTCCCTTTCCCTAAAAGTGACTTCCAAATGCAGTAAAACGAAGATAGCATATTTGTGTAATTATCTGTTATGGGAGATCACAATTAAGTATATCAACATATTTGCCCGACATGATAAGAAGTTTTTCTCCTTTTTTTTCCCTTTTTCTTTTTTGTGTGGTGGGCATTTTGATAAACAATGTATTTAAGTGATAAGATTATGAATTATTCTTAGGAAGAATGGAAGATGGAATAAGATGAAAATATAAAATAGCAATTTTAGGATGACATTATTGTAATCCACAACAAACTTTCTTTTTTGATTTTGGTATCTAATGATCCATAAGCATTCACCTATATTAAGTGGGGCAGCTAATAATCATGTAAAAGAATATATAAATATCAAACCTCTTTCTTAATTCTAATCATTATAAGAATATAGTGATAACTCACACCCATATCTCATGTTGATATTGTAATAGAAAAGATCATATCTTATAGGAAAGGTTTAACTATTTTGAAAGTAACTTGGGTAAACATTTGTAATATTATAAATGATATCAGAACCAATATGCTTTACAAAATATGGACAATACATTTTCATTATGCCAATTACTAGTAATTAAAACTTCATGGAGAGAGGACAAATTAGTTTGGGTGGAACGAGGAATGCTTTGTTAAATTGGATCTAAAATATTAATTTTAGATTCGTCCAAAACTTCATTGGTAATTTTAGACCCGATCTAACCAAGTATTTTTGAGGTGGACCACACTAAACATCAAGATCTACAATTAATCATTTAACAATTCCAACAATAATCATTGAATCAAGGCTTTATGTTCTTATTCAATGAGCTTAACAGAATCATTGGCTTCAAAATATACATATCCTTAATGGGGGCTTAATGAAATTGAGAATAGATACGATGTATTTCTGCATTCTTTATCCAGTGCTCATACACTCAAGAAAAAAAAACAAGACATCTATTGTTATAAAGATTTTAATCTGTTTTGGAACTTACAATATAATTTTCTAATCCAATAAATAAAGAAGAATATGACTAGGGAGCCTAGATCTTCAATTTATACTTCTGATACAGATAAAGGATACCACCCAATGACATGAGGACACGTGGACAAACTCCCCTCTAGTAGCATGAAGACATGTGGACAGACCCTCTCCAATAAACTGACAACACGTGGACAATTTCACCCAGTAGCTTGAAGACACGTGGACGAACCCCAAAACTTCTTTCACTTTGGACGAAGAAGAAGATCTTCTTCCACCTTTTGATCGAAGAAGGCGTCTTCCTCGACAACCTCTTCCTCGCCCTCGAATTGATCACGACCCACCCGGTTTGGCCTTGCTTGCTTGTTTGGAAATTAGCCTTGAAGATGTCGATGTTCATCATTCCCCCCACCTCCATACAAACGCAGATAAAGACCATAAGAAGCCGCACCGAGTTTGGTACCAGTTGGCATAGTGCTATGTCAAAATACCTTAGCACTACGTAAAAGAAGGAATGAAGGGGAAATTGGAGCTCAACCCTCATGTGTCACTCATACACACATATTTCGTAGGGCGCGTGGCTCGATGGGACATCACATGACCTCTCCCCAACCCTGGTTGGCCTAAGGACATACTCCCAAAGAACGCGGTATGTCCTCCGGATCACCTCGAGATTCTCCTCTTCTAGTTGGCTGGGTACAGCGTTAGCCGTGATCGACCACTGGACCTTATCCTCCACAGCTATATCTCCCCTCAGATCGACTAGGGTAATATCTACCTTATCCTCATCCACAAAGATGAAGTCCTCCTCATACCCCCCTCTTCCACTGCCACGTAAGGCACCATGGATAGTAGTCCCTCCTTGGCCTCGGAGCCATCTGAGGACTCACTCCCGGTGGAGGACGAGCTTGACCCCGTCTCCCCGGACTTACTTCTGTCATTACCACTACTCGGTCTATCGTGAAATCTATCTACTAAATACATGAAAAAGTTGATAGAAGAAACTCACCAAAAATATGATCGCCTGAGCAGTTCTTTCTCAGCTAAAGCCCCACGCACCCTCGAACCTCAAATAAACTCCGAGCACCTTCTCACCAAAATCAACTCCGAGCACTCTCACACTTTTGGTACGAGGCCATGGGCTCTCAAATTTCTTCTCTGCTTACTACTGAAGTGAAGTGGGGTAAAATGATGAGCAAACATCCTTATATAAGAAGAGAGGCGAGACAAACAAGGAGAGTTAAACCTTACGGTTGGAAGGACATGACGGTCAAAATAACCGAGGCTACTTTTACATCCTTCAGGAGCCCCCAGCCGCAATGATGCGACGTTTTGCCTGCTCGTGATGCCGTTCCATTCCTCAAAAAAACCAATCAATAAATGGCACCATCATTTCCACTATACTGGCACATTTATAAAGGTTCCAAAGACAACCCAAGTATCATCCTTTTGGGCCTAGAAGGCAAAAAGGATTACTAGGGCCAAACATTAAAGGTTTGATTTGGGCTTAAAACGCAAAAAGGATTACTAGGGCCCAACATCAAAGGTTTGGTTTGGGCCTAAAAGGCAAGAAGCCCAAGAGTCCATCAAAAATTCCAAAAGAAGAAGCCCAAGAATTCATCAAAGATTCCAGGAAAAGAAATCTAAAGAATGCCTTAAGGATATTAAAACTGGACGGCACAAAAATTGAAGATCTCCAAGGCCGAGCATATTAACTGCTGCTCATATGCTCAAACTGATGTTTCCAAGGCCGAGCATATTGACTGCTGCTCATATGCTCGAACCGACGTTTCCAAGGTCGAGCATATTGACTGCTACTCATATGCTCGGACCAACGTATTCAAGGCCGAGCATATTGACTGTTGCTCATATGCTCGGACCAACGTCTCCAAGGTTGAGCATATTGACTGCTGCTCATATGCTTAAACCAATGTCTCCAAGGCCGAGCATATTGATTGCTGCTCATATGCTCGAACCGACGTCTCCAAGGCCGAGCATATTGACTTCTGCTCATATGCTTGGTCCAACGTCTCCATGGTTGAGCATATTGACTACGGCTCATCTGCTTAAACCAATGTCTCCAAAGCCGAGCATATTAACTGCTGCTTATATGCTCGGACCAACGTCTCCAAGGTCGAGCATATTAACTTCTGCTCATATGCTCAGACCAATGTTTCCAAGGCCGAGCATATTGACTGCTGCTCATATGCTCAGACCGACGTCTCTAAGGCCAAGTATATTGACTTCTGCTCATATACTCGGATTATTGTCTCCAAGAACAAGTATATTGATTGCTGCTCATATGCTCAGACCAACGTCTCTAAGACCTTGCATATTGACTGTTGCTTATATGCTTGGACCAAAGTCTCTAAGGTAGAGCATTTTGACTGCTGCTCATATGCTCGGAACAGTGTATCCAAGGTCGGGCAAATTGACGCTATTCATATGCTCGGACCAACGTCTCCAAGGCCGAGCATATTGACTACTGCTCATACGCTCTGACCAATGTATCTAATGTCGAGCATATTGACTGCTGCTCACATGCTCAGACCGACGTCTCTAAGGCCGATCAAGTTGACAACTGCTCAAACGCTCAGTCCAACATTTCCAAGGCCGAGCATATTGACTGCTGCTCAAACGCTAGGTCCAACCCCTCAAAGGCCAAGTATATCGACTGCTGTTCAAATTCTCGGCCCAACGTCTCCAAGGCTGGGCATATTGACAGCTCCTCAAATGCTCGACCAAACGTCTCCCAGGCCGAGCAAGTTGAATACTGCTCAAACACTCAGCCCAACGTCTCCAAAGTCGAGCATATTGATTGCTGCCCAAATGCTCGGCCCAACGTCTCCAAGACTGAGCAAGTTGACTACTGCTCAAATGCTCGGCCCAACGTCTTTAAAGTGGAGCTCTATCATACTTCCTTAGAGCACATAAATGTACTTAAGAAAGTGGGAGGCTTTTGATACAACCAATAAAAACACCACCCAATAGCGTAACGACATGTGGACAACCCCTATCCAATAGTATAGCGACATGTTGACACTCCTCAATCAATAGTACAATGACACGTGGATAGTCCTAAACCAATAGCACAACGACATGTGGATAATTCTTACCCAATAGCACAACAACACCTGGACCATTCTGGCCCAATAGCATAGTGACACATGGAAAAAACTGTGGGTAGTCATCGCCTCCCCCGGACTCCCCCAAACATACATGTAGCATGATTATAGGGATTACAGTCGTCACTGAACACATGACTAGACCTTCTGACGGAGGAGCGGGATCTCCGGGAATGCCCCATCCTTACTACATAGGCGACCTCACCCCCAAAACGCTATAAAAGGTCAAAGGTACGCAAATCCAATATGATCTACAATCACAATTTCATTACTGAAAACCTCAAGCATCTTCATTTCTCTAAAAACTTGCACTGATGAAAGCATCAGAGTGTCCTCGGAGGCATTACCCCTCCTATCTTCCGGTGACTCCCTAGCTCATCCAGTTTTCCTTGTACATGCTCCCATTTTGAGCACCGACCTCCAGCTCAGCAACACATTTTAGGCATCAACAGATTGGCACCGTCCGTGGGAAATCACCATCTCTCGCTAACAATAAAAGAGAAGAAGTCTAAAGAACTCATCTGTTGCCATGCCACCCAGGAATACCACAAAGAACGCCGGCAACAGATTAACCTAAATAGTTAATTGCTAACTTATATGTTATAATAGAATTTAGATCAAAATGAGTTAGAATAACAGTAAAATCACTTGTAGGTTATAAAACGGGTAAAAAAATAATTTACCTCGGGAGCAAACCTCCAAGCTCTAAAAAAAAAAAGAGTTTTCGGATCAAACCAAAAGAAAAAGTCTTTGGAGCAATGAAGCCGTGACTAATAGTGATAACCTTAACACACTGTGACAATGAGATCCTAATTTATCTCATATGAAAGACGACTCGAAGAAACTTGCGTTGATAGATTGACTAAAAAAAATTATATTCTAAAAATTCTCAATTTTCAGAATATAAATAAAACACGAAAATATTTATCATTAAAATTTTCAATTTTTAATAAAATATTTTTATTTTTTCAGTCAAATAAATAGCACTAATATTTTTGTGAATAAATACAGAATTGCAGCTATTGTTTACTCTTACTTCACTGTTATTTCCCTCTAGCAAAGGCTGCTTTGCTAATCAAAATAAAACAAGCCGATTTAAGTATTGTTCGAGAGTTTATGAAATGATTTTTATTAATAATAAATTAGAACGTTATCCAAATGGTTTTAATAAATTATCCATAAAATGAAAAAAAAAACTAAAAAATATATTTTAAACTTGAAAATTGAAAAAATTGTGTTTGGAAAACAATTTTCATTGTTATTTTATTAAATACTATTTAAAAAAATTATAAACCAAAACTATTACTAGATCGAATGGTATCTTATTAAGGAAAGCTATCAATCATGATTTCATGTTTAGTTTCTTTCTTTGTAATAGTTTACATATATTGGCATCAAATAAGTAATGGATTCAATTAATTAACCATATGATGAATTTTGATATTATAGTTTTAATGTAAAATTAATTAAAAAAAAGGCTCGAGTACTACTTTGATGACCTGCTTGGTCATAAACTAGCTACCGCTACCAACCTTGGCGGCTTTAGTACTACTACTACACGATAAATAACTTGCTTTTCATCTTTCTCTTAATGCATCATATGTGAGGAGACAACGAAAATGAAAAAAAAAATGTAATAAACATTTTACTCGAGGAGAAGATCATAAGATCAAAAGATTCAATGGTGTTATAATGGAATTAAATTGAAAATGTATTGTTTTATTTGAAAAATATAACAATGTTATTTATTAGTAAAACATTGAAAATCAATTTTTTTTATTCTGGTTGCGATTATTTTATATTTTGTTTAAAAAATATTTACATAAAAAATTAGTATATGTTGATGTCGAAAATTTATCAGGTATATACGCACACAAAAAGAGAAGAAACCCTTAAGAGTAGTCGAATGATACTTATGATAATGAGAGTCACCTTTATATAGTGTTTAGAAATAGAGTCTGTTTAGGAAAGTAATTAATGTTGAGAGTTATAGTAGATTTAAGACTCTTATATATTGGAGTGTCTTGATAGAATTAGAGTTTCATGAGCTAAAATATCTTCATAGAATTAGAGTTTTTATAGATTGGAATAACATTTATACCCCCTATACATGTAAAAGATTTATTTACTAGATTTGTTGATTGGTAAATCCATCCCAAGATGACACATGTCATCTAAAAATTGGTGAAACAAAGATAAGAAAGTCCTGGGTGCAGTGTGATTTCAAAATGAGGAAAACCTTGATGACCTGCTTGGTCATAAACTAGCTAGCGCTACCAACCTTGGCGGCTTTAATACTACTACTACACGATAAATAACTTGCTTTTCATCTTGTTCTTAATGCATTATATGTGAGGAAACAACAACGAAAATGCAAAAAAATGTAATAAACATCTTTTATTAAATTAAACCTTATTTTTTTGCACATTTTCTGTATGGAAAGAAACTTATCGTACGCAAAGTCGAATTATACAATAAAGTTCACGTGGTCTGATATGAAAAATATGAACGAATTGAAGATAAGATCATAAGACCAAGAGATTCAATGATGTTATGATGGAATTAAATTGAAAATGTACTGTTTTCCTTTAAAAACATAACAATGTTATTTTTGAGTAAAACATTATAGAATCTTTAAGAAAAAATAACAGAAAGAACAATATTGAGTGAAAATTTGTCAGGATGTCTACGCACACAAAGAGAGAAGAAATCCTTAGGAGTAACTGAATGATACATGTAATAATGAGAGTCACTTAATATAATGTTTAGAAGTAGAGTCAGTTTAGTGTTATAGTAGAATTAGGGTTCTCGTAGACTGAAGTGTCCTGCTAGAATTAGAGTTCCATTAACTAAAATATCTTGATAGAATTAGGGTTTTCATAGGTTAAAATGACATTAATACCTGATTAGTAAACATTATAGAATCTATATGAAAATTGGTGAAACAAAGATAAGAAAGTCCTGTGTGTAGTATGACTTCAAAATGAGGAAAACCTTTACAAGTCCATATGTTTGATCAAAGACTACAAAACAAAGTTAATCCAAATACTTTAACCAGGTTTGAACGTTTACTTTTACTAGTAAAAATTGACTAATTGTGTGATTTATGTCTATGTCAGAGACTTTCTATAAGACATTGTTTTATCACGTTTTTATTTGTACTCATCAAAATTAATCAGGTGGAAAAATATTACACAAGTTAATTAGAAGAAAAAACAATAACATTCCACTAACTTTTTAAAGTTTTTTCTTCTCTTTTTTTTCACGCGTATTCAACACTCAGAAAATTGCACTAATTATTTTTTAAGTTAGTATTATTTGCCAATGAAACTGTTTTAAAAATTAAAAATATATATAAAGAATTCGATCATGACTTATTTTATATAAATAGAAAGATAAATACGATATAGCATAAGAAAAGTATAACAATTTTTTTAGTATGAAAAATTTATTGTTTGTTTTTTTACTATCAAAATTATTAAAAAAAAATAAAAAGTGAGGATAATTTACAAAAAAAATGTTAAATGACTTCCAAACGATTTTTAAGTTTTATTATAATCCTATTTTAATGTATTCAATCATATTAAAATAAAAAATTAACGTTAAATTGATTAAAAATAATAATATATCACACCTAATTAAAAGTTGTAAGATTTCTGATACCACATTTTTAGTTTGCATACCTAAATGTAATGATCTCTTGGGCAATCATTGAATTAAACATGATAGAGTATACATGAACACACTCAAAAGAACTTTATAAGACTCATGTTGTCCCATACGCAATATGTTGGTGCATGTGAGTACTGTATAAAGAGGTACACTCAAAGGATTAGGTTGGATAGGAAAAGGAGCCACATACATAGTAATTCATCATATTTGGTGAGCCAGTCATACAACCCATGTGCAATAGCCATGGTTCCCCAAAAGTAGTTTTGTTTTGTCCAAATTTGATTAAAATTGCTTCAAAAGAATCTAAGCCGACCAATTGTAATTTGCTCCATTGCATTGCATCCATTAATTTATTATAATTTTTTTTTAAAGAATCAATAAAAAAACACTTCGATCTCTCTATTTTAATAATTACTACTCCACTGCTTTATGTAGATTTTGAAAGGAACCTAACTAAAGAGCCTTTATAGAGATTAACTGTCTAAATTAGTAATTAATTAAATTGCATATGCTGGATAAAAAGATAATTATTAATATAAAATAATATATCAATATACTAACAACATGCCTTGATATGCTAATATAAATAATAATGAAAGGGAAAAAAAAAAGGAATTTGGTGGGAACATGGTGGACAAAAGTAGTTGGGACTGATGAGGGCATGTTTGGATAGGGTAGTCAAAAACTGTTTTCAGTTTTCAAAATTATTTTTTTTATGTTTGACAAACAGTTTTCAAAAAATCAGTTTTCAAAATTTGATTTATGAAAACTCCAAATTGGTGTTTTCTGACATAATTTTTGAAAAATAACCTTAAAATCAGTGTTTACTTTTCTGTTTCATTCTTCTTTCATAGTATATAAAAAATATATAAAAAATAATATTAATTATTTTTAGTATTTAGTAAATATGAGAAATAAAATTAATATAGATTTTAAATTTAAACTCAAAACTAAAAATAATTACAAAGAGTATCAAAATAGTTTTCAAAATCAGATTATCCAAACAACATTTCACTGTTTTCTGTTTTGGAAACAGTTTTTGAGTTATAGTTATCCAAACATGTTTTCTTCATAAAATATCAAAAAACTATTTTTCAGTTTTCATTTTCGAAAATTGAAAATAAAAAACTGTTACCCAAATATACTTCCTTTTCATCTTTTGCATCTTTTTTTTAATTTCCCCGAAGATAATAAAGTATTGGTACTCATACTTCATGTTCTTTGTAATCCCCCACAATGTAGACTGGTGTTATCTCTTTCCTGGTTGTCCACAATTTGAACTTACAAAAGTACCGTCTCATCCTGCCGTTTATCTCATCATAATCAAGTACGTAGTAATAAACAACGTATTAGTTACTTTCTTAGGATATATCTTGTTTGGTTTAATAGTAAAAATAATTTATTAATTTTAAAATAATTTATAATATAATATTAATAAAAATAAAAATTGTTTAGTATTTAATAAAATAATAGTGAAAAAAATTTAATAAAACAATTTTTTAAAGCAAAAAACTTTTCATAAGTAAAAGAAAAAAGTGGAAGAGAAAATAAATGAGAAATGATGGATAAGAAAATTGATTTTTTTTTTCAATTTTCATCACTTGTTTGACAGCAAAAAGAAATGATAAAAAAAATTTTGTTTTATCTTTCGCTCCCCAATCATTCTAATTTAGAAGAATTGAGATTAATTTATCATGTAAAAGAAAAAAAATCAATTATCTCATTTTTCTTTCTTTTCTCACAAATTTTGTATGGCAAAAATGATAGAAAAATATTTCATACTCACCTATTTTTCTTCTTACCTTTTTTATCTAATTTTTTCTTTCTACTAATCATAACCTAAAGTAAATAAATTTCAGCACCCGTTTGGTTTGCTACAAGAAATGCAATGGAAATAACATAAAACTAAAATGCTATAAAAATTGAAGTTTGATGGGATTAGGGAAGAGATGTCAGTGCTTTTATTAATAAAATATATTGTTTTATAATCAATGAAAATGAACAAAATTATCAAATTTAAATTGGCATATCATTTTTTTTTGTTAGGCATAACACAACATATTTTACCAATAAAATATCATTATCTAATTCACCCTATCTATCTCAAGTTTCATTTTTAGCAATTCTATTATTTTTGGAAACCAAACATTATTTTTGTACCTAACCCTTCAATTAAGTGTCTCAAACGGAATCATAGATTATCTAAAATTAAGGTTGAGATTTCGTTTTTTATGCGTTTGACAGATACACAATTCATTTAATATGTTCAAATTCGTATAAATTGACAAACAACTAACTATTAAGTTGTAAAAATCATATGTATCAATCACTCGATATTTATCACAAAATTATCGGCACCCAAAATTTGTTTGAATCACATGAAAATTTACAAATTTACAAAATATAAAAAAACCCATTTTCATAAATAATATCAAACGAATACATAAAATTAAAAAAAAAACTTGTGGTCAACAACTAGAAGCGGTTAATTTAGTGATGAAAGCTTTTGTTCCACTAACCAAATGTGGCTTTATAAAAGAAATCAAATTAATTGAGTTTAATATTAATTTTCTTTCTGTTTAATTATATATTTTTATTAGGGTGTTTAGTATTAATCTTTAATCAATCAAGTTGAAATGCATGCACAAACCAGCATTTAATACTTCTGATAAAATTAAGGCAAAAGAGTTTAGGGGGTTGGAGGTAATTACATTAAGCAGAGACAGGCACGATGATATATATGGTTGGAAGTGGAAGGGCAAAATTCTACGGTTGCCATGCATTATTTCGCAGCCCCACATGCACAAGCAACATAAAAAAATTAATTTCCAATATTTAAAAGTTTGTGAATATCTATATATGTATTTACTATTAACAAAGGCAAAACTTTTGTTTGATGTTCACTCATCAAAATATATCTTAAACTCCTACTTAAATATATAAATAAAGTATTTAAATAAGGTTATATATGTATATCAATTTACTCAAACTCTTCACATCTTTCTTTTTGTTTTTCTCTCTCATTATCCCACTCGAACTTAATTTCTCCATTTTTCTTATATCTCTTATCTTCAACTCATGTTGATTTTCTATATCAGTCTTAGACATGAGTATGTGAGACAATTGATACAAGATGATATCATTATAATTGTCTATGTAAAGTCAAGTAAGAACTTGATTGGTCAACTTACTAAGGCACTCACAGGAGACCTAGTAACTAATACACAGAGAAATGAGGCTTGAACCATTTAAAAGTCAGCAGTGATGGAAACCCAACATAATGCTAGTAGACAACTAGTCATAGGTTTTAATGGGTAATAACAAGTTACTGTGATTGACAGTTGATATTGTCACAAAGTTGGCCCATAATTGAGAAATATAGTATCGTCTGTTATATTTTAGAGGATGAGTTAAACTCTTATTGAAGTTATAAAATGCGTTCTAGTAACGGAAACGCAATAGGAACTTCACCTATATGAAGAGAGAGTGGTGCCACTTCTTATATAGAGTTATGGTTTGCTTTCTTGAGGTTCATGAAACTAAGATATAGTACATGACCATAACAGTGCTAAGTGAAAATAATTTATCATCGAAATAAAAGAATTGTATGTGTGTAGTGGCTTTGGTCGTATCATATAGGAATGTTGGTTTAATATAAAGGAGACCATCCATTTCGATATACTTTGAGATGTTTACACTAATAGAAGGTTTTAAATCGAAAGATACATTCTTTATGCATACAAGACTTAAAAATATTGTGGTAGTATTTTTCAAAATTGTTTTTTCAAACAAGTGGGGGATTGTTAGAACACTAAGAGTAAAGGTTATTTGAAAACCCAAAAGTCATTAGTTTAAATCAAATGGTTTTGATTTATATAGAAAATATGTGAGATTAAATCAAAAGGCATCAGTTAAATCAAAGGTTGTGATTTAAACATAAAATGTATGAGATTTAATAATTGATTTTTAAACAGACATGATCTGGTCCATTAAAAACTAACAGACATGATCGTGAGACTCTTATTAAATCTGAAAAAATCATGTCTTTCCAACTGGAAAAACATGACTTTCCAGAACCATTTGAAGAGGTGCTTCTGTACCTATAAATACCCATCATTTCCCACTTTCATAATACAATTCTTTTTTTTTTTTTAAATTCTTTCTTCTTTCTTTCTTCTCTCTTTTTCTCTAAAAACTTTGTCATAACATTTCAGTATTTAAAAGCAGAGTTAAATCGGAAGTTCTTCAGATTTTGCTGTGTGCAGACTTCAATTTTGAGACTTGGTTGTATCATGGAAGATAATTCGTCTATAACCCATAGCAAATCTATTTATACAAGTGAGGATGAATAAAGCCTTAAAGGCAATGTTTACTACACGCCTCTAAGTCTTGATTTTCATACTGTTCAAGTTTAGAAAAAAAATTACAGCAATTAACATATTATTTTATCACATAAAAGAGCAGATCAACACACGCGTGTTGAAATGCTAGTATATAATTAAGCCGGTAGATCCTTTTCGTATTTTCCCTTAAAATGTCTGAAAAACCTTTACTTAAATATATAATTTAAATATTTAAATAGGGTTAGATATGTAACCCAATTTAATCCAATTATTCACATATTTCTCTCATGTTTTTCTCTCTCTCAGTATCCCACTCAGATTTAATTAGCTCACTCTCCTTATTACTCTCATCTTCAACCCACTCCTTATCACAGAAAAAAGAAAAGCAAAAGAGATACAAAAAAGCCTTTTCTTAATTATCAAACATTAAGAATGGTGAGGTGGTTCAATTTGGTCAGCTTATCTTATACTTCAAAAGAAAATTAAAAATATAGATACTAAAATCAAATTGAACATTGAATTGATCGTAATATCGAATCATTAATTTATTGGTCAAATTAGTAAGTCAATAAAAACTATATAATAATATTATGATAAAATACTTGTCAAATTATTTATTATTATTTTTATAAAGACATAATCATCAAATTAGATGAAAAGAATTTTTTTCATTCAAATTTTAGTTTCAATTAAAACAAAGCAAATTGGGGAGGTTGAGCCGAGAGGAAACCCCAAATTGCTAAACCACTAATATCTCTCTTAAATATGATGGTTGAATAGGAAATTAGGGGATTTCATATGCAATGACAATTATACCCTTAATGCATTAGAGTTAAAACAAAAAAAATTTAAACTTGTAATTTTGGTCGTTTGGATAGAAGTTGCTCTATTAAAGTCGAATTGAGTTGGCATCTTATTAAAACTTTATTGATAATAATATTTTATGAATACTACATTTATAATAACATTACTAATAAAATTCTTTAAAATTAAAAATAAAGTTTGAAAGTGTACTTTACAAAGGAATAAAACAACAACGTATAAGAAAACCTGGCGTGCAATAGCCAGGCACCTTCCTAAAATATCACTTTTAAAAGGACCCAAAACAAAAAAAAAAGGATAAAAATTGGTGCCTTGCTTGAAAAGTTAAGGTAGCCCTTAGCGACAATGGTTTGGTCAAATTGCAAAGAAAGAGAAGAAGAAGAAGCCTTCAAAAGTAGGACCAATCCTACCCTCGCTTGATAGATAGATGGGCCAAAACACATAATGATGGGTCCCTCATGAGACTCTAAAATTGATTTTCAGTTAACTACTAATTTTCATTAAATTTAATTTGTCTGACCCCACAAACCAACCTCCACTTCCAAGTATTTGTATCCTCTCATTCTGCTTTAACACCCTATAAATACCATACCAAATCTTTCATTTCAGCATTAAGAAACTTTCTTGAGAGAGATAGAGTGAGAAAATTAAAAAGAAAAGAGAAAATTTAAAGAGATGCAGAACTTCCCAATAATCAACATGGAGAAGCTCAATGGTGAGGAAAGAGCAGCTGTAATGGAGAAGATCAAAGATGCTTGTGAGAACTGGGGTTTCTTTGAGGTATTAAAAACTAAAACTAGTTTTTGGTACCATATGTAGTTTCAGTTTTTTGGCCGTTGTTTGGTAAAATAACTGTCTAAATTCAGTTTTTTTTAAAAAAATTATTTTTCAATTTTTGATTCCTCTCAAAAATCCTTTCTTTAGGTGTTTGGTAAACCCTTTTAAAACCTAGGCCAAACAGTTAACTCCCCATTCCCACCTTCTCATTTTGACAATTTTTTCTAGTAAAAATTTGATGGCATCTAATATTTTGTGGGGGATTCTTTGTTGTTGATAATTTTAGCTGGTGAATCATGGAATACCAAATGAGGAACTAGACACAGTGGAGAGATTGACAAAGGAACACTACAGGAAGTGTATGGAACAAAGGTTTAAGGAACTTGTAGCCAGCAAGGGCCTTGATGGTGTCCAGACAGAGGTCAGTGACATGGACTGGGAGAGCACCTTCCACTTGCGCCATCTCCCTGAATCTAACATAGCTGAAATCCCAGATCTCGAAGACCAGTACAGGTAAAAACAAATTACTACCATATATCATTAGATGAAAAAAAAACCCCCCACTCTTTGTTGACCAATGATTATAATATTTTAAGATGAGTGCAATATATTGCAATTCAACCCTTGAATGAATTAATTAGCCAACTTACCAGTTTTATCTCTTAACAATTAAGGAAATATTATTACTTGTTACAGGAAGGTGATGAAGGAATTTGCATTGAAATTAGAGAAATTAGCAGAGGAGGTACTAGACTTGTTATGTGAGAATCTTTGACTAGAGAAAGGGTACCTTAAGAAAGCCTTCTATGGGTCAAAGGGTCCAAACTTTGGCACAAAGGTTAGCAACTACCCTCCATGCCCAAAACCAAACTTGATCAAGGGACTCAGGGCCCACACCGATGCCGGCGGCATAATCTTGCTCTTCCAGGATGACAAGGTCAGCGGCCTCCAACTCCTCAAAGACGGCGAATGGATCGATGTCCCCCCAATGCGCCACTCCATTGTTATCAACCTTGGTGACCAACTTGAGGTATAATACCATTTTTGGTGTAACTGCAGTTTCAGTTGTTGGAAGTCAAAAAAGGTTTTTGATACCATTTTTGGGAAAACAGTCAGTTTGGTAAAACAACTGTTGAGTTCCTGCTGACACGAAATTAGCCTTTTAGAATCTATTTTTCAAGACTGATGTGGGTTTTTGAATGGGCAGGTGATCACTAATGGTAAATACAAGAGTGTTGAGCACAGAGTGATTGCACAAACAGGTGGTACCCGAATGTCAATTGCTTCATTCTACAACCCTGGAGGTGATGCAGTTATCTATCCAGCAACAGAATTGGTGGAAAAAGAAGCAGAGGAGAAGAAACAAGTTTACCCAAAATTTGTGTTTGAAGACTACATGAAGCTGTATGCTGGGTTGAAATTCCAGGCCAAGGAGCCAAGATTTGAAGCTATGAAAGCTGTTGAAGCAAATGTTAATTTGGGTACAATTGCAACTGCTTAAATAGCTAGTAATTGGACTAGATGACGCAGTTGTATGTTACTAGAAGTTTAATTTTTTTTATTGGTAAATTGGTGGGGGAGTCGGATTGAATCCGGATCTCTTCTACGAAGGGTTTGGAGATGATCGTTAGGTCAAGAGGTTGCTCTCGTTAAAAGCTGAAATTCATGTGAGCAAGTTTGAAGATTAATTAGGAGATCTAAGCTTGCTGTTTGTGAGTCAGAGCTTATACTATAGTGGCCAGTGGGTATGGATTTATTTTGTAGACAGTAACAAAAAGGGTGGCTTTTCTCACGGGCATTCCCGGTGAAATAGACCACCCTAACAAAAGTTGTTATTCCAGAATATTATCATTCTAATATGGAAATTCGTCCAATTGTTTCTTTCTCTTCATTTGTTTATCTGCTGGTGCATGATGTATATTTAGAATTAATATACAGTTAAATTCCAACTCTTGCTTCAAGTCTCATGAAAAAACAGACTCAAAGATAATACAAACTAATCATCTTTGAATCAAGAAAAAGGCAACAAATGTTTTTTTAACCCTTCTAAAAAAAGGCTAACCATGTATATCAAGAGGACTGAATATAGGAAGTGCCTGTAAGGAGATTTCTCAGAACAAACTCATCCTTTGTTCGTGTTTCAAGACTGGCCGAATAGGAAGTTCACATGCCAACATTAGAAGCACGCAAGTACGTTGAGTCACTGCGTGCTGTCACCAAAATCGTGATGAAAACATCGATGAAGATGTGTAAAA